>OX451386.1:22928019-23099653 GCA_949629135.1 Eremobia ochroleuca | reverse complement strand
GGGGATGTGTTTTTTTTCTCGTCAACCCCATGGTGTGGTGTATTGTTCGATAGGTCTTTCGAAAATATTGCGGGTTTGTGAAAACAATTTTTTTATTCAGGGATCCGTTTGTGAAATGTTAAATCATAAAGTGGTATTTTTTGTTAAGAGTGAAGTGCCCCCAGCCCCTTCCAGCTAAATGTTTGCTTTTGGATATGTGAAAAAAATCACAACAGTAGTATATATAACGAAATTAAAAGGAAAACTATCACAGCTAAGTAGGCTTTACAAGTTTACGAGTAATAGTCGACCAACTTAAATTTGTAGCTGCAATGTATGAGAAAACATGTTTTTTCAATTACAATGTTAAGTTTGTTCTTGGGATAAATTCATTCCAACTACGGAAACCTTCATTGTACGTGGTCCGACACGCACTTGGCCGGTTTTTGTTTGTTTTATTGTCATTAGATATCGATTACCCATCGCGTCTGTGAAGTTTTGTTAGCTAATTTAATTTTATCCTGTATATTCTGTTTTCGGTCGTCCAGTAACCTTTATAGCGTAGGATCTAGCCTAAGCGATGCGGCGTTGGCATGAAGTAACAAGACAATAAAAGTACAAGTTAGAACAAATACTAGGAGAAACATATATCGCAACATCTGAAACATTTAATTTTTCAGTCATCATCGAGGGTTGCCTTACTTCAATTCGTCAAAAAATGTTTGACTAAAACGCCTGCAAACACTCAAGAAAGATGTAAAATAAAAATTCAACAGCAAGTTTTTTATTTATAATAAAATGGCAAAAGAAACGGGTCTGGTTTTGTTGGTCAGGCTGATACTGAGCGCCCACTCCCGGCCGCTATCCCACTACTGCCCGATATGGAGACTTTTGGCTGCTGGGTTTCCCCCCTGGCCCGATTCGCCCCTCCTTAGATGACCTGCATCCCCCAGACTCCTCCGGGGGATCCATATCAATACCGGGCTTAGTGTGGACGTCCAGTCAACATGGGCCACTCAGCACCAGGAGCCCCGACCTCAAACCATCCTCCGATCCCGACCTCCGAGTAGCCGGATTACAGGAGACGCCACGCTCCCAGTCGAAAGCAAGTTTGAAATTCACATACACTTTGTTGAATGGTCGCTAGTTCAAATCTTATATAAAAAAAAATATATATATTTACGTAAGTCTTTTTAAATTCTCGTTATACATTTAAGTTTTGAGATTTTTAATTTGTTTGTTGTATTTACGACATTTAGACAAAATTACCTACAAAATTTCAGCGCCATCTACCATTGAGACCTGAAATCAACTTTGACGTACTCTGATAATAAAGCGACATTTCAGCTAATATAGGTGGCGTTAGTTGCAGTTTTGAAGATACTTTAATGATCATTTTATTTCTTATTAATTCATTTAGCCGCTATTTTTAAGTGTCTCAAATTTCAGATACACAGCTTCCAATGATTTAAATCGAAGGATTTGATATAGAAATACTCTTACACATTTATTTAATATTTTCTAGCCCTGTCATAGCTAACAGGCTCTCAAAAATATTTTTATTAATGCTAAAACAAGTCCCAAGTTGATGACAAACAGCGTTCATCGCAGCATCACTGTGCGGGTGAAGAGGTTGAATTCGCCGACGAGTATCTCTATTTTGGTCAAATAGTCTCTTTCCAGGCAACACAAAAGAAACGATTTGCAAGATGAACCGAAAATGTCTGGAGAGATATTTGGGCTATGAAAGATCTTATGATGCGACCTTTCTCTATCCTTTAAGACAAGACTCGTCGACGTGGGTTCTTCCCGTCCTCATATATACTTGTTAAACATGGTCCATGACCATTCAGCAAAGGTCCCCCCCTGGGGAATGCCAGAGTTTAGCTTGTAATAATAATAAACCAATGTGATATTATGAACATTACACTCACAGGCTCACTACTAGCCGGTTGTTCCTGCGTCTTCTTCTCCGGGAACAACGCCTCCATGTCGTATATGAGCGCCCACGGAGAGTCGGGCGCGAAGCGGAGGGACTCTTCAGTGGTTTGGCCTGTCTCGTACGCTGCAAGAACGGAACACAAAGGGTAAGTCAAGCGTAAAATAGCCTCTAGGCGACATGATATTATTATGGTATGGTGTCTCTATTCTATACCCGGCTTTACACCAAGGTTGAAACATATATTCTACATGTTGTGTAAAGGGTAAGGCCACGAAAAAATGTTCATTTCAAAAATAAAACGCGGCCCGTACTAAAATTTGAAAAAAGAAATCGGTACCATAATTTCTAATACCATTTACAGTTTTATCAATATATATAGAGCATTCCTACATAACGTGGATTAATTAAAATCCAAAAATATCTAATCTATTTATGTAAATTTTCGATCAACATTTTCGATTGATTACAGCTTCCATACAAAATCAAAATGTCCCTCGACCATGCAGCACCAAACTTTTGTTTTTTTTATTATCTAATCATGTTATTATCATATAAATGCTACATTGTTCTAATTTTATACTGTTATGGCTTTGTTATTAAATAAATAAATAATCTTTGTCTGCCTATTTAAAAAAAAAAAACACGTTTAAAAACATGGGCCGAAATTGATTCCCGTGTGTGACATAACACGAAATACTTAATAGTTTTTAGTTTTAAAATCACAGCAGCACTAAAAATATTTTGTTTTGCTGGCCAACTTCCCTAAGATCATAGAGAAATGTCAAAGTTCTGCCAGCCATTTTAGTGTGGAAGTAATTCGTGAGTTTGCTGTTCGCGGATTTTTGGTCTCCTAGTTTTTCCCAGTTGTATAACGTAATTTGTCAAGGTAAATATTGAAATTTAATCTATTAATGTCAGAATTACTGTACAGAATGTGGTCTTTTGGGGAATCGACTAGTTTTCTGTGCATTTAGACTGTGTTTAAAAGTTTTATTCTCACAAAAAGGTTGTATTTTCACGTGTGTTTATTCCCGCATGTTGCGTGTGTTATGTTTTGTGTTACGTAACACACGAGAAGATACGTTAGGCCTAGTTCACATTGTCACTACATCCTATTTTTAACCGACTTCTAAAAAAAGAAGGAGGTTCTCAATTCGGATGCTTATATTTTTATCAATATTTTCAATGATAAACACTATGGCCTATTTTCGGTTTAGAGCTACCAATCCGTGTAACACCATAAACATAACTAGCGCATACTGTGTACATATTTTAAATATGCAACTGAGTGGCAAAACGAGTGAACCGTTTGCATGATGGTGAATGTCGCGTTTTTACATAACAACATTGTATTTGCTAAGCTTTGCCGGTGAAGGGTATAATTTGCTTTTTTATTTTAGGTGCCAATGACGCAAGCTGAAAGGCTGAAGTTGTACAGGGAAAGACTCAAACAAAGGGACCCGGAAAAAAATTTAGCGCAGAAAAAACGCAAACGCTGAAAGAACTAAAAAGAACAGGAAAAAAATAGCAGATTTTGGCAGTTCATTCATTTCATTTCATACATTTTCCTACCAACATTTTTTTGTCCCTATGTTCGGAGTTAGTTACCGGTGACAGTACTTAAATTAACAATAGTTTTATAACTATTTTAAAGTTCTAATAAAGATTTTTAGTATTTATTTGTGTTTTTTTTAGTAGTATATTTTAGAATCTTACGAGCAAAGCCGCAAATGAAAACTAGTTTTATTATTTTGTCAATTATGTGCACTAGGCTTTACCATTTTCTGGTGTGTTATATTATTTCCAGTGTGTTATTGTGTGTTACAGTTCAAGTGTGTTATTGAACAATTTTTGGTGGCCTTACCCTAAACTGTTTTTGTTTATCGTTTACACCAAAAACAAGTTTCTGAGACTAGTTCTATTTAAAATTTGAAATAAATTCAAATAGGTTATTCACAATTTATTTTTATTTATTCACAATTGTTAGCAATACATGTCTGAAACAACGTCAACGCATACAGGGATATTCGTAAACATTAACAACCTCTCAGGACTATATTTCTAACATCATAAACAACAACTTTTATTCTATGACTTTATTAATTCATCAGACTTTCATACAAAAATAAAAATATTTAAATTCAATGAATTGAAATATTCGATTTTCTGTTACGAACTCTACGCGAAGCAAGAAAAGTAAGAAAACGCTAGTTAGGTCAACAATTTCCGTGTCTAGTGCAAAATTCATCGGAGATTTCGTTGTTCTTAAAGGTTTGTTTTTGGTAAATGTATTATGTTATGTGAAAAGTCATAGTTTTATACACAACATGTTCTTGACAAATCTTGTTGAAACAAGGCTGAACATGGCTCGCTGAGTATGGTCGGCCAAAATCTCAAAACCTAAGTTACTAGTTGCAAAAGAATGGTAAAACCTTCTCTCTTATTGGCAAATAGATGAACAGTCCTGACAATTATCTAGTGTTAATATGATGAGATTTAACGTATTTAGACATGAAAATAATACTTTTAAATAGGTTTTCACATTCTATCACACTGCAAAGCCCGTCCTATAGCCTCGTAACAGGAATATAATAAAGGTTCCTACTCACGTAACGTATGATACAGCAGATGAGACTCTTCTTTGGTCAGCGTAGCGAAGGTACCGTCGTAAGAAGGCGCGTATGAACTGAACGGACCGTAGTTTAGAGGTTTCACGCCTTTGGCCACGTTGCGACGGTCTTCCCGAGGAGCTGAGATAAAGCAAAACGGTAATGTTATAGTATTGCTATGAATATTCTGGTATTACCGACAGCGTTTTCTAGTTGAGATTCACAGTGACATGTAAGGCTCTTTGTACACGAAACGGTTTCTTAACGGTGCGGCGTATAAATCACGCCGTAGAAAAACGTTTCTGTCAATAAGGACGAACCGTGCCTGCGAACACAACACGGTGAATAAACCGTAGTTTTTCACGGTACTAAAAACGTGTGTGTACAAAGGACCTTAAGCTGGCTACTCACATTTCCATACATTGCAAATACCACTGAGTGCCTTGTACATTTGCGTAAAATATGACCTATACATATAATGAAGACGTGCTGCGCCGACCGTAAATAAAGTGAGTTAAGGGCAGGAGGAGGACGACGAAGGAACTGGGGAAACATAGCTTTAGACAAAAAAAAAGTCGCCGGTGATATTTTGAACCAAAAATGTAAATCTTGCAATATATATTGTGTATGATACTCACTGTGCAACGTCCCGCTGCCCTGCGTGAGCTTCCCGATGTACCGTCCCAGTGTGAGCGGCTTGTCCTCGCCGGAACCTTCCACCGTGTTGGTGACCAGGCACAGGGTGGTCTTGCCTTCAGAGTCCATGCGCGGGAATGCTGCTCGAAGAACAAAAAGGCTATGAAGACCGACCCATAAACTTTTGTCTGAATTATATCCAAAAAATTCGACAAAGTTCTTTAGTCAAAATTACATTCCTATAAAGAGGTAGGTAAACAAATATGTTCATGTGAGGAGTAAACCACATGTGCCTGTTAGAAAATTGAATAAACCAGTCATAAGTAAGCATAAACAAGATAAGAAAATGCTATAGGAAGCTGAAGGTGTTGTGTGACACACTGAGAAATTCGGTATAAGCCTACTTAGTATATTCCTACTGCTGGGACACAGGCCTCCTCTCTGTGAGAGGGAGTAGGCCGTAATCCACCACGCGGGCCCAGTGCACGATGGTAAGCCTGCTTATGAGAATTTAATAATTATTTGATTACCTCCTTACATATAAATATTGCTTTAAGTTAAGACAAGCCTAAACTTGAAAAAAAAAACTGTAATATACACTGACGTTCAACATTACACAACTTCATGCAACATATACCTATAAGTGAGATAGAATAAAAATATCTGTGTGACTTTCAATTTGATCGTCCAGCATTATAGAGGAGGGTGCGGGGGAGTCACAACAGCATCCTGAAAACCATAGCTGAAGATGTGCGTGCGCCTGTGTTGAGGCATTTCATTCGTCTGGTGATATTTTAGGGAGGTATCTCCGTGTTGGTTATCTGGACGGGGCGGGGTGTCTCAGCACAGGGGCATTTATGGTTTTTATGATTTGTCCTTTGTTATTTAAGTAGGTACTAACAATAGTTTCTAAGTTTTTGTATACTAACCGGTGGATCTAGTTGTCCCAAAATAAATAAATGTTGAATTTGAATTATTAACAGCACGTAAATGAAAAGTACCTTTCTTAGCCAGCCGGCGCCGGTGCTGCTCCCGCGCGGCCTCCATCTGTATCTTGACGCAGTCGCCGGCGAGCCCGTCCAGCGCGTCGGGCTCGGAGCCGCCCGACTTGATGGGGCTGCTGCGCTTCAGCACCTTGTGCTGCCACACACGGACAGGGACACTGCAGTGCAAGCGCCGCCAACCAACACTAACTATGCTACGTCGCGGGTGGTCAACGTTGGAATGGAGCTTATTGGGCTTTTTTGTGGTATTCTATGCCGTAATTACAATGGGTTTTGGTCTGGCCTTTTATATATACTTTGGACACATATTGAAACAGTCCCTCATCGTTGACTGTCAGTAAGAATGTCGACTTAGAGGCGGGGACACAAAACTTAAGCTATTAAATAGTTATCTATACTCCATACTAATAAATAAAATTGAAGTGTCTCTTTGTAATGTCAGAATAACAGCTTTTTACTAAATGCATAATATAACCGATAAGTACCAACTTATAACAAAAATAATTTTTTTTTAATTTTTTGTCTGTCTGTTCCGGCTAATCTTCGAATCGGCTGGACCGATTTTGACGAGACTTTAACTGACAGATAGCTGTTGTTATAAGGTATAACATCAGCTATCTGTCAGTTATAGTCCCGTCAAAGTCGGACGAGAGACAACAAGTCGGAATCAGAGTAACAAGTTATTTTATAATAATAATTAGGGTTCCGCACAAAAAAAACCCATGAAATCCAATTTGTTTTCCGACATACACGCGACCTAAGTCGCGGGCGCTGCTAGTATTAAATGTTTAAGGTTTTCGTTATAATTATGGTCTTTAAAGCGTAAAACAAATAGTAAGATAATCTTGACCTCGTTTTCGAATCTTGACATCAATTTAGACATAAACTACGAACTCCTCACGGATATAGGCATAGAAACGATGATTCCATGGGTGTTGTAGAACTGCCAGAACTCACATCAGTCTCCATTCCCGCTCAACGTTCACCAGCCGCACGTGTAAACATGCATTATGCTCAAACGCAGGGCTGTAGTCAACTCGTCCTACCCACACAACACAGACGCGTCAACCGACAGAAGCAAACAAAATGTCGCTAACCTCTAAACACGACTACCCTATAAAACCACAGAATAGATAAATATGCAGAAGGCTGGCTCCATATAACGAGCGAAACCAGGCGCACGCACACATAGACGCGTACGTACGGCCATCTCAAGCAAATGCCATTAGCTGGGAGCACACCGGACGATCCAAATCTGGATCGGCGCTCAATGATCGTGGATCGGATTCTTTCGCAGGATTTGTTTTAGGAAACTCGCGATCCTGCCGCACGCTCCAATGCCGATCCATGTTTTAGCTAGATTAAGACTGCCTATTATTCATATTGCCCGGTCGCCTGATCCACGGACCGCTCGCTACACCGCGTATGCTTCGCGCCCGGCTAAATCGTCCGGTGTGGACCCAGCTATTCGCGAGTGCGCTCGCACCCGCTGTTCGTAGACGCGTGTGTATGTGTGCGTGCGTTTTCTTTCATTGTATAGAGCTGACCTTCTGTACATATCTATTCTGTGATTAAACTATTAATGAGTCAAAGTGTCACCTTTCTGCCGTACGTCCTAAGAGGCTGCGATGCAAAAAGTCATTTTATCAACATGTTTAGTTCAAACTTCAATATAAATAAACAAAGAAAGTAGTTTTATTTTTATCTTTACTTAAAATTCACTAAGCGTATTAATGACAGGTAGAAAAGGTATTTTTATTCGATTTGTGTTTGTGATTAGGAAGGGAATTTAAGTGCGCGTTTTTACTTCGGCATAATACAACATTTTTATTTGTATACCTCGCAAAATAAAGTTGCACTACGTTTTATAAATGTTTTAGGTTATTAAAGCTGTGAAGCGATACAAATTACAATTTAATCGAAGGTATGAAATTAGTAACATTCGTTTTTGTGAAAGCTGATGCTGCGATTCGAGTCTATTTCGTGGTTTCAATTACAGATACAATAACTTTTTTATATCCAATGTTTTTAAAAGTACTCTTTATTAAAATGAGTTCAAATTGCATAACTTTAAAAACATCATATACTTCACTTAACTATATTGAGCGAAATCTTGGTAAATGAGCTATCAATATTTATAGACCAATATTTGTGGCAAATACCAACATCATATGATTCTATATGGCTCGCCCCCTTTTATATAGGACTAATAACATAACTTGGCAAACTGTGGGTGTACTGTTCACCTGCCTACCCTTGAGCGGAATACTGGCAACAAGATAAATTGTCTGCGCGCGCCAAGCCTACGTCTGTCTCAACTACCTATGCATCTTTGCTTTGCGAGGCTCATCATAAATAAAAGCAAGTTGTACTCACCACATCCATCTTCCCAATATCGAAGCCGAGCTCTTTTATTGGTATCTCGTACATATACGTTAGTATGTTGCCGAGGGGCCGAAGTTTCTGCGGCGTCAGTTGTTTGAGCCCCGCGTGAAGTAACCGACGGGCTGCCTTGTGGTATACTGTGCCGGCTTTGTTGTACTTCATTGCATTGTTGCACATCAGTTTGAAGTCACTCTGTGAGGGAATGGTGGAAAATAGAGATGAAATCAAGGTACCTTTGTTTGATGAGTAATTTACTAAAGCTGGACGTACAAGCGCGAGAAGGAACAGGAATCAAAGTCTTGTTCACATGAACAGCTATATGGTTAGCCATATAGCTGTTCATGTGAACAAGACTCGCAATGTGATGTTGATCCAGTTTAAGAATTAGTTCTTAAACTGGATTAACACTCCATAGCATATTAATACTAACCTGCACACCTTGACAGTATGTACAGGTTAGTATTAATATGCAATTATTTACATTGCATATTAATACTAACCTGTACCTACATACTGTCAAGGTGTGCAGTATTTTTATCTCACGAAGCGACACGCGCTTTACTTGTGGTAACTAAGTGTACAAACACGTTGTGAAAGTGTGCGTGATGATGAGTAGCGTCAGTACTTAACACACACACACAATTCCAACTTCGCCATTTTCTCGGTCGGTACCGAGAGCTCCTGCGCTACACAAACATTCAGCGTGTTTGTGCACTTGATAAACAAAAGTAAAGCGCGTGTCGCTTTGTGAGATAAAAATACTGTAATCTTTGATAGCATGTTAGAATAGGTTAGGCTACCTTGAATTCCAGGTGTCCTTTGTTTGAGAAACCAAAATCATTGTTTAGAGGTACTTGATGTCATTTATACTATGAATTGCAGTTTGTGGTCTGTAATA
Organism: Eremobia ochroleuca; assembly: GCA_949629135.1. Lineage (NCBI taxonomy): Eukaryota > Metazoa > Arthropoda > Insecta > Lepidoptera > Noctuidae > Eremobia > Eremobia ochroleuca. Next base: position 23,090,200 of record OX451386.1, on the reverse strand, counting down.
AGACACACCTGTCAAACCATTACTAAATACCTAATATTACATTGCATGAAAGTTAATATGAATGTTGTCGTCAAAAATTCTACTCACAATAAAACAGTTAAGAGACTTGTATTCATTATCATCAATCTTCTGCTTCATAGTGGAGAAGTCCATGGGCCGTCTGATGATGTCTGAGTAGCCTGGTGCGAAGTTATCGTTGACCGGCCACGCAAAGAACTGGTTGGGGTCTCGCTTCTCCAGGTTACGGAGTAGCTGCTCCAGGAGCCGGGAAAGTGGACGGCGTTTCTGACTTGCCTGTGAGACAATGGTAAATGATTTTATTTCCATAAGTAGGTTTGTACAAACACTTTTATATGTCAATCATATTTTAAATACTAGATGTGGTTGGGGTTATCCATCTGACTATTATGAGAAGAAACACCAAAACAAATTCAGAGGTCAGTCCTTATAAAGACCAGACAAAATCTTGGTTAGATCATGTGAGGACCATGTAGTAAAGAACCACAAAGATTTGATTGGACCTCTCCAGTCAGTGATCGCTTTTGTCAGTAATGGTGTTACTGAACTCGGAACTTCAGGAGCTTAACGATTTGATGAAAACAATACCATAGAAAGAACATTTGGGTAGGCCACATAACAGTACTGAAACTTGTAGAACATCATTAACTACAACTGAAAAGAAAAAAAAAAACTAATACATCACAAAGTATTGATAACATTGTGTATAAATAATATCTATCAACAATGTCTATGTGTGTATGAAATGGTACTTATATTTCAAAAAATAATTGTACAATAATACCTAAAATATACATATAAAAGGAGAGCTAACCAATTAAATATCAAGTGCACCACATCAGCGAAACTACCAATAGACCAGACACCGATAATCATAGAGAAACTTTTGGAGAAAGGCTTCCGAGGAAGAGGGAATGACTATGTAAGCAGACTTTACGTTATTATTGGCTTTAAAAATATGTGCATAAACTGTGACTTATTCAACAGTTACCTTTAGCACACAAGTGCGAGGTTCCCTGTGAGAAGCAGGAGAGTTGGGTCCTGGGCCCGGGCTGAGCCGCCGAATGAGCTTCTTGGCCAGGCCCTCATCATCCGTATCATCATCGTCTGACATTTTTATCTGGAACAATCCGTTTCAAACAAATTGAAGTGACGATGAGAAAGACAGGTATAGTAAAATAGTCAAATGTTTACTGAAAGAAGAAATAGTGTGTGGTTCTACTGGCTGAGTGTTTGTGAATGATGTCACAGAAAGATGAGCCCATATAGCAAACAAAATATTGATTTATGCTGTCACATGGAAACCTTTATTGAAGCCATATTGGCAGCATACATGAGAATGCTAAATTGTCGATCAATAAAACAAGTGGTTTGGTAATAAGTACTTAATAATTATGTTGCTTATACATAATTACTACACATTAGGTGGCAAAATGTTGGCACGTAAACAAAATGACCTTTTTCTATGTATAATTTCACAACTTCTAGAGATACGACGATTTTAAACTCTATGTTTCTACCTCCAGACATGGAACTAATTTGAAATAATCCCTATCGGTGCCTGTGTGTTCAGTGCAGTGAAGAACGAGCCCAACAAAATGGTCTCAATGTATGGGAATATCGATCCTTACCATGTCAATTTCGCGGCGTCTCCGCTTCCTTTTATTACTAGGTTTCTCGTCAATTTCTTTGTGGTCCTCTGAAGCTGAATGTTCTACATCGCTTGCTTCCAATTCTTCCTCTGTAAATCAAAATTTGTGTTAGCATCAACAAAATATTGCGAAGAGTAAGGCGACACGGTTTGTGGCAGGTTTATCAGAGCTTTTACTCACTGCAACTTAATTTTTCTATGTCATCCATCTTTAGTAGATTTTCCTAAACAATCTACACTTATTTTAACTTTTAACTATTGGTTTTATCGACTAAAATTTAAAGTTTTTAACGAATTAAAAATCTAAGCAACCATACTATCACCAAGCCAAATGACGGATGCATTCCAAATACTGCAAATAATGGTTTTGTTTTGTAAGGTAACGAAACAGATATAAGAGTTTTTCAATATGTAGGACAAGGACAAAGATACTAACCGGGACGGAACGCTCTGTTAGCATGCAGTTGGTGAATCGTTTATGGTGTCAAGCGGTTGTTGCCCTTTTACGTTATTGGTGCGTATGAATTAAATTTTTTTACGAGTATTTGAAAACGACGAAATTGTATTTTATACAAACAGCAGAAACTAAGACTTTTTGGCGGTAGTAAAAAAAGAGCGATTGTTCAGATTGTTAAAATTTTCTGTCTTACAAGTTTAAGTTTATTTTTAGCTGATCGTACCCGGTGTCGCCCAGGTGAGGTGAATGTCATACAACAAAATTCATTCGTTCGGTGGATTTTCCAAAAAAAAAATTTTTTTTTTCATTCTAACCTTGTCCTGTCCTGACAATATTACAAACACAAAAATCTGCCAAATCTGGCCAAATCGGTCGAGCCATTCTCAAAATCTCAATGATGATGTTTGACACATAGGTATATGCGGCAATTGGTTTTTATTTATAAATATAAGTATAAAAACTAGAATAATTTATTCGTTATTAAACGATGGATGGCAATGAGATTTAGATTAATTAAAAATTACTTACCTATGTGTAATAGATTTAAAAAACGGTGAAAAAATCGAAATGAAGTAGGTTTATCTAATGTTTAATTTCGAATGTCGATTACGCCATCTTAAAAAAAAAACATGACTTCGTTAATGGTAATTTTGACGTTCGAAATGTGCTGATTCTCAGCCCGATTTGATTAGAAGACTTTTGATTTTGATTTCTGACCGCACACGAAACAATGGATCTTCTGCACGACTTTGACGGTATGATTACCTTTGGCTCCGTACCGTACACTAGCCACCGAGATACTTATCCGTGTGATTTAACTCCGGTATCCGGTTGACTTTTTCTTGTGGGGATCGTTAAAACACGGGTCTATGCAAATAAGCCGCAGACGATTAGTGCTTTAAAAGTCAACATGACCAATGCCGTCAATGATAATTATCTCTACCGATTTATGCGGACAATTCACCGATAATTGGACCTTTCGGATACGCGCCGCCCATCGAAGCCGTGGCGGCCATTTGGCAGATATCAAATTGCATATTATTATTATGTAGGTACAGACGCCAGCACATCAAGCTACCCGAAACTGTCAAATTTTCCCAATGAACGTTGAACCTAATGCTTAAGCGGTAAAGTTGAAAATCTATTAAAGAAATCTGACAGATTGTAGTAGCTTAATGTGCTGGCGGTGGCGTCTGTACATACATATTCTACTTAAGTACAAACTCTATTTAATAAAAAAAAGATCTTAGTGATATATTATACACAACTTGATTTATCTAAATTTAAAGTTCGAGCGTCCTTAATGAAAAACCCTTAAACGGATATCCCTTAAAAACCATAAATTCTGAGTTTTCATCCTAATATCGTACTTGAAGCTATTAATTACCCAAATTTAATTTGATGTCCCCGTTGACGCCTCTGTCTCCAACTAAACTTAATTTAAAATATAATTAGTGTAACTTTCTCAGAACGACAGTTTTTATTAGGTAGGTACGTTGCGATTAGTGAGAATTTGGGCGATTTCCATTGTGTGGCGCTATTGCAGTCTGCAGGGGCTTAGCATTGTCACGCTAACTAAATCTCGTAAAAAGCAATATTTTGTGATGAATTCTCACAATTATTAGAGGGAAAGTGTACTGCTTTTATTGTTAGATGATGTCATGTTAGCACGCTTACATTGCGAGGAAATAATGAGGTTTCCTTTTTTTGTTGTTTACGGGGGGAAACCTTCAAAAGGCTCCTGGACTTCGCGGAAAAAGACCAGGTAGTGTGGGACTCTTACCTCACTAAAACCACCCCGGTGATCACCATCAGCACATGGAGGGGGTCCCGGTACCTCTTAGTAGACCAATCCGGAGGTGCCTAGCCTACCTACTTACCTACTCGATATTCGACAGGCAAGTTTTTTATATACTAACAAACATCAATTAATAGGTAGATAAAGCAAAATATTTCTATATCTACACAATTGAATCGTTTATCTATAAGACATTATTTTGAGTCAAACCTTTTTTTTTACCTATGTTAGGTAGGTATGTTCATTTGTAGGTAGAATTAACATCTTGTTTCTTTATTTCTGCCAATATTATGGCCAAATGTGTGACTGATATAACATTTTTGTACCATCTTTTATAACTATCACACATGATTTTGACTTGACTTAAATTGATTAGTAAGGAGATAAAGTTTTCTACGTTCAGGGTAAATGGGTAACAGGTACACACATAACAAGTAAAAGGCATTATTAGGAGCGTCATCGTCATCATCAATTTATTTATTTATTTATTTATTACTTTTAAGAAGGCTTACAGACTAATTACAAAATATAATAGGTAACAACAACACATTATAATGTTGCTAATGACAAGCCTCCACAGATATATAACATATTGATTACTTAAAGCCGAACAATTAAAGTACATTGTGTTACAAGTAAATACGTTAGTTTAATTTTATTTATGTTGCTATACTGGGTGTCCGAAATGTCATGGATGACCTTTTACCTGCTGATGGGCCACATTGGGATCTACCAATAAAAAAAAAATACCATAACTACTAAAAGTCTTATGGTTTCCGAGTTTTTTGATGTTTAATGAAATTTTGGAAAATCTCTACCTTTGATCAGTTTTTTCCATGTCATTTCTACGAATGAAAACTTTTTCGAGTACTTACAGGTTTTTTTTATTTTCATCTTGAATCATCCTACTATCGATTGAATACAAGAGATATCATCTTTAAAATGCCTAAAATTTAGGTGCAAACTTAAAATTTTCACCAATATTTTTGATAGGCCCTGGTGAAAAAAAAAATTATTGGTAGGTCATTTTTTTTTTATTGGTAGGTCCCAATGTGACTCATCAGCAGGTAAATGGTAATCCATGACTTTTCGGACACCCAGTATAGCAACATAAATAAAATTAAACTTAAATAAGTCAACATCATGTTCGAAGATACATCATTGAAGCTTCGACCGCTTCTTATAAGAAAAGCATTACGCCTATAATTAGTAGTGGCAGAAGGCACACCTAGAAGCGGCCTTTTACGTAATCCCACAGTGTTAGTGCGAAATGCTAACTTTGCTAATAGTTCTGGACAGTCAATCGAGCCATTCGCTATTTTAATCAAAAAACACACATCATTAACGAGTCGCCTACGATCCAATGGCAGAAAATGTTCAAGCCTGTATAGTGGCTGCAGTGCAGTGCCTAGGTAGGTAAATATTCGATGGGTGCTCATGCCATTATGTATAGACAGTGGTGTATCATTCCCATTTAGAACAGCTATACATAAATATATCTACATACATTAGCTCACTTATGTTGCGGAATTAGCCACTTGCGCTAAGCAATGCACACTGCACGTAAGTACTTATTTCTGCCTAGATGCCTCAAGTTGTTTGCTTAGATTTTGAGATCGGTTGAATAATGTCCTCGAATACCGTTAGGTACCCGATGACTTCATGTTATATAATGAATAAATAGGTAGGTAATATTATGTAGCAGGCGCGGTCCGAGGGGGTCATGTGGGTCATAATCCCCCCCCTCCCCAATCATTCAAGCTGTCGAGGGCATGTACAAAAACATTAAGAACATAGGCAGTCATGGAGACAGCTGACAGAAGTGATAACTTAAAACTATGAAATATTTTTTTATTTATTTATTTATTTTTTTCAATTCTTAAATTGTAGTACCAAATATTAAAATTTCATATTTTTTTAAATAGAAATATTAACGTTAATCTGGTGTGTACATCTATCGGCACTCCGAACAACAACGAGCGCATGCCCTTAGCAACAGGTAAACTGTTAACATTAGCATTTCGGTGACGCGAACCCATAAGATTTTCCCCAACGAAAAATCGCTCAACGCACCTAAAGAACTTCAAAAAGCCTGCAAAAAAAATATAGAATCTAGGATGCATCCTAGATTCTATATTTTTTTGCAGAGCGAGCGAAGCACACTCGCGAATTTGGGCACACTGCTCGTACGTATGGTTCGAAAGACTAAGGTAAAGAGGCCGAATTCTAAAACTTTAACTGCTGTGAAACGAGTTCAAGCCTTACATCATAACTCGAAAGATTACGTTCTCTTTCTTTATAGCGGCCAAAAGAAAACAGAACGTAGTCTAAAATTTCGCTCACTCGCACACTCGCACACTCGCTCACTCACACACTCACACACTCGCCCACTCGCCCACTCGCACACTAGCTCAATCGCACACTCGCCCACTCGCCCACTCGCACACTCACACACTAGCTCAATCGCACACTCGCTCACGCGTACACTCGCACACTCGGTCACTCGCTCACTTGCTCACTCGCTCACTCGCTTACTCGCACACTCGCTCATTCACACACTCGCACACTCGCTCACTCGCACACTCGCACACTCGCACACTCGCTCAGTCGCGCACTCGTACACTCGCTCACTCCCACGCTCACACACTCGCTCACTCGCACACTCGCACACTAGCTCAATCGCACACTCGCTCACTCGCTCACTCGCACAGCGAGCCAAGCGAGTGATCCCTACGATCACTCGCTTGGCTCACGTGAAACTAATAAAATTAATTACCATTTCACCTAATATCTCAGTAAAACGATAGTGATATTAATGGTGCAAGTTCGCCACTCAAGTCGCAAGTACCTCGGCTGATGATCAAACCACAACAATGTGTCAACTTAAAACTTAATTAATACCCATATCTGATGTGGGTATCGTGTTTCGATACTAATTGCAATACTCGACGGAGTCAGATTGTATCGCTTTCGGGAAATTCATTGTTTTTGGAAAATAATCGATATACTGTAATACTTTCAAGACCGTTGTGATACTGTTGCGAAAACGTAATCATTGGCGGAATTAACCTGACCAATGCTGTGCCAATACCTACAATACTGCCAGTGTGTCACGCAATGTACGCAATGTATGCAATGTTGTAAAGATTATAGTTATATCAGTTGTACTTAAAATTTTAATGTCCCAATGTAATTGAAATGTGATGGCCTAAAACACGGGTTTGAATAAACCTAGATCGGGCGGGTCGCTACCTAACATTCTAATTCCGATCCATCATTACTGTTGGCTACATGTATGTACCTACACTTTTTGTAAACGTTTTTATATTAAATTAAATTAATTTTATTTTTATTTAATGTTGGTCGAAAATCCTGAAAAAGTATTACCACATCGTTGTCTTCTAGGGCATGTGATAATTTCACCTCAAGCTTACAAAATAAAAATGGATTTTGTTCTGTGTCGACATCAAACCCGCGAGTGCCCACACCACAACCCATATAACAAAGGCCAACTACTCAGCCGCTGCTGTACTACTTCACTGTGCTACCAAATGTGTCGTACTCAGAATTCCAAGGATCTCATGGTGGGTATACTACTAGCCAAAATTTACAGAGCTCAGTATCGGTAACCTAATCTTAATCTTACGTACACGTCCCATGCCCTCTTGCACAAAAATAATATCAATAACAGTATCTAATACATTGCATGTTACTTCACCGAACAAATCTAACACTACACAGTTTAATTTATAAGAATCGTGCGCGTTGTATTTGCAGCGCGCAGCAGCGCGGCGCGGGCGCAGGTGCGCGCACGAGCGATGATCGATACAGCGCCGCTATCGCTTTCGGCGGGAGCGCCCGCGCCGACGACCGACAATTAATTTAGAAGCACCATTTGTTCGATGATAACACAGGTAATGCTGTGTGTTGTTTCTTAGATAAAGATGGGTTTATAATGGAGAGTATTTAGATTAGTTCCTTAAATTTTAATCAAAGTTAAATCGTTAATAAATCCGTTCAGATCCTACGTTTATGTTGGGTGTCATTTTTTTCCTATATCATCTTATTCATGGCCCAAGAGACCAAATTTGTTTTTCCACCCTAGCAGGACAACTTATCAAATTGATTTCTACGAGTAATCTTCTCAGGAACTTTGCAAAGCAGTAAATTTTCAAACATTTTCCGAATTTCCAAGTGATTTCTCATGATTAAATCACTGTAGTTTCCTAGACACCCAGTCAGACCAGACGATCAGTCAGCCAGACATTTATTTATAAGGGAAACTGATACCTAAAAATCTGTCCTCATGTGGATGCCAATATGAAGCTTTGCCACCCGAACCGCTCCAACCTGAACAGAACCTAACCAAAAATTCAGTTTGTTCTGTTGCCATTGCATCCTTCCGTGTGATCACCTAATTAAATGGCCGCAGCTAGCCGGCTAATGGAAAATCGCGGCAAATAAATCTCTGATCGCATTCAGTTCCACCCACAGCTTCGATACAAGACGCGCGTGCTGTTCGACGCGCCGGCATTAACTTAGATAGCTCAAATTCATTGTTTCACCTCATGCTGGAATTGCTTGTCTGATCTCTGATTGTTTGTGTATCCTGTTGGTTTTGTGGTGTTGGGATTCAGTGGTTAGTATGTTGACTGGTACTGGGTGCCGTTAGGTATCTTGAGCCAAAGTATGTTTCTTCATGGACATGGCAGCTGCGTCTACCAACAACAAAGATTCTTTTGGGATGTACAAAGGTTCAACTACAGGGAACATTCAGGAAAATGTCGGAGCAATTCGACCCACATATTTATAATGACTTTGACTACTTTTACGTTTAAACAAGTTAGACGATATTGTTTCGAAGAAACTGTAGGAGCTCAAATATACCAATGTGTCCCTCATGTGATCTTCATGATCGGTTATGAATTGTTCTACAAATCTTACAAAATCGTTTCTGTCATTAAACTCGTTTCTTTGTCTAGGCATCTAATATTCTTAAAAGGTGCTACAAGTGAATAGCATTTTCAAACATAGTGCTCATAAAGCAATCTAATTTATTTCACCGTAAAGCCTTGTTTACTCGACGAGCAAAACACGAAACGACGAAAAAAATATCTCAACTATCTAAAAAATTCGATTGGGGTCCGTGGTGCCAATTAGCACTGCCGATGAAATGTGTGATGATGTGATGAACAATGAGCATCTGCGACACTCCCGCGCAGATCGTCGATAATGGCGGCGCGGCGTAACTTAGCGCGCTCTACACTGCGCAGGCGCACACACGGAATTTCACCTTTCATTATCGCCTGCGTATTCGACCACACGCCATTCAATTTGCACTCACAACACAAAAAAATATCCATAGAATTTTCAATTCGGACTCATTCATCGAAAGTGTTAAAATCTGACTAAGAAATTCTCACGCGAAAGCATAAAACATTCGTCTTAAAAGTTGAATAGGATTATAAATCTTCAGATTTCGTAATAATTGGATTAAAACAACACCTGAGATGAGATGAGATCATCCGCATTTTGATCTCCTGCTAATTGACGGTTTTGTAAGTCTTTACCTAAAACACTAATGACATAATAGGTACATAGTTGTTCTACAAAAATATCAGGATTGTGAAAGCCCGGTGTGAGAACTGTGACATAGAAACGGTAACCAGTTGACTTCAATGATATAATATCTAAATATGTACTTACGAGTACCTTTCATTAGCAAGTAGTGCTGATATAATTATAAATTGTAATGTAGAAGGCAAGTTTAGCCGGGTACTAGGCTAATAGGAGTTTTATGACATGTTTTGACGATTTCATCATCACATTGATAACCTATTATTCATCCCCTGCTGAGTATAGTCTTCCTCTTTATTGTGCCATGCGTCCCCCGTCTGTGCGAATCTCAACCAGCCCGTCGATTCTGTAAAAACCTCACCGTGAAATCATAAGTGAAGTGAGCTTGAAGTGAGCAGTGTCAATAGTGTTAACCCCTAATGGCAGCTCACTTCCCGCTCACTTCACCTAAGTTCTCACGGTGAGATTTTTACAGAATAGCACTGCAGGTCTTGCCCGCGGGCCTTTGTATGCCATCTATCTGGCTGTAGGTCTTCCAACACTACTTCAACCGTTTCTCGGCAACTATTTAGCTAGGGCGCTCTTCTACCTGGTATCAACTTCATCTTGTCATCTGTCCTGCTATTATTTACATTCCTGAACGAATTGAGCACTTGGATAACTTTTGGCTATTGACGATGTAAGAGTTCATTGGCAATAGTCCCGATACAAATGGAAAGTTGTCAATATTTTACGCGTATTGTATTGTAACGTTGTATAAGGTCGCAATTATTGGCAAATGTATTCGTGTTCAGAATTAACCGATGCATTGTATTGTAATACTTGTAGTGGCTCTTACGCTTTACCATTATGTAGTAAGTGTATTCCCAAACGAAACTTATCTGCACTGATGATTATCATTGCAATTAAATAATGAAGCAAAGACAAAAGTCGTTAGTAGATCTATGTCCTGAGAAAATGATTGGACTAGACTGGCTAGAAGTGCTGTGGTAGACGAAAAGCTAATCCCTGCAACTCTATTTGGGAGAGGTCGGTCTCCATTTTGTAGGGTACAGCGTTAATAAAACCCAATTAACTTATCACAATCAGAATAACCTAATTCAAAGCGTTTCACAGGTAAAGGATTCATTTTTAACCTAATTTCCCTAAATCATTTTTCAAGGCAATGATTTGCTTAAAATCGAAAGAGTTTTAATATCGGACATGGATCTAGTTACTAGGATCTAGGATATATTTATCCATCGTAGGTCCTGCGCATCAAATCCGCCGTAGCTAGCAGGAGTGTAGCAGCGGCCGCGCACACATACCAACCCCGACGCGCTGCATTCTCTGCATTCCTAACTCCTTTAACTATATAATTCGGCCGTTTACGCCCGCCTGATAATCTGGCTCTTTGTTTCGAGCCCTTCATAAACATAATAGTGGAGGCAAGCCGAGTTATGGATGTAGTGGAAAAATTCTACTGTTCTAACTTGCAGGAATTTCAACATTTTGTTAGAGATACCGCGGTTATTTAGTGGGTAGTTATGCTGGACGGTTTGTAAGGAAATTGGCTCATGTGTTCTGCTTGTTGACTTAGGAAATTGTGAGTTGTAAATCCCAGGTTATTGTATGTATTTTTAGGTGTTTTATGGTAATAGGTGAGTATTGAGACAAACTGATTGGATTCTCTGAGTTTCTTGCCCGTTCTTCTCCATAGAGTTTTGGAGTGGGCAACTATATTCAACTTTCTGGCTAACTAATCGACTCTTTGACAATTCAAAAGTGCCTGAAATAAATGTTTTGAGTTTGAGTTTTTCGCTAGTCCGTGCAAGATATTAAAATTAACAGAGAGGAAAGGCAATGTTCGTTCTAGCAAAATAGATTTTACAATAAGTAGTTACTTGTTGCGTGCAGTGCTCAGCACCTGTAGATACTAAATTAATAGTATGCATGTTAGAATCCAGTAAATAATTACGATACGATTGATTAGCAGCGACGAGTAACATAACGTATGAACATACAAACATACCTACCCACATATTATTATACTTCGTTGCTTCGTCCTTCGAGATTAAGATAACAATGTAGTAATACGTCTAGGGTATCGCCTTTCATCCACTAAGTTTGAATATTTTTTTTTTTTTTTTTTTTTTGTCGGTACTTTGTCTTCCTGATAGTTATGCCTGTACCGCCACCCATTCGCGTTTTAGTGCGTCGCCGATCACCACGTTATTTTCTTCGTTTCATTTGAATTGTGCAAAAAGATGCCAAAACGTAGTCACAAAAACGACGACAGTGATTATTTAAGAAAGAAGATTCGAAAACTCGAAAGGAAACTTAATAAACGCGACAGAAGGTCGCGTGTTCGAAGTTGTTCCGAGAGTAGTAGCTCGTCGACGAATATTATTATGTCGCCGGTACTATCGGACCATGAAGGTAAGCTGAAGTGTTATTTTTACAAACGGAAGATATTGTGAATAGTTTTTCGGACTATATCCGTATCATAATCTGACATGATGTCATATTATCTTAAATAGTGTTGTGTACATCTTATGGGGATGTTACCTTCACATAATTTTGGATCCCCAATTCATTGGGTATATACTACTAGTGATTGTGTACATTTGAAAGGAATGTTGCCTTCACTTTAGTTAATGACCTACTTAATAATAATTGCATTTTATATCCGTACGGACTAAAACATAGTGTTGTGGGTAGTTTTAAGGACTATCGCCGCTCTAAAACCACTAGTTGTATACTAGGAACATTGGTAGTTGTGATCATATCCACGTACCTACATAACAAAATGTTATCACTCGATTTCGTAATTCTGAATATCGGTATGGATTATAAACTTGGTGTTGTGGATAGTTTTGAGGACTATCACCGCGCTATTTTCTATCCGATACCTACATTTGGTACATTTTCTATCCCAGCTGAAATGGAAGTTCAAGGTGATGTCGCGTCATCTCCGATTATTGACTCAGATGAGCCACAACCGGGTACGTCCACCTCGACGATACATGATGTTCCTGCTACAGAAGCAGTACAGGCAGGGGAATCGGAACTACCTGTTGAAGTAACGCTTCCTGAGCTGGACGAAGAGATTCTGAATCTCTTGGGCGAAACTCCATCAAAGGATAAAAAATATGGACCAGACATTAGATGCGAGTTATCTGCTCGCTGGGAACACATCGCAACAACAGGCTTGACCAAGGATGCCAGAAAGGAGCTGCTTGATAAGCATCTGGTTCCAAAAAACTGCACAAAGATTGATGCACCCAAGTTAAACCCAGAGATAAAGGCCGCCTTATCGGAGATGCTAATAAAAAAAAAAGACAAAGCTTTAGAGAATAAGCAGGTGCAGGTCGCAGCAAGTATATCTTGTATAAGTGAAGCCCTAAGCATACTCTTTTCTGCAGGTTATAAAGATCAGTCGGTAATAAAATTACTGATCGAAGCCGGTCGACTGATGTGTGACTCACAACACAGCGAGTCCATGACACGGCGCAGTTTTATATGTTCTACAATCAAGAAAGATATAAAAGATCAACTGTTCAATACTGAAATCGATAAGTTTCTATTTGGCGAACATCTGACCGATACTCTAAAAGCTGCAAAAGCTATATCAAAATCAGGCGCTGAGATTAAAATAAACACACAGGTTCGAAGACCTGCACCAGCGCAGAGACCGAGACAGGCCCCTGTCCAGACTTTAAACCAGACGCCTCCGTTCCCGACAGCGCGGCAAGCGGGAACAGCGAGGAGAACAGCGCCGGCGCCGCGCCCGCGACCGGTGCAGCAGCAGCCGCGACAGCAGCCGCGCTTGCAGCAGCGCCAAGCCCCGCGGCGCTAGACCTGGTACGTTTTGCAGGTCGGTTATCCTACTTTTATGATCAATGGCAATTGATAACTAATGACCTCGTTGTATTATCGTGGATAAGAGGTTACAAGATACCGTTTACTAAACCTGTCTATCAGTTACACGAACCAAGTTTACCTGCATTAACTTCATGTGAGTCCTTTAAATACAAGGTGGCCATCACTGACCTTCTAAACAGTGGTGCTATTTCACATTGTGAACCATGTGAAGGACAGTTTCTTTCTAGTTATTTCCTGATTAAAAAACCCAATGGCAAAAACAGATTTAACGTAAACGCACCTAATAACGACCCGTTAAAATCCGCGCTCATTACCGCCCTATTCAGAAAACTATCATTTTTATGTCATGTATTAAAGCTACACCATAGGTTGCTTTAAAAAAAATGTAGATGTATTTGTATTGCAAATGTTCATCTCTTTTTTGCGTGCGTAACTCGACGATTTAAATAATAATTGCTGAGTTCGTCCGTGGACGCCGACCTTAGTGCATTTTCCATAGTGTGGCATTCCCGATGGCGTAAGTACTCTTGTTTCTTTTTTAGCAGAAGATTATATCGTAAAGCATTTTAATGTAACTTCTAGTTCTTTTGATGCATTTTTGATACTTTCAGGAACACAAGTAATGATTCATTTTAATGAGATACTATTTTATTTTGCTTAAAATTCAATATTAAAAATAGGCGGTAATAGGAACAAAAATCACAATTTTATTCCTATTGTCGACCCATGTCGCTGATAAGTACTTGTCGTATCTTTTGTGTGCCATGATTTTTGTTAAAATGCATAAATTAATAGGCAGGAGGCTATACTAACTCAGTTCCTTAGTATGTTAACTTATATTTGAGCTATTAACGCCATATATTCAAGAGCTTTAGTAGCCGTATACACTAACTTTGTTCTTATGTAAATATTTTGATGAATAAAGGAGGTATAATTTTTAAATAGTATATTTTTATAGTTGAAATATCATTATTATTAAATATTTTTAGCAACCGCACCACTTAAAATCATATGCATGTACAAAAATCACATGTATTTACACAATTCATACACATTCCCTTGGGTCGGTAATAGGTTATACGATTTCCTTTAAGAAAACCTATTACCGATCTACTTGTACATTTACGACGGACCCCATACTACATGTTTTTTTATTTGGTATTTATTTTCAAGTAAACATAAAGTTATTTAATAGACATTATAGTAGGTATTCCATAATAAACATACAGATTTAAAATAACATAAGCTTTATTATATTATAGTAATACTTAGCTAACATTTATATGTGGAAGTCATATGGTAATTTTAATTACTATTTGCTATCCGTTTATATATCAGATGATTGTGAAATAAACCGTCCCGCAAAGATCATTATGCGGCCGAGATATGATTGTGGATTTGATTCAGACTCAGATGAATCTATTTTTTAATCTTATTATTTTTTTTTTTGCCAAAGGTTAATTTTCTTAATTTGTTTTATGTTATAATATTTGATTTTGATTTGACATGACTGCTAGAATTTAGATTTCATTCTAATTTTATATGTCTATATTACATTTTGTAAAATAATATACTAATATTACACTTTAGGTTACAAATAATTCATATTAACTAGTATATTTTTTAAGACTTATTGAAGGCTGTTAAGAATATAATATAATAACGTTAAGTTTTGATAACATTTTGTAGTGAATGCTGAGATCATAGTTAATCTTAAATTTGTTTCAGAGTCACATGATGCTATTTTTTATAAAAAAAAATTCACATGAATAATTTTATTAATTTGTTTCATTTGTAAATCTTAATCCAAGATTTGATTTTTGATTTGATATGACTACTAAACTTAAGAGGCGGTTTACAGTCAAATGCCTTTTCTACTGTTTTAATAGATCACATTTTGTATTTTTTATTCTATTTACGAGTTATGATACTTTTTCAATTAGCGGCGCTAGTGGACGGTAAACCGCCTCATAAATGTTATTGTAATTTTATATGACTATGTTACATTTTTACTAAGATTCTATAATGCCATTTACTCTTGTATAATACCAAATGCCCCCATATATTATAGTAGTTACATATTATTATATATTATAGTAGTTATAATCAATGCTGGCCTTTGGTAATTTGTTGTACATAATTCGTATAAACATGACATTTTTTATTGATTTAACGCTGTTAAGAATATACAATTATAAGAATACATATAATTTTTAAGTGTTGATAGCATTCTGTACTGTGTTGGAGCATTTATATAAACAGTTTAATATACACGAGCATTTTTATTTAACTTTAACGGTTCCATTTATTTAGTGGTCGGTATTAGGTGTCACATAAACGGTATCAGGCACACACCCGATATTTTGAGTCGGTAATAGGGACATGACCCTTTTTCCTTTTATTTAATTTTTAATTTTTTAAGTAATTCTTTGATTATCTGTTCTTATACATAACTAAAAAAATCGATAATTTCAGTACTTGAAAAATTATTTTTATTGAAGCCACATATTAAGAATGTGCTTATTTTTTGGATATCAATCTGAACTCCGCTTAAACTGGCGGTAATGGGTGCGTTTACGTTATTTTAAACTTAAAGTCTCTAAACAAGTACATCGTAACAGAACATTTCAAAATTGAAGATCTAAGAACAACATTAAAATTAGTATCAAGAAACAGTTTCATGGCCACCTTTGATTTAAAGGATGCGTATTTTCTAGTACCTATACACCCGACGTATAGAAAGTACCTACGATTTAGGTACGAGGGTCAAATTTACCAATTCAATGTTTTGCCGTTTGGTTTAAACACAGCTCCATTTGTGTTCACAAAGCTATTAAAACCGGTAATTTGTTTACTGAGATCATTAGGTTATCTGTCATCTATCTACTTAGATGACATTTGTATCATTTCTAATAATTATCAAGATTGCTTAGATAATATTTTACAGACAAAACATATTTTAGAGTCCTTAGGATTCATAATTAACATTAAAAAAAAAAAAAAGTTGTATGATTCCGAGTAATATTTGCAAATACCTTGGTTTTGTGATAGATACAAAAGAATTTCATGTTAGCTTTCCTAAGGAAAAACGAAATCTAATTAAACAAGAGTTACAATCGTTTCAATTGAAATCTCGTTGTAAAATAAGACAGTTTGCTCGCTTGGTAGGCCTCCTCACTTCGTCCTGCCCCGCGATTCAGTACGGTTGGCTTTACACCAAGCAGATGGAAAGATGCAAATACCTTGCATTGTGTAAAACGAGTAATTATGATAGCCACATGTCTTTACCACAGTATTTGCAGGACGATTTTTCCTGGTGGTTAAAATCTATTGATACCGCAGTGAATCCTATTAGACGGGACAGCTACTGTCTAGAAATATTTTCAGACGCTAGCAAAAAAGGGTGGGGGGCAGCATACGGTGCGGAGACCGCCAGTGGCCAGTGGAGTAACACAGAGTCTAACAAACATATTAACTGTCTAGAACTCCTGGCTGCTTTCTTGGGCTTACAAACATTCGCAAAAGGATTAAAAAATTGTCAGGTGTTACTACGCGTTGACAACACAACTGCTATTTCGTATATCAACCGTATGGGTGGAGTAAGATTTCCACATTTAACTGAAATCACAAAATCTTTGTGGCAGTGGTGTGAAGCTCGTGGTATATTTGTATTCGCTTCATACATAAGCTCGGAAGATAACGAAATAGCAGATGCTGAGTCTAGAAAATCTCACCCCGATACCGAATGGGAGATTAAAGATCATGCTTTTGAAAAGATTGTGAGAGCCTTTGGGCAACCAAAAATTGATCTTTTCGCATCAAGGTTGAATAACAAATGTGTTAAGTACGTCTCATGGAATAGAGACCCAGGAGCATGCGCTGTGAATGCTTTTACTTTAAATTGGTCAAATCTTTGTTTCTACGCATTTCCTCCTTTTGCGGTTATATTAAAAGTATTAAGAAAACTTATATACGACCAGGCGGAGGGTATTGTTGTGGTTCCATTTTGGCCCACGCAACCCTGGTTTCCACTTTATCAAAAACTTCTCTGTTCAGAATTAGTTCAGTTTAGACCCTCTGATAAAGTGTTATTGTCTATTTCCAACAGTGTCCCCAAGCTCACGTTGATTGCAGGGAAGTTATCAGGACGGCGTTACGAAACAGAGGAGTACCACCATCATCTTTAGATATTATGATAGCTTCTTTATCTGAAAGGTCAATAAAACAATATGACGTTGCCATTCGACGTTGGGTAAACTTTTGTAAGACTCACAATATCAAAATACATGAGGCGTCAATTCCGATGATTATGTATTTTCTCACTGAGTTATTTCATTCCGGCTTACAATACGGATCTTTAAACAGTCATCGCTCCGCTCTGTCTTTGATCTTAGGATCGAGAGTAGGGTCTGATGATCGCGTTGCTAGGCTATTCAAAGGTTTTTACAGACTTCGTCCTCCAGCCCCAAAATATAATATCACTTGGGACCCGTCAATAGTTTTAGAATTCTTATCAAAATGGTACCCAAATAATAATTTAAGTTTCGAACATTTAACCAAAAAGGCCGTAACTTTGCTCATACTTGTAACTGCACACAGGGTGCAAACCATTAGCAAAATCAAATTAGAAAATATGAACGTCACTGATAATCTTATATTGATCAAGATAAACGATTTGTTAAAAACATCTCGACCTGGTTTATCTCAACCTTGTTTAAATATTCCATTTTACAAAGATCGACCGGAAATATGTCCCGCTGAGGCTCTTATAGAATATATTGATAGGACAAAACATTTGAGAAACAATGCCAATAGCCTTTTTATAAGTATTAAAAAACCACATAAATCAGTAACCACAAATACCATCAGTCGGTGGATAAAAGATATATTATCAATTAGCGGAATTGACACTTCAGTATTTTCTGCCCACTCCACCAGACACGCAGCCACCTCAGCTGCTCATAGAGCTGGTGTCAATATTGACACGATACGAAAAGCAGCTGGGTGGAGTGGTAGCTCCAATGTTTTCGCTAGATATTATCATAGAGACATTCAATGTGAACAAACTGATCAATTTGCCTTATCAATCCTAACCTCTGATCGATGTTAGATTTAATTACTTAAAATTAATAACTTAAATTTATCTACCCCTAATTAAAGAAAAACTACAATTTAATTACTTTATTACTTGTAAGGTTTGATTAATATACATGTACCTAAGCATAAAAATTCAGTGTTTTAATATTTCACCATCTTTCAAAATCTACATTGTTATCTTAATCTCGAAGGACGAAGCAACGAAGTATAATTGGAGATTAAACGAACTTACCTGAAGTGAAGTTCTATCCAAATTATACGAGTTGCTTCGTCCGAAGAGATTAGTTCCCTCCCAACCCTATGAACCCCATACCTAAAGTGAAATATTAAAAAAGGTTCCAGGCTTTCAACTAAATGAGTGGCGGTACAGGCATAACTATCAGGAAGACAAAGTACCGACAAAAAAAAAAAAAAAAATATTCAAACTTAGTGGATGAAAGGCGATACCCTAGACGTATTACTACATTGTTATCTTAATCTCTTCGGACGAAGCAACTCGTATAATTTGGATAGAACTTCACTTCAGGTAAGTTCGTTTAATCTCCAATTATGTATGTGTAACGAGTGATGTAAGGGCGCCCTGTAAGGAATGTAACGTAGTGAAACGTTTCAAAGAAATGCATCGCGCAACTTACGAGCTATTGGCAACGTTGTAATGTAAACATTACGGTAGATAATACTGTGTGACCGTTTTTCTTTGTTTTATTTGAATTGATGTTCCATTATCTTAAAAGAAAGCCAATCTTTTATAGAGGAACATTTTTAACCAGTGTAACCATGAATTCAGCATGTGATTCTAGGCCACCTAGAGTAGAAATATTTGGTCGGTTATCAAAAAAAAATCTGCTGTTTTACTCGTATAGACTAGTGTAATATCTACGCGGTCAAAATGTACAATTTTTGATTTGATAACCGACGAAAAATGTCTACGCTACGGGGTCTAATTTAGCTGAATTCCTGGTTACAGAACAAAATACATACAGTTTGCATTTTTTTTTCTTGTGCAATTATTGCAAAAAAAGTGAGCACTGTTGTAATATTTTTTGTCCAAGAATATCTAAATTGTTCACGCGCGTGTTGTTTGGTAGTTGTTTCGTTTAGTAAGATTTGGTAATTATTTTATCAAAACTGAAATAACTGCAATGCGCAAGCGCAATGAACCGATTTTTTTAGTATTTATTTTTTTGTTTTGTTACAGTTTCACTATGGTAATAAGAGTGCAGTTTGGGTGATCAGTTTAACATGAAATGTTAACAAAACATTTTATGAGTTGTAAACCATTTTAAGGTGTTGAATTTCAGTAGGTATCAAATAAAGAATCTAAAAGTTGAAATCTAAGAATTGAAATTACCGATCGAGCTTTTTACCTTTACAAAAAGTTGTACTTATCTAATCCAATCTTGCCTAGAATCGAGCTGAATGGCGTGCAATTGGAGAGGCTTATGTCCCGCAGTGGACTGTTGTAGGCTGATGACGTTGAGTAGGTATCTAATCCCAATATCGTATTGATTGTTCACAGATGCCACAATTGATGGACGTCGTTTAAGCGCGACGTCGCCAAAAAGGCAAGCGACAATAGACAATGGAGGGGTCTGAACCACTATTATCGTTTTCAAACACCTAATAACCTTAATCAAAGACTTTAACCACACGATCACACCCCTATTTCATCCTAACCAATCAGGAAACGATTGATCAAGAAATTGAGGAGGCCAATAAGTTGTCACCAAGAAACAGCTCAATGAAGGATATTTTATTTTTATTGGCCGCCGATCTGGTGGTATGGAGCGGTGCTTATGGCTCCGTATTTAGACATAGCCCGACAGATCGACTATCGGCGACGTGGGTGCCTGCTGTCACACTTCAGGGTTGACAGCACTTAGGAAGGATATGGAACAAGTTTTAAAAAGTTTTGGGTAATATTTGAACTAATTACTTCATTCAAAGTAGTTCCAAGGTTTTCGTAGACGTTTCGATAAACCCTGAGGGTCAATAATATTTTTTCACTCCTCTCGCTCAAAAAAACCATCCAGTCATTGTAGCGTGCCAGAGCGAGGAAAAAATAGCATATTTTTATTTTTTTATCCTCTAGGGAAAAAAGCTTTTTTTAATTTTTGTCTGTTACCGATTCTACAAAAACGAAAAAGTCTTTAGGTATTCATAAGTAGAATAATCACGAATAAAGACTCGACTACTGTTTCATAAAAAAAAGAAGAACATTTTATTTTTGAAAACGGAACTAAAAGCAGCGATCTCTTCGGTAGAATGCGTTGCGGCTACAGAATAAATTAAAAAAAGACTGGCGCGAAATCTTTAGAATTTTTCTCTAATTGCAAATTGAATTGGTGACCGTAATTTATTTTACAACAGTGAAAATGACATCATCTAGTGAGAATGGAGACCCTAATTTGTAAATGGAAGAGAAAGGAAAAAAAATAATGTTCAATCTCTTGCCGTCAACACAGAATATAATAGTATAATATAGTACTTGCCGTCAAGGTCACAAAGCATTTATTTAAATACTTATGGAAAGTTTATGAAGTGGAAGACAGAAAAACGAGTGGATTCGCTTACGAAGTGAATTTTTCTTACGTATTTTGATGAACTTTCCAAAAAATATCATAGTTCAACCCTTTGTAGCACATTCAATGTTACGAACAACTATACAGATATGATATAATATCAATATAAAGAAATATGTTTTGACGGGTTTTCTCAAGAAATTATCCACCGGCTACAACGCCAAGAAATCCAAAGTTTTCACGAGGAAAGATATAGATAATTTCGTAAATAAGGCACCAAATGATAACTACTTGGCAACAAAGGTTACCTACTTACATTTGTAAACGTGTTTATATTATTTTCAACAAACTAAATTGGTAGGTAGAGGTACTAATCAAAATACAGTTTTAAAACACTTATTTTTTATTTTACAGGTTGCTTTAGTTTTAGGGATCAGCGGTGCCTGCAGAGGGACAAAACTGGCTAACATAACAGTGGAAGATGTCGAAACTGACACCCAACTTCAAGCCATAAATCTGCCCAGTACAAATACAAATAAGGAGAGGAAATTCGTTATAAGTGGAGTATTTCTAAAAATTTTCAAAGCCAACCAAGATTTACGGCCGAGTGGAGTGGGGTATTTCTCAGCTATCAAGACGGAAAATGCACAAGGCAAGTTATAGGCAAAAATAAACAAAGCAACATGCGAAAAGAAATCAAAATCAAAAGTCATTTATTCAAACTAGGCTGAGAATCAGCTCTTTTCGAAGGTCAAAATTACAAAAGACAGGCCCCCAAAACGCCCGCCCTTCACCACTTCCTTGTGCTTTCGTTGGGAAGAAGAAGTGGCGCAAAAAACACCCCAGCAGGATACCTGTCTGTTCAGTTAGAAAATACTTGATTAAATAAAATACAAGGTATGCAAAGTATTTAACATTACAAGACACAACACTAAATTAAATTATTTGCCATATGTCAGTTAGCTACGCCAATATACCAACAAATACAATAAAAAAACTATATGTACTCAAGCAAAAAAATAATAAATCAAAATTAAATAAAATACTCTATATGTAGAGGCGTGACCGCTTACATATTTATGCAATGCTGGCTTCTGTTTACATAGCTGTCACTTGAAGTCACAAATGATATACATGATAAACTAGGACCAACGAAGGTCATTAAGTAAACAAGTTATTACTAATGACAACAATAAAACCATGGTCAGCAAGACGACCAGTCACCACAAGCAGCACCCGTTCACGAGAATATCGCAAAGATCAGCCATTACCCCCCTCGCCATATTTGAGGGAAGGAGGCAACCCGACCCCCGACGCTACCTCTAGCCTGAAAGATATCGCCACCTATCTAAATTTGCCTAATCTGGAACAGTACCCTGGGCCCCTGGCCACTGTTTCCGAAGAACATCCGACAGTCCCTTGGCGGATTCTCGTGCAAATATAACAACGCTAAAACGCCACGGTGGATGGAGATCCGATCAAGTGTTGGAATCCTATATCGAGAAGTCCATTCAAAATAAATTTGATATCACCCAGCGTATCACAGAAACTACAACAACTAGTCCGCAATCATCGACATCAAGGGATGAGTCAATTCAGCTGATTCTCTATTCAGAACATTCGAACGAGGGTCTCTCAAACTTGGAACTACGTGTATCTCTCACGTTTACCCCACAGACAACTCAACATTCATCTTCACAGAGGACTGAAATTAAGTTGCCGGGAAAAAACATCTCTGTACATTTAATATTTAATAATAATTCAATTAAATTATAATAATATAATTAATTATAATTATTTTTGATATTAAACTAAATTAAATTAGTATTTTTTTTATTCTGTGCATTTTTGTAGTGTACAATATACATAAATAATAATAATAATAATAAAATTTATTTAATAAAAACGTTTACAAGTAAAGTACATTTAGCCAACAGTAGTAAATTCCAATAACAAAAAAAAAAACAGCAACAGTAGTAAATAAATAAATAATATTGTATTGGATTATTTTATTTTCGCGCAATCGTAGTGAAAAGTAGAGTGTAACACACGGCGCTAAAAACCCATTGCAACTGGGTTCCTATTTACTCCCTCGTATATAATGGGTCATTTTAGCCCCTTGTATAACAATCTACTATTACTTAGTAACTCCTGTGAGAGACTTTATCAGACTTTTAAGAATAATATCTACCTATTGTACTTGTTACGATCTTACTGGCTGCTGCCGCGAGTTCAGCCGCGTGATATTTCTTGTTCCCCGACCCATCGCGTCGCATCGCATCGCCTGTCCGCGCTATGACTTCGTTTTCGCTTAGCCTTCTTTCTGACTATTTGTTATTTTTGCTCGGCTCCCGAGGGTCCTAGAGTGATATTAAGTAGCCCATAGCCACACTTTATTTTTTTTTTTATTTCGACTGGTAGGTTCAGAGAAATTAGCGCGTTCAAATAAACAAAAAATTCTTCAGCTTTATTATTAGTATAGAATTGAACAAGAATGTTCTTGGATATAAAACAAAACGTTCGAACCCGGACCTGCCAATATACAGAGTGGCAGCCACCATGAATTCAGCCCGTGATTCTAGACCCCCTAGCGTAGAAACTATTCATCGATTTTAATCAAATAAATTGCTGTTTCAATCCATGTTAATAGGTAGCGCGTCGATGTGTCCGCCACCTGTCTGTACTGTGCTTGAAAAGTTTTCTTTTGGTCACCGTAAAGTTCGCCTGAAAATCAACCAGAAAGATTATCTAATTTCTTGTCCCATGACAAGGAATTATACAATCTTTGAAAATCGTGTCTTTATTAATTAAGCATCAAGCAGCCCTAGCAGCGTATCTCGCGGAAACGGCTTGCGGTGACGCAATCGACTCTTGCGCCGATGTTATAATAACGATCACTTTTGTGCCAAACCAATTAACACTGACGCCAAATGGTTTGGAAGACAAATGCTATTGAGAGAGATGGTTTTAGGACTTTAAGGCGATTCGAGATCGATGGGTATTAGGTTTGTCTTGGAAGATGTAACAGGTCAAGGTAAAACGATGTTGGGTAAGGAAACCACATTTTTTTTAACAATTATAATACAACGCACGACGCCATCGCGGCAGGCCGAGACGAAAGTGGCGGGACGAGCTCGATTCCTACCGGAAGGACTGACTGCCTGGCCGGCACTCGCAAAAGACAGAATTGTGTCAAAAAGGGAGAGGGAAGCCTTTGCAGTGCAGTGGCACAATACGGGCTGGTCAGGTTAGATTTTAATAATATAATTATCATCGAGCATCTACCGAGTTGCACAGACAAGACAAAGAACATAGTATTCCTCATTAGTACGGATCGCGATTCACCCGACTTAAAGTCATCTTCAGTTTGACAATGTTTCGCCATCTGTCAGCTACCTAGCCTGTTAGAAATTGGAATATTAATTTATCTATTTATATATACTTTATTGTACACCACAAAAATACGTGACATAAAAAATACATGAAAGACTAGAAAATATATGATACAATGGGTGGCCTTATCGCTTTCTGCGATCTCTTCCAGGCAACCTTGGAAAGGACAGTGATTTTCCTGGACATAAAATGGGGCTGTCGTTGGTGCAAATATTATGTACCTATACAATACACACATATTCAAAATTATAGAGACATAAATACAATCTTACTAAATATATAAGCAAAGAAAATAAAAGAAGACTGTAGATGATTGCAGTTAGGACAACAATATCACAACGACAAGTAGTGTTCTTTTTTTTTTTGGGTGGGAAATTATCAAATAACTTCTCGCGCTCTGGGCGGAGCGGGAGGGCGTGTCAGAATTTTACTGACTAAAACCCACCCGTGTTCCTTCAGTTGCCTGTGCGAAGGGCCACGGTAACAAAACGCGCCGTCGGTCCTTACCGGACGGCGAACTGCCCATTGCTCGCCGTCCGCAAGCCCGCGCCTACGGTGGCCGGGAGTCGGCTCTTGACTCCCGACGCCCAGGGCGTCTCCTGCGGTGACTAGGGGCGTGATGGCGCAAAGATTGCCTCTCGCTCACGCGTTTCGCCTCCTCCCAGTTTCGGCTTCCCATGCACTCTGGCTCCGTACCATGGCCTGGAACAGGAACCTCCCGAAGCAACCGTGTCTGGTGAGGACCTGCGTCAGGCGGAACTTCTTACGAGTCTTTTGAACACATGTAACGACTGCGCGCGTTTTATTTCAACTGGCAATGCATTCCACAAACGAGCGGCCTGGACAGTAAAGGATTTATCAAGGAAAGTTGTGGAATGCATGGGCATTTTGAGCTTCAAGTTATCTGAAGACCTTAAAAATCGTGTGGGTGTCGCAAAGAAACTGGAAAAGTTTCTTGAGATAGAGAGAGGTGGAGGGGGAAAAGAGCACATTGTACAAAAGGGAAAGAATATGAACATTCCGGCGAAGGTGAATTGGTAACCACTTGAGCTTCACACGAAATTCGGAAACGTGGTCATATTTGCGCAGACCGAATATATGAACTTTATACAAAAATTTTGAAGCCGCTCAAGTTTATCGAGTTGGTCTTGGGTAAGATCAAGATAGCTGGCATCAGCATAGTCCAGGATGGGTAGAAGAAGTGATTGTGCAAGCGCAATCTTGGTGGCAGTTGGTAGGAAATTCATTGTAAATCTGATCAACATAACTGAGGATATTAAAATTCTACTAATGAATATATACTCGTACCGTCGAATGGTGCACGAATTTATAGGAAATTTCAAGTGGAGGGATTAATACCACAATTCGACCTTGGTCTAGTCATTATCTATCTATATTCTAATAATAAAGCTAAAAAAAAGAGAAAAGTTAAAAACAAAACAACAAAGTTTGTTTGAACGCGCTAATCTTTGGAACTACCCGTCGGATTTGAAAAAATATTGTTGCTTTTGATAGCACAATTGTCAAAGAAGGTTGTAGGCTATATTTAACATCAGGATAATAAACGATAGGAGCCGAGCAAAAAGAAAAAAGTCAGAAGGAACACTAAGCGACGCGGTACGTCGGGGAACAAGAAATTTCACGCAGACGAAGTCGCGGGCAGAAGCTAGTAATCAGAGATTTCTCCTGCACCCTAATTGCGTAACACTTTATTACTCTCAATTTGAATAACTTTGAAGCATATTGCTAATCTATTGCTCCATATTTTCGAAAAATGTGTTTGCTCAGTAACGTAAATAACGCAATGAATGTTGTTCAACTGTCAAAATGACATCCATTGCTACTGATAGTGTGTTACGCAATTACCCTGCCGCTCATTAACATTTAAGTATATTCAGGTTTTTAGGATTATTGAGGTGAGCTTGTAGTTTATTATATTTCGAAGTAAAGGCATCTTCATTAAACGCACTTATCATACGATTATACATATTTATGACCATCCATTAATTGGTGAGAATTCTCTAAACCTTATATGTGATGATTGTGAGAGCTTCTAATCGGATTACAATAATAAACAGAAAGTCAAAAATACTTCACAGCTTGCAAGTGTTCCATACTCTTATCCCTCTAGAATCAGTAGCATGGCTTTACCTTAACTTTAAGACGATTTGAAGTCTTTAAATTAATTGGACACTTACTTATGGAAATCTCACGAGGATTGAACACAGATGTAAGTAAAAACGGGTTGAAGAAGACAAAAATAATTAGAAACGTTTAATATACGTAACTTCTACCAGAATTCTACCAGAATCCTTGTTTAGGATCCGATATTTCAAAAATGCCGTTTTTCGAGTTGTTTCTTTATTAGTTAAGATGCAGTGTGTAAAACGAGTATTTTCGTCTGACTCAGGCACTGAACCGCGTCCCACGCGTCTTACTACCCTACATGTCACTATCAGACCGTATTTATGAAGTCAGTAGTGCCACATAGTTGCTTATCTCTCCGTAATGCGATGCAAATGTTATTTACATCTTGATAACACAGCTTTTGTAGGTAATCTTATACGAAGGCATTTGAGTATCGGATAGATAAATTTTAGTTGATTGTTTCCTAAATATATGGGAGGATGATTTTTATTGTCCTTGTTTACAGTGTCATTAGGTTTACATTCTTGAGATAAGTGGCAATATGCTTAATAAGTTTGAAATCTTTACATAAGTGAGCTTTCTAATGTTTAGTGTGTCGTTCAGGGAGATTTTTTTTTTACGAATGTTTGGTATCTTGCTGATTTTTGTTCGATATTCGTTTCCATTTTGACTTAAATTTATTCTTTAAATTAATCGAAATTTTTATTTGGTTTCGGTAATTTTTATTCAGTAAGGGTTCAGTTTACCTACATTAAAATGCTTTTAGGTAGGTACAAAATTATTACACAACTACGAGTAACTAATTACACTAGATACTAAATTAAATGGCGTCGAAAAATTAATCTGCATCGCTGTCAACTGGTAACGTGCCTTAGAAACTGGCTGCATTGCCACGCTGTATGGCAATTATTCGTGGTTTTTACCTTTAATGGATTTGAATACATACGAAAAGCTATGCAGAAGTACGTCTAAAAGTATTCAATTAATATGTATGATTGTAGGTAAATACTGAAAACGGTTACCGGAGAAAACGTGACTGACTAACGAGGTTTTCTGAAACTACGGAAAGATAAATCAAAGAAATACTCAATTTCCGACGTGACTGCAGTCGCGGTACGTCTTCTAATGAAACGTTTGTTATTAGCTGAAATAAATGAAGAGGATACGTTTTTGTAAGTATTGTAAACGGTACCGTCCTTAAGATAACGGTGAAAAGAATCTTCTTATTTTCATGTGTCGGCTAGCTTTTATAGAAAAAATATTTTGTATTGGATACCTAGTTTTGTTAAATAAAAAAAAAAGATCTTTCCCTTATCATTACTTTTTTTTCATTTTAGGAATAATCACAATTAACACTAAAATAAAAAAAAAAACTGACAGAACCTGACGGGTAACGTCAACGCTTTGAATCGTGCTGAGAACACAAGTGAAAGAATTCGAACAACAAGTGTTTTTTCAAGCACTTCTTCTTCACTTATTCTTAGAAAATATTCTAAATAAACTTAGGGTGGGACCTATTTTGTGACAGAGAGAGAGAGAGAGAGTGGCGTAACGCTTTTTCCTAACGTGACGATTTCTACCAGTCAACTCCTACCACAAGCCGCATTAAGGAACTTCGTTCCAAAAAGGACACCGTTTTTTACCCCTCTTTAAAACCCCAATATCTTAAAGCTATATAGACAACTTCCTTACCTGCCATCTTTTTGCATTCGTTTCCATTTTTCCAGTTTCCTGTAGAATCTTATCAGTGAAGTAGCTTCACCCTAATGACTCAGTACATTGTATACACTTTCAGTTAACCAACGAGACATCTCCTATAAATCTACGCCAAAACCTACTCTCACCAAGTCACCATCCCACAATGAATCTGCATCAGATAAAACCTCGTTTGCAAAAATTTCTCTAACATTCCTTGGACACATCCTGATGAATTCACGAGTTTCTCCTGAACAGCCGGTTTCTTTGACCTTGATGCGAGATCAGTATGCACGTGTGAGGACCTGGAGACGTTTCCCCTTGCTTTGTATGCTACGCGACGCTCAAGGCCAGGGGCGACGTGAGCTGGGTAACGATGAGGTGACTGTCTGTGTTCAATGAAGGTGCTGTTTTGGTAATAAATGGGTGTTGGGTGGTTGTAGTTTTGAATTGGGGTTGTTTGATGGATGTGGCTGCCTATCCTACTCATTCTTATGCACACATAAAGCATGCTCTCGCAGGATCTCCTAAATCCGGAAACTAGATGACGTAACCACTATTAATACCTTTGCCTTTTTCTATTACCATACAAAACAACAGATATTTATACAAATGATCGCAAACGAGATGCAGCAGGAATGCAAAGGCGTAGCTGACCTTTTAAAAGTGGCGAGAATGTACCTAAGTACTGGATCAATTACCTATTGCCGGAACAGTTCGGCGTGGCGTAAGAAGTAGGGAACTCCATGTGATTACGGTAATTGTAGGCAGGTGGGTAGGCAGAGGTACCGGCCAACTGATTGTTTGACTATCAATACTGTGATTTACTTACAGTTATGGAAATTAACGGAGCTCTGCGTTCTTTTAGCGGAATTTTAACCGCAGTGTCGGTCCAGTTGATTGAGGGCTTGAGGGAAAGGGTTGGTTTTATTCTTGTCAATATCAGGCAAGTTTGTTGGTACCACCCATTTGTGCGTTGCTATTACCAGTATTTCTATCTTTACTGACCAACTGACTCCAAAAACACAATCACACAATAATGTATCTGCCTTCATTTCAAGTTCTGTAACGTCATTTTAATCTAAATCTATATTTGATTGAGGCGAAGCTAGGCCTAAGTCTACATCCAACATTGATCGATTGACACCTACATCGATTGATCTCTAAGAGCCTATAACAAAGACTCCGTTAGATCTGGACTTATCACGTCATCTATCGCCTTCCAAAGATCGGGATCTTTGTGTCGACCATAACCTAGGGCTCCCTTGATGTGGTCGTGCCGGCCACTTTCCCTCCGATCGACAGCTCTCAGATAACATCGACCATCTTCATTGATAACTGGCTGCGACATAGAGCGGGGAGCGCAGATAGGGATGTAGGCAGAATGTGAGAGGATAGGTTTGGTTAGTAGGAGTCTTATAAATTGTTGCTGAAAATCTGGAAAATACGAGTACCCATTTGGAAAATTGAGCAGAATTCACATTAGCCCTGTGATTGGAAGCTCTTTCACTTCGTCTTTACCTGTGGCTGCAATTGTAAACATAAATCGTTCAACTCCAATTTTTATTCTTTCGCAAACAGTTAACGAAATCGAAATCTAAAAGATCACTGATTTCGGTGCGGTCATTTGGGTCATTAACCCAGACGAGGTGTCTATGACCTAAAATGCAATCAGTAATTTTACAGGCCTTGTCAAATTAATATCAAACCTTAGCGAGACGTCCATACAATTGATTAAATTCCCGTTAATTAATCTTGAGAAATGTCATTACTTTTTTGTCACACACTATGAAAAGAAATTAAAATGTTCAGTATAACATCCGGGATCTGTGTGGAATTAATAAGATTTTTTTGTAAGTCCATTCTATGGGTTGTACGTTTTAATCTTTGCGCATCAAACCGCGACCGCTTTCCACGCTGCGCGCGCGCCGGGCCGACATAACGGCGCGATTGCCGACGACGCGCGCACGTACCCGACCGAACGCACGCCGCGAGTGAAACACGCTTGTGAACATATACTTACGATAAAGTGACTGTGCCTGTGAATGCTCAACATACTCAAGTCTTTGAGATTCTGTTCCCAGTGTTTGTATAGTGCTCACCAGCCATCATCCGGAGGTAAGTGTCCACAATTTCGCGTGCTATTTGCAATGATTCGGTCTCTTTGATGCTGCAGGAATTGTTCTGCGGAATGTTATTAAGTAAATTATTGACTTTCTAATTGTGTTTAAATATGTTGATTTATACATTTTGTGAATTATTCACATCGCATTACCATAGCCTCGTTTTGTTGTGTTTTCTATTTTGTATGATGCTCGTGAAGCCTACTTGATTAAGTGGTTACAGTAGCTTTATAAACTTAATTACTTTCTTATTGTAAGACAATTCTATTACCTAGAATCTATTCTGTATCAGTTTTATAATATTCCGTAATTTGTTGATCAATACGCATGAAGTTTGCACATTAATTATTATTCGGCATCTACACCCGCATTTGGCACCGCAAGGTCGACTTTTAATGGGTAAAAGTTGTTTTATACTCAATTTAATTTTACAACATATTTTGGCAATCCATTTATCATTTCAGAAGACATCATGTGGTCTTGGTAATATCGGAATAAATAGCCACTAAGAAAGCTCCTACATGTGTGTTATTTCTTGTTGTAAATGTGTAACTACCGTCAAAAGTAATTTACAAAACTTAACCATGTACAAAATCATTTTCTACTCAAAACTGTTTCTAGAGTTAGGATCAATCTCTTATGATAGCCACCATAAGAGATTGATCCTAACTCTAGAATGACAATGACAATATAAATATCCTCGCCTCGTAACGGCAAACACAGCACCATTTCTTCTTAACACAGTTTTGTAAAATTTCTCACAAGGGATATTTATACATTGTCACGTAAGGTCCTGGATTTTCTCTGTACAAATGTTGGCAGTACGCAAATCTCCAAAGCCAAGCCTCTAACATCACCTCATTCAACATTGTATTTGTAACATGTGTGGGTGTGGAAATCTGTCAAACGCCAATATTGGTTGTGCGCAGGCGCAGTAGAGATCGACGCGCGCACCTGTGCACATACGGAATGTAGGCTAATGTCTCATGCGACGCCTAATTTATATACTTATTCTGTGTTTTATTGCCAGAAATAATGTTTATACTTATGAGAGTCTGCCGATTTTTCCGGAGATTGACTTAAGTAAGATTAACAGATGCAAATCGTTAAAGTTTTTCAATGCAGCGTTGAAATCTCAACAAAAAACTTTCATTGCTTTAAACAGTTAGGGTTTCAGTTTTTCCACATAGGTTTTCCAGTTCATGCTCTTGTGAAAATGCGTCAGAATCAACAGAAATTTGGTCTAACTCCAATGAAACATGCAAACATGCTAGAAAATGGTTTTCCAAAAATGTATTATTAAAATATCCTACCACGTCTACACAGCTAAAACCACACGAATATAATTATGTACTTTACGAGCGTGTTACTGTTAATTACATTCAATATTATAATTACCAAAAACATATGAACGTTAACCTTGATACGTGAATAAAACACTGGACGTTGTAATTATGTTATAATTATTATAAAGACTTTATTCACATGGAACCTTATGACTCTTCAGAACAAAAATCTAAGTTTTTGAAGACACGTCTTCCACTTTCTAAAAGATGTCTTGATTTCTGCCATAGTGAGTGGGATTTTAACAGACCCAGACACCGCAGAGGGCCTAGGCAAAGTGACATACTATCAGTGATAACGATGATGGAAAATTTAAAAGTATATTGAAACCACTTATGCTACCGAAAAGCTTATGTCAGTCTTATTGAGAGTCACTGTAGACATACCTAGAAAACGTTTTCAAAAGCAAAATCAACCGCAAAGGTCTTTCGGAATTCATTCAGCAGTGCCTGAAAGAAAACCCCAAAACAGAGAGAAGTCCATTAAAGAAACTAGTATTTCAGTGAATACAAAAATGTTGTTTCTAGAGTATGTCATTGTGTATTTAAAACCCATCAGTATCTAAACATTTAGTCTGTTTCCGCAAGAATCAGCAACACAATAGGAAAGGAAAGAGTTTATCGTCGTACGAGCATCTCGACATACGGCATATATGTCATAGGAAATACATAAACAATGACAACAATTACTGCAGTTAATAACTGTGGATATAATAGAAACTTTTAGGACTTCCGAGCTTCATTCGAAAGTCTTTTGAAGGGAAATAGTACCTAATCTTGAACTAAGTCGGTTTCATATCTTACCACTGCATGAGCGCAGACGCATTGCTGATATGGCATATTTATTTAAAATCGCAAATGGAAAATCGCAAATGGAACTATATGTAGATTGCCCTTAGCTGTTAGGCAGTTTAGGATTAATTACACACTGCAAAATGTTTCGCAAACCTAGCTTGTTGCATGTCCCTCATTCCAAGTCAGCGTACAGGCAGAAAAATAAAAAAATAAAATTTTCAATACCCGTGTTTCTCGGCTTGAGCATTTGTTGGTGTAAAGTTTTTTAACGGAAAAGTAATTGTTTGCGAATTATTTTTAGTTTGTATTAATCGATCGTGTTAATAATAATAATAAATAGGTAATACGGGCTGGTGTCCGCAACTCCACGTCAATGCGCGTATTTTGAGTATGATAATAATAAATAATAAATTTATTTGTTTGTTAGAATATTGTTGTTAAAAAGGTGTTACCCGCAATATGATGTCCATAATATTCTGCTGTTTCCAGCGTACAAATATTTCAAATAATTAAAATTAAGAGTATTAGAACAACATGTCAACATTAAACCATAAAGAAAACAACAACAAGATAAGGAAAACGTTAACTACTTTGTTTCCTAATTTACGTTATAGGTGTTTTGTACCGACAGTGTTTATATTAGCTGTAAGTTTCCCGAATAAAATAAAATAAATACATAATGCTGTTATGGTAAAAATAATGTTACGAAGTAATTTATCGCTTTATCTGTAGCTTATTACTCCATTGCTGCTGGATATAGGCACCTTCCAACATTGAACCTAAAATTTCCTTATTAATTATTAAAGTTCATTCATTGTAGTTTCTGAAAACTGGAGACTGCTAAATGCTTGGTACTAGTTCTTCAGGTCTTGTTTTGGCTTAACTTTTAATGGCATCCTACCAATCCCATTACCAATCTCACCGTGATATTACCAAAGTACTTCAAAAAGAAGTAGGTTTGTATCGCTTTCTACGCTCCATATGAGCTGAAACATTCGCAATTACATACAATTAGTACATAAAGGTGGTATGTTCGCTTGATTCCCTTACTCGGCAGTAATAATGGCTAAGATATCTTAATTAGAGAAAGCTAAGTAAATTGATCTGGGATTATCTCGTCGGTACTTAGGTCGGATGCGAAGAAGCGACTATCGAGGAGTAAAATTATTTAATCGTCTTTGCAGATGGTGGTAACTTGGAAATTTAGAACTGTAGAGTGCTTCATTAAGTTAGGATTATCTTGGCGATGTTTTAAAAGGGTACTTAATTTCGATTCCTTAAGGGGTGATGAGATTCAGAAACATTATCTGTCTTCTACGTATAAACAGTTCTTCAACCTGTGCTGTCTGTTACAATTTTCTGTTTTAATCTATGATACAGTGTTCATAACAGTTTGAATGTATTCGAGGAAAATTTTGACACAATTTCGCTAAACTTATTCGGTTATAATGAAACCGTAACACAACCGCAGTAGCAATACTTCAGTTAGTTACATTCTTTACGATGTTTTCTAATAAGTAAAGTAAATACTTACTATATTGGTTTAGGTAAACGAAATTTCCTTTCGCTAATAGTTAATTATCAATCAGCATAGCCTTTTAACATCTATCGGGGGTCAGCTCACAGTCTAACTGGTTGCAGCTGAATACCAATATTTTACATAGACCGACTGCCTATCGACAAGAGTTATTTATCGAAATTACAACTTTTTAACCGAAATTAGAAAACAAAAACGCTTCCAAAACAAATTCCCAAAAACAACGTGACGGATCAATTTGCGTGGAAACGAGTTTTGTCGAAGTTTAGTAAGCTTTAATTGTTGCAAGTAAATAAACAATGTCCAGGCCGCTATCCGCTGTGGTAATAGTTAGAGCAAATGTCCGGAAGTGTATGCCGCATGGCCGTATGTGCTAAGTGACCGGCTTGGAGGGTAGACCTTACGGTTTCTTAGGTAAGTACTTACCTATGTGATGTATAACTATGTGGTTTATCTGGGAGATTTGGTTTTGTTTAACAAAACATTGTTTTGAAAAACAATTTTTTTACGTGTTTTTATCTGTGCGACTTGCGAATACAAACTACGGGGGGCTTCTTATTGTTAGGTTGGGCCTGATCTCTTACCGCCTATTGTGTGTAAGTAGTTATTATATTTTAATTGATGGATTCTAATGTAAGGATGTTCATTTTAATATTATGATTACTATACTTTCTTACATGTTTTCATGTTCAACGTTTCATCACGTTATGCATGTTTTGGTATATTTCGTAGTTCACGTAATAAGTGGATCTGCTGATTTTAACTAAATTAATCCTATGACATAAAACGAAGTTATAATTACTCATAACTAGATGTTAAATGAAACTGTTTGTTTTTATGCGCTGTATGTATGATTTAGACATTTATTTCATCTTGTATCATATTTTGTTTATGTTTAATCCGAATGTTTTCTCTTCTGACTAAGCCAATAATTAAAGCCAAAAATAAAGCATTGAATTGATTACAAGCTTATTATATTAGCAAATTATTAAAGTGTTTGCTAAACGCCACCAAGTTTTGTACCAATACAACTACTGCTACAAAAGTAGCCCGCGGATATCGAGACCAGATATTTTTTTGCAATACTCAATATTTGTCGCAACGACCCACTGCGAGTTGATTACCAGTTTTATGAATTTAATTACACAACAGACTATTCACAAGAAAAAAAAACGTAGTTACACACAGAGGTATGCAGCACGCACCTCTATCATTTAACTAAGCCTACGCAAGACAAACGTTTATCCAACTCTTGCATTTAATCCCATTTGCACTGGCTCGTTGTCTAGTGGTCCAGTGGTCGCAAGCGCCACTGCTCAGCATGAGGTCCTGCTTTCGATTCTCGAATTCCTCAGGCTACTGATGCCTCAGACTTCGGGCTGCTAATTCTGGAGTCTGGATTTGTGCACGGACATCTGGCGTAATGTGGGTTTACCGACCATAGGCTATACCTCTGCAATACCCTTTGAGCAAAAAACCGGCGTGATGTTATAATTATCTCATGTCCTAGATCGTGTAAGTTAGTCGGAAAGCTCAACTGCCAATCTGACCATAACCTTGCTCCTTAGAAAGGGTATGGCACCCTTGTACAGCCAGAAATAACCAACAGCAAGGATCCGTTGGTCTTAATGAGTCAGTAGGTACTTGTGGAGTTTTATGGAGGCTCTTCAAAACATTTTAAGGGGGCGTTAAGATTTACCGCGAAATTTAATACCACGAATAATGTTTAGATCAACATACAACCTGATACGGATCTTTAAATTGCAAAAAACGTAAGAAAGTATGCATTTCACGAACTACCCTGACGTTGTCGCCTTAAATCTACTCAGTATTGCACCACTGTTTTATAAGGCAACTAGCGACCCGCCCCGGCTTCGCACGGGTGCAATGAAGAAACACTGATAATTTTAGAGCCATTATTTCTCGTAAAAAGTATAGGATAAAAAATTGTTATTGTGGGTTATCCCTAAGAGATAGACATATACCATCGCGGACTTTTTTGTAGACCTTTTTAAGGTGTACAATACTGTAGTACATTATTTTGATCTATCTCGACGGGTTCAGCCAGCGTTTACAATGTAAACGCAAAAAAATGTGTTTATTTACGACATCACATTAGAAATCTCTAAAATGATCACTGTTTCTCTACTATATTATGCATGTATTATACATATAAACCTTTCTATTGAATCACTCTATCTATTAAAAAAAACCGCATCAAAATCCGTTGCGCAGTTTTAAAGATCTAAGCATATATAGGGACAGACAGACAGGGAAGCGACTTTGTTTTATACTATGTAGTGAAATGCCCCATGTAGCATGAGACGTTTATAAGGCCAAATGCCCCATGTAGCATGAGACGTTTATAAGGCCAAATGCCCCATGTAGCATGAGACGTTTATAAGGCCAAATGCCCCATGTAGCATGAGACGTTTATAAGGCCAAATGCCCCATGTAGCATGAGACGTTTATAGTCTGATATGTCATGATGATTGACGAAGCCCACGTTTCACATATTTCCGGTATCTTACAAATTAAAATTGCATTATTTACCTCGATATCTAGCCAACCATCGTCCAATCTCATCAATTATCCGTTTTCAACATTCCAATGTTTCTAGTTTCCGCTGGAATACTTACACAGAATTAAATTGTATTCTTCATTCTTTTAAGACCAACCATGATTTTTTTGCTTTTCTCATGATATTAATGTAGTTACTACTAAAACTGCACTTTCTTTACGAAACTACAAGATTTGCATGTATTGTATATGTAACAAAGGTACTTGGTGGAAGTTGAAAAAAAATGATTTAGAATTTCAAAATAAACAGAAATAAGCAATGCAATACATACATATTATTTATACATTTTATTAATAATTTTCTTATCTCAATTACCTCTTAAATTGCCGTTACCGACCATAACAACTGCAAGCTACTAAAAACAAGATATCTTGCTGCAATACTGACAATATTTGTCGCAACGTTTCGGTATGAAAGTGTGGAAATTATTGGACCACGCAGACCACGCTGTACGTTTGAAGTTCCTAGTTAGGCTGTATTTACGAAAGGACAGATAAATTGCCTGTATTGATACATTGACTGTCTGCTTGCTAATGATTGGCACACGACTAGTACAGTTAATTGATTGATGCAGAGTTCGTTATTAGGTCGAGTTGGGATAGTTTTCTTATTGAGGAAGGTATTGAGCTCTACGCTTGCTCGCAAAATGTGTAGAACGTTAGGATTAGGACCAAGTTTCCTGAATAACTTTGTTGCGCCTTTGGTCTTTTGGCACGCCCTCTGGCCTGTGGCCTGTGGGGAACATTGTTGTAACATTGTCCACAGTTCACTGAAATGGACTTCACTTAAGTTTTCCCATAACTTATCCTGAACTTTTATCGTGCGTACTACGTACTTCCTAGCCACCTGGAAGTTATATTTATCCTCTTTCAAAATCTTAGTCATTATAGTTAGTTTACTTACAAGGAAACCTCGCGAGGTGTCCCTCACCGATTTAGTTGCGGCTTTACTATAATAATCTACATGAAAAATGATGAGATACGTATTTTTTCTTTTTTAAAGGGGTGAAAATCACCCTCAAAGTTCGTACCCCAAAATGATGGTTTGCAGTTTTCACATACCTATTTCTAATAAAATTTTTCCAAAATGACTTTCACCATTAAAAAGAGCATAAAAAAATATGAAAAATACCTTTATTCACATATTTATAAGAATAATTGTGGATATACAATTTTTTAAAATTAAAAATAACAAAACATTCATAACCTATAAACTATTTATTATTTTTTAATGGGACCAATTTTAAGTCTTATAAATATGTGAATAAAGGTATTTTTCATAACTTTTTATGCTCTTTTTAATGGTTAAAGTCATTTTGGAAAATTTTTATTAGAAATATGTGAAAACTGCAAACCATCATTTTGTGGTACGAATTTTGAGGGTGATTTTCACCCCTTTAAAACGTTTGTTAGCAAAAAAGAGAAAAATACGTATCTCATCATTTTTCATGTAGATTATTATAGTAAAGCCGCAACTAAATCGGTGAGGGACACCTCGCGAGGTTTCCTTGTTAGTTAATTACCGACTTTACTTCATTGTAAAAATATTTATGTACCAATTACCCAAGTTTGCAAATAAATATATGGTTTTATTTGATTTGATTACAGTCACAATTCTCTCTGTCTTATTCTAACCCTGTAGATCCTTTTCCAAACTCCTTCTCTTCGTCAATAATCTTACCTAATTTGTTAGTCACATAACAACACAAAAACAACATTTATCAAGGTCCAAGTGGTTTATTCTATACAGACAGCTCTGGGAAATGTGGTAACCTATCTTATCAAACAATTTAATTACATCAAGAACAATTCGGAGTTGTTAAAACAAAAAAACCGTAATACGCGTACATAACAGCTCCCATATCCACACAAAATATGTAATATGTACACAACAATAGATTTTCGCGTGTTTCTTTGCGTTGGTTTCTCGGGGAACAATGATAGACATTGTGGTCGTATTGGTAACAATATGACTTCTCATACACAGATTGCACTCGTTTTTGTAAGGTTGTAAGAGGTCATTTTGTGCCTTTGAGTGGATTATTGGTTCATATTATCTTGTTTAATACTTTGTAATTTATCCAACCGCTTTAGTCTCTTTGATAGATATTTGAAGAGTGAACTTCAGTTTGTAATTTTCAAGTTCAAAAGCTAATTTAATTTGTTTGTGTTGAATATGTAAAGCTCCAAAAGTTTACAATTAGGCCTGAGCTATTTAGCTTTGTTTTAGGAAAGTATGAATCTGGTATATTAACTTCGTGTGATTGTATATAACTTCTAAAATTGTTGAATTATCAACGATGAAGTTACTGAAAGAAATATCTATGTATAACTGTGACTACAATAAAATACATATAAATTAATAATTCGAGCAAGCTATCAAACTTATAGCTGTCAGGTCAAGTTAATATATGAAAGCGCAAACGCTCTGAATTGATGTCACCAACCTTAATATTGTCAAGAACACTCCACAGATGATTCGCTATAATCCTTCTGTGCGGAACAAGCACAATAGTGACCGTTTTACAATAAGAAGAAATCGTTTTAAAGCCATTAACTTTGAATTATAAATCTAATACTTTATTTCTCACGCTGATCAAGATCTTCTTTTAACTAAATAGACCCACTTTTTTTTAACTTTTCATCTCAAATTCCATCGTGTTATAATAATCGGTTCTTAAATATGTGGGTCAGATAAAAAGTTTTAGATTATTTTGTGTTTTGGTACTGACCTAGGAAAAGGTTTTTGTTGTGGTCTGGACGCGTGCAGCCTATATAGAACTTTTTGTACACATAAATATCTTAACCATCTATTTGGATGCTATTGGCAGAGTTTTGACCTATTTTAATCACGAACGTGGTCAGCTCCATTGCTTCTGTTATTCTTGGGGGTAATGTCAGTCAAATTATTTATTTCAAATAGGTACATAAAAGGCCGTTTTGAATGTCAATTATCATGTGCAGTCAAGGAATGAAAATAATGTGCACCTTATTGTTTTTCAGACTACGTATTGCCAACATTTTCAACGAAAATGACAATTCGAAAAGGTAACATGCACCCGCTATGTGGGAAAGGATTTTTTTTATTTTACTTTTCGCTTTAGATTAAACAAAAAATAGTCATAAAAACAATAAAGAGTTTTTAATAAACCCAGATGTTTACTCTCAAGAAGTCATCGACACTTATAACTCAAAAAACACCTGTATCTGCCTACATTGCAACAAAACACATACAAAAACACCAGCTAACTTGAAACAGTATTATTTAACCAGGTGTTCGTTCATTGCATCATAGCCGCATACTGCATAGCGCCGACCGGCCGGGGTATCGACAAAAACCGTACCGCGTTGGGTAACGTTACTTCTCAGTACCAGTATGTAGTGCACGCGGTAATTACCGCTTGCTCTCTTGTTACGTGGCCAGGATTAGGATCGTATGTATCATAGGAGTAGATGGTAAAATGATAGCTGACGATAGAGAGAAGGAATGTAGGATGACGTCCAACAGTAAGATGGGTTTACAAGAATGACATCAAAACTGTCGTAACTGACAAGTGCCTTTCGCACAGAACCGAAGTGGCAAAGGAATTTGAGGGAATTATGAAGACTGAATAAGATGATGATGACCATAGAACCTTGTAACTATTTATCTACGCAGTTTAGTTTTTCTACAAAAATTGGTGATCTAGTCCCAGCGCAGTTTGTAGGCAGGTTATGCGCCGCTGACATGTTAAAATCAAAAAACTTTTTCAAAAGAAAACAAAAACCAACAGACTTCCAAAAAAAAAAACACTACAAAGTGAAAAATAACTTTAATTTCGGAAGTCGGTGCAAATAACGAAAATGTGAACCCAACGAGGGTTCACATTTTCGTTATTTGCCACCGACTTTTTTATTTTTATATTGCTGAATGGGCCCGCTCTTGACCTCGATCACACTATTTTTCACTTTTAAGTTTTACTTACCGCACACAAATTCGTATAACAATACTTGCTATGTAAGTATCAGTGACAGGAAGTTATTATAACATCATCAATATAAACTAATTGTCAAAAATGGGTATTATTGAAGCTAACTCAAAAACTACCCAAACAAAGTTAATAAAATTTACATATATGGACCACCCCTGAGGTATACCAGATTAAGAATAATTTTTGAAATCGAATTACAGTTATTGCCGCAGATATCGCGTAACATACATACAAAAAAATACAGTTGAATTGAGAACCTCACCCTTTTTAAGGTCGGTTAGTTATGTAAAGATACGGCACATAGAGCCACAATGTATTCAATGACAATTCCATTAAGCCACCACTGAAAAGTCATAGGAAAGCAAACGAAGCATTTCATTTACTTGAATTTTTACCAGTAATTTTGATTTAATAACCACACTAATTATCGATTTTGATGAAATTTATATGCGACCAAACTGAAAGTATGTATATCCTTTCAAATAAAAAAAATATTTTGCAAATCGACTTATAAATAACGGAGTTTTGAGGTAACAAACATTAAAAAAAATATATATATATTCAAACGAATTGAGAACGTCCTCCTTCTTTTTTAAAGTCGGTTAAAAAGGCGAAAATCGTTTATTTTAAGATTTACTACAAGACCAATAGTGATTTTATTTTTGCTTGAATTCAAACTGCAAATGGAACTATACCTTAAGGTTTACAGAATCTGACGTCGACGACTTTTGAATTATTTTCTCAGCTCTTCAAACAACCAAATTTTCCGTGTTATAATTTAATCAAAACAGATTATATTTCCGTAAGTGAAGTAGTAAATGTTAAGGCTATGTTTAAAATTAGCCACGAATAGTAAAGTATAGGAAATGCTTAGAGATATTATGCAGTAATTTTATGGAAATGCGGAATTATAATTACAATGTTCATAATTTTATTCGTAATTGGTAATTAGGGATTGTCAATCTTTTGTGAAGCGGCGTTTTACTTATATACCACTGATCCACTTGGTTTATTGAGTAATCTGGCGGTTTTATACAACTTACTTAAAGATTTTCGTTGGTGATTGTTTTCTAATTACGCATAGTTTATGTTTTGTTTTCATTATAAAATGAAGTGCACTTAATCGATTACAAATTCTTGACTTGCCTTTCTGAACATTTAGTACGTAATTAAGAATTCAATATTGTAATATTGTTTGTTTAAAGTTCTTTTTTTGCAGTGATACCAGTGTTTAAACAAAGCCAATTCATTAAGTTAACAACAATAGACTTGACAGCTGTCTAGTAAAAGATACCACGTTTTCAGTAACTAAAGTTTTCACTATGGATAGTTTATTTGATTTTTATATTCAGTCTTTAACCCGTGAGAAGGCGCGCCTAATTTTCTTACACGAGTAGGCGCGTGCGAGCAAATTGCTCACACTATCATAAAATGTTTATATTTTTAGTGTTTCTATATTTATTGGCTTATAATGTATTTAAATAAATAACACAAGGTTTAGTAAGTAAGAAAACAAGTATTTTAATCAAAACTATTGAACATAATAGCAACTTCTAACGCAAATAACAAAACAACCTAGTATTAATTAATTTTTTTGGCACGTTTCATAAAAATCACAATAAAAAATGTTCCATAACAAAAACTAAAAAGTGTTATTCATCCATTAAATCTACACTAATGTGCCTCTCGAAACACACTGAAAACATGTATTTTACATGTTCGGTGCAAAGTAATTGCTGGGCGCGTGATGAGCAAATTGCCGCACGTTGGTACATGGCCTCCACAAAC
This sequence comes from Eremobia ochroleuca, assembly GCA_949629135.1. Lineage (NCBI taxonomy): Eukaryota > Metazoa > Arthropoda > Insecta > Lepidoptera > Noctuidae > Eremobia > Eremobia ochroleuca. The sequence continues at coordinate 23,047,843 of OX451386.1, read as the reverse complement.
GCCTTGCTGCGCGGTCGCAACGCCACTGAGCGGATCGAGAATTGCGTCAGGGGAGAGGGGGTGAATATTTAGGAAGGTACTTAAGTGCTTGAATTGGTGTGGCATGGGAAAGACAAAACATTTTTGAATTAGATTTTTGTGTGAGCAAATTGCTCATAGCGCGCCTTCTCACGGGTTAAGGGCTTTTCTACTTTTTCCAACAAATAAATACAGACGATTAACGCCTTCAAAGGTGTCTATGCTTGGCAACCCTTGGCAATTCCTTTGCTGTTGCTTGTGCTTATGAACAGCGTCACCGGGTCCACTGGTCTTTCTTGTCCTTCCTTAGTTTCTAATTAGCCACAGATATTAAGCTAATGAATTTCTACACAATGAAGGAAGATCGTCCATCTTCAAGTGACTCGTTAAAATGAAGTATTTTGCTAACTATAATTGATTTCGGAAACGAAAGGGCACAGATAAGTAATGTTTTATGAATCATAAAAAAAAACATGCAATTTCTTTATTGATAAACTCTAATATGAGGCTATCTCTGAGTTTCATTAACTCAGGTGATTAGCTTCCTTATTGGAGTAGCTTATTAAATTTTAACAGCGGTTACATAGGTACAAATGTCCTATTAAATGTTCCAACACAGATGATGTTCAGGCGTCAAAGTAGGTACTTCATTGTAAGGTGAATTTACTTGGCTTAAAATGCAAGTCTGTTTATGATATCTACGAGTAAATGACTCAAAGGGCCTGATTCAACTTAAAGATTTGACTTCACTAAATGCCAAACCAGTTATAATTTTATGAGAATTCTCAGTAATGCCACAGACAGTAGAATATTTTGTGAGGACATTTAAATCTTGACGACTTCGAGATTTCCATCTGGCGTTGTATCTTGCGTTGCCACTGCAGCCATTGCAGTACAATGTTGAGATGTTCTCAAATGACGCCACAGTCGCACAATATCTGATGGAGAACATCCAGCTATTAATCTTAGTTGAGATCAGCAATCAACAAAGTTATTACAAGGTATTATAAACTTCTATTATAAATTGCACAGTGAGGGAAAAGCTGGTGTTTCAAACTATGTCTTTATGAAGGTTGTGTTTCGTTATCTATGATTGTATCTTTCTGTCGTGGGTTAGCAATCTGTAAAGAAGTCTTTTGAAGGACTTACGGGAAAGTCTTAGCGCGAGAATAAAGAACGCTCATCTCTTTCCTTGCCTGACACCAAATGGCACATTATAATAGCATAATCAGCATATCGATGCCTTAGTTCACAATTGCGCTAACTACGAAATTGACATTTTTGAGTAGCTTTAAAGTTTTTTCAAGCTTAGACAAGAACAGTACAAAAACCAAGTAAAATACCAAAAAAATATGCATCTATTCATAAGACGAGACGGAATAATGGTATTTCGATACGCGGAAACGAAATAGAATGAAGTTTAGTGTGTTTGGCATTAAAAAAGTGGAAATTGAAAATTTTGTAGTTAGTGCAATTGTGAACTAAGGCATCGATATAATGTTGCCGCGGCTGGGACACAGCCCCCTCTTACTGAGAGAGAGTGGGCCATAATCCACCTCGCGCACGATCAGTGCAGGTTGGTCACATTATAGTTAATATCAGTCTGTAACTGTACCACTGTATTGTAAAAACCTCTTCGCAAACTCGCAACTTGCGCATTGCTTAAGTTATTTTTCAGACAATTTACGAGTAGTCCAGATTCTTCTCACAAAGACTTCCTTTTGCGTAAATAAGTGGCGACAAAGATTTACTTTTTTCTTCTTTTGGACAAGCTATCTGTTTCCAATTACAGTCACTCCTGTAAGAACCTACAGCGACCAAACAGAAAATCTTAACCCATTTCAAATAATTTCTTCATCAGTATAAGTATTCTGTTTCTATGTCTAACAACATAGTTGTGTCTGGACGACTTCCTGTAGCTAGCTACGCGCGAAGTTTTTGTTAAAATTGGAGAACTCTCACGAACGCGTTGCGTGTGGCAGCAACGTTTAGCGGTCCTTTTAGACTGCGGCCTAAGTGAGAAGCTGTAGTAGATTAATGGAGGAAAATGGAAAACATCAATATCCCAATTATATGATTGTGAATGGCTGTAAGAAATAAGACTTGGTAACAAAACGAATGAGCGCTGTGAAAGATGACATGGCATAGAAGGAAAATTGAATAAGATATGACAGTTGATGTCAAAGAGATAAGTAGCTTTTATTGATGTAGCGTGTATTTGTTAAAAGAAAAAATATTACACACATCAAATGTGTCTAGGGATCAAGTACGTTTTAGAGCATCGCCGCAATTGACGATTTTTATTTTAAGTGTTTTGGATCGTTATTGATTCTTTTTAGTTAATTTTACTACTTGAATAAAGAATTTTGATTAAAAATAGAAAACCAACTGTCAATAAGGATTTGTGTAATAGCGTTTTTACAAAACCATTACAATTTCTGCATCGGAACTGAAAAAAATTGCATCGATATGGAGCGACGTCATCATTTGACACGAGAAGAGATGATGAGAGCCGTCGGAATGTTGCAAGCTGGTTCCAGGCAACGTACTGTGGCTGTCACTCTTGGCACTGCACAGAGCATCATAAGCCGCCTCTGGACACGCTATCGTATCACGGGCAGCGTGGCCGAGCGACATGGAGGGCGATCTCGCATCACCGATACATCCAAAATACTGCTTGACGGAATCGTACCATGACCGACATAATGTTGGCTACGAGGCTCCAAAGCTCTTCAGGCTTGCTGATAAGCGGCCAAACCATCCGGAATCGTTTACGTGAAGTGGGTCTGCGTTCCCGAAGGCCGCTGAGAGTTCCACGTATAGCACCCCGCAATCGTAGGGACCGTTTATAGTGGGCTCGCGAACACAGAAATTGGGAGGAAGAAAACTGGCGTTGTGTTTGCTTTCCGATTAATCTCTTTTCGGTATGAGGCCGGATACAAGACGTACTCGGGTTCGGAGGACCCCTGAACAACGTTTGAAATTTTGTCAGAAAGTTCATTCACATGTAGGGGTAACAGTACTGGTTTGGGCCGGTATTTGGATCGGTGTAAGAACCAATCCCATTTGGATCAGGGGCAACCTCAATGCTCAGATTTATGCGGATTGTTTCAGACGTGATCATCCCTTTGCCAAGCCGGTTGGGTGATTCGTTTGGACTAATGCACGACAATGCACGTTGACACACGGCTAGAGTCGTAACACGCACTCTTACCGATGTCCGCATTAACGTTCTACCGTGGCCTGCTCAATCGCCAGACCTCATCCCAATTGAGCACGTATGGGATATGCTCCAAAGAAGAGCTCTAGAATATGGATGCCGTGCATACCCCACAATTTTTTACTTGTAAGAAAGAACGTGGGCGGCCATTCCTCAAAGTAATTTTAAGCATGCCAAATCGCTGCGATTGTGTGATTCGTGTCGATGGTGGAAACACAGATTATAATTTTTTTTTATCTTTACAACAAAAATTATAAAAATCCTCATTTTTGCCTTTTTTTGCTATTCAATTGACGACGTTAACTTAGATTAATTTCCCACAATTAGCAATAAATGCAGTTTTTCTTGATTTTTACAAAATATAGGGATAACTTGTTAACTTAAACAGGAATTAAAGTAAGAAGCCAGTCTGGAGATTTGGTAAATATTAACTGGATAATTTATTATACTTAAAAATGTACTTGATCCCTAGACACAGTTGATGTGTGTATTTTGTAAATGTGGGTTCGTACCGTTCGTTTGTCGTCTTTACTTTTAACCACAAAGCTATATATCAGACTAAACAAACTCTACAAAAGCACAGTGATCCAATTCGGGCTACAATCTTCAAGGCCATCATTCTAAACAAACAGAGACACTAGCTTTCGTAATCCGATCCTTGGTAAGTCATGTCGATCAGTTTAAGAAATATCTGACTAGCGACAGATTAGATGGCCCACAATTGTCTACCAGCGTGTACAATAGTGTGAATGATGGCTTGTCTTTGTGTGAGGTTAGGCCGTGTGGGAATATGGTTGCAACAATTTGGGATGAAGAGCTATTAATACTATATATAATATTAGTACGAGGTTATTAACGGTGGATTTTACTATATCTAATTCTTCTTCTTAGCGTGTTGATAGTAAAAATATTGTTTTTTTTTTCTTTCTTAAAATTGTTTGGCCCAAAATTCAGCAACGCGGATACAATTACCTACTGTGATAGATCCTTTCGTCGTTTTTTATGTGTGGAAAGATATAGGTTAGTTAATAACCTGGAAATGAATGGAGCTTTAATGTGATCTTGAATTGCTGAAATGGCATTCTTTAAAAATAGTCGTAGCAGAAGATTCTAGTTTCTTATCGTCACCTACAGGATAATTCTTGAGTGACAGGTTTTTCCGCATGCTTGGCTGTCAGCAGTGAAACGAGCCACAGCATTTGCCTTACGTGCTGTTTTGTTTGTAGCACTAAATAAGCTTATTACCATAAATACATACTTACGTTAATTAAGTATTAACATTTTCCGATACTTTAACATCAATGCAGCCCGATACAGGAAAGGCTTGCTTTCAATGTGCTTTCAATAATTATTTCCTCTGTCAAACCGACAAATACTAGTACCTATCAAACAAGACTCGATTTCATTGGGCAACACGTGTAACCATAGTGTTTGCGTGCGCGCAGCAAGTCGCTGCACCAACTGCGCTGTAATACTGTCGCCAAGCAACTAACTGTTCTCATTGAGATTGCGAAGCTTTTAGAGCTAAGTGGAAGCTATAGGAAAGAGGATTGCCATAAAGAAAAACAAATACTTAAAGACCAAGTTTATGGGAGATTGGTAAATAATATATCGTAGATCTTAACAAAAGATCACCTCACCTTAGATAGGGAACCGTTTCAAGACATGCACTTCAGGGTCCACCGTATATTAAGGAGGACACATGGCGAATGGATATTAAAGATCTTTAGGTACAGGGCTTAAATCGAAGGTAATAAAGATCAGACTTTTATAGAGGACAAAGTGTTGGTAAGCTTAGACGAAGAAAAGAGAGCTACAATACATTTTACTCGTAACGGTTACCATTGGTTTACATCGCTAAAATTCCCAAACTCAATTCTTGCTTACTCATTAGATCCACTTCGTGCTTATTAGTAGCTAAATTATTCTTTATCATTACAAAAAAAAAAAAAAACAACAAAATATCAAAATAATCGGCCGGTAGTTTGTTGTAGCGTAGCGAGCGACGCTTGCGCAGCTACCAACTGACACAGTTGGAAGTTGAAATGAACGATCGATGCCGTTACTGTTCGTATCACTCGCGATTAGCCGACAACCGAGATGTACCGAGCATTCATGTTCACCGATTCGATTCAGTTTGAGTGTCTGTTAATCTTTACTTGGATTACCCCGTTAGGTATCATTCATAAGCGTGATGGTTAGAACGTAGATACCTCGGAAAAAGATTGTGGAAATCTGTGTCTGAGGTACCTGCCTATCTAATTGGTTAGTTAATATTATCAACAAGAGGGCATAGACAAGGTGAAATTCTATCGACGATAGCGATGACGAAAAGTCAAAAATGGATTAGATTGATATAAGCTACCCAAAAACTTACGTCAATAATGTTGAAAATAATTTTAGAATTGCGAAATATTTGTTGTTATTGCCATTTGTCTAGGCCCTAAGAGCTGTTTGGTCGAGCTAATGGCAATTCAAAAGGATTCCCAACACTGGTCAATTTGGTCTGCTCTATTTTCTGAAAGTCTCAATTTACTTTCGCCTTCTTCCTGTGGGGATAGGCAGAAACTACAGAACGCTACAACCCTTACTCAATTGTCCTTGTCTCAATGACATTTTTGTAAAGTCTATGAATATACATATGAATTTCGAAAACTTAGCAAAAGTTTTACATCAGCAGTTAATGTGTTCATGGTTAGATCGGGGATAATATTCGTTAACGATTTTGGGAAAGTTGGGATAAATCTCATATTGTTGTTATGTGGCAAAAAGGGTCAACAAGTAAACCTGTACTTCACGATTTGCAAAATAGGACAGAATATGACATAATTGCATACCATCGAGTGGCTGTTACAATTTGACACACATTTCCTTTGGCATAAATTGTAACATTAGAGCTCAATGTTTTATGTAATAAATGTATTGTGAATAAGGAAATATGTTACATGGATGTCAACAAAACTTACCTTACTTACGATGTTCATCGGCAAATGTTGTTAGACAAGTATCAACTGGATGTCAGCTGCGTTAGATTTATTGTGCAATTATGATTTTAGTTTGAATCACTTATTCTGGCATTCCATTATTGGCATTATAGAGACGTATAAGTGTTTTATTAGGTATAGAATAAAAACTCTTCTTCCGAAAATTAGGTTCGCCGTAGATACAGCTGCAGTCTGGAGGGAGTTGTCAAAACAATTGTTTAAAATGTACAATCCTGGTGCACTGTGTGTTTGTTATTGGGTAGTGACAGGTGCAAATTTATGCAATGCCATGTAACCTAAGAAACTTCACAAATGGAAGTGGCGTAAGACGACGTAGGAATTACAAGTCATTTTTGTGTTTAATGTCTATCGTAACATTCTTAACATAGGTAAATATCAATTACCTATTAATACAGATTTCACAACGTAATTACAATAACTGTATCACTGGGTTGTCAACAGAAACGTGACGATTACTGTTTTGTCGACGATGCACTATATACTTCACCTGCTTGCATCAGCTCAACAAGGAATGTGCTGCACACGCACGATTGATAATACGTATGCATTTTATGTAATTAGACAAAACATAATAATTGTTCCGAATTGATGTTTGATTATTTTGACATCAATGTATAGAATGCAAATGTCAATGCCATGTATGGAAATCAGTCACGTGGAAGCCCTGTTGATATCTTCATTAAACTATTATCCCATTGATTCAGCTGTTCAGAACCACCCCTCACAAAGCAATGAACTCTTTTGCATGTTACATTATTGGATCGGTAGCTATATATTTAGCCACTATTCCGAAACAATATGTAAATCAAAAAACCGAAACTATTAGCATCACCGACTATCATTAGGTGCCATATTTGACGCGAGCCTAATCACGGCGCTTCGACCATCTTATGACGTAACCGCGATCCAGCCTGCCTTATATTAAAGATATATAAAGCCAGGTTTTGTAACTGATTCGTGAGAAATACATTAAGTTTAGATATCGTGATGTGTTTAATGTCTTAAGTCGAGCAATTGTCTACTGTGTGTAAGATATGCATGCTTAATGTTGTGGATTGCACTGGAGTGCATATCTGGGTTATCTGTTCTTGTGTTAAGATGATTTAGATTGGAGATCGTGTGCCTGTAATTTCACCGGCACCCGTAGTCTTTACGGGGTAGTGCTGTTTGACTGCAGAAATGTTCTACTACTACGTAAATAATACCAGTATATAACTGTGCTACTGAAGGACGAAGGCCTTTACTCATACAGAGAAGGTTTAAGTATTGATGACCACGTTGCTACTAGCTCGAATCTATTTCAATTCACTGATAAACAAAAGCTACAAGAAAATAGCCATGGCCGATTTTCATGTTCAGCTGTTCACGTTTTTCCAGAAAGTGTCGCTGCAGTTCCGTATATGTAAGTGCAACTCGCGTGCATATCGCCAAATTCTACTCTCTCCAGATACACAAACACGGACTGATTTTAGTGTTACACTCTCCAATTTCTAATGTAAATGCCTGCACGCTTACACTGTTATTCGGTCCATTAATTGTATCGCGGATCCCTTTGAATCGCTTGATTCTAAAAACACACGAGACACGTCAAACACTCAATAATTATCAAGTCAGCACACTATATTTTAATTTCACTCCCGGTTTGCAACAAAACCACACCACTCACTACCTATATTTATCGTTTTATTGTAACGACAATTACATCCTTAATACGGCATGTCGCATGCAAATCGTGCGACTTTTCGAACAAAAACCGTTGGTTCACGTTAGATTATGAAGTAATAGTCACACATGCATTTTTTCTCACTGGATGCTTGAATATGCGTAACAATGCACCCTATTAGCTAGCTTTCTACTGACGACAACGTGACGTAAGGGTGAGACAATTAATGATCCGATGTACAATAATAGAAGCTCTCACGGCATGCGGCACTTGTTTCGTGGAAGCATGCGATGTACTGTTGGTACTCAGTATTGAAGTTTACTGCTTTTGTCAAAAAGTCAAGCCACGCTTACCCACGGACGTGAAGTTTTCTAAGAACTTGATCGGACCTGCAAGCAGTCCGTTGGTTGATGCGACATCGTTCTGTTCTGCTGCTATCGACGTAGGGAAGCTCGGTGACCAGCTACGAGTATAGTATACAAAGCACCAGGGACATCGACGTGCAACCTGTTACGTTGTATTCAAAACATGATTCTGAATCTCCCTGCATTGAATTTTTGTTGTTTATTAAAAAAAAAAATGCAGTTTCATACATTTTGATCACTTAAGTATTGCACTTTTCTATAAAACAGCAGATTTTTATTTTGATAACCGACGAAAAAATTCTGCGATATGTCGTCGACCGTAGGTTCAATTGCAGTAAGGGACAAAATACGATTTTTCAGGAGAGGCCGACAAAGTTTTTTTTCGGACTAAATCGCCCATAACTTTTTTTGTTATTAACCTTTTTCGGGTCTGATTTCACACATAAACTTGTATTTTAGTGCTCTATCTACATGTGTAACATTTATTTAAATGAGTTAGCTATTTAAGAAAATAGATGTCCCTTACAACAACGTATTTTGTTAGTAATGTCCCTTACTGCCCAAGTATCTTGTAGTCCCGTCCCTTACATTAAATTGACCTCTACGTTGGATCCAATCTATTAATGAAAAAATAGTGTAAAGGACATGTTGAACAAATTTATGAAAAAAATACAATGTAAAGAGATTTTTGACAGAAAATGAAGTACACACTTTTGACGTACGGATATCTTAAATTTGGAAATCGTTATAAGAAATCATTTAAAAGACATGAAAATGTATTAGAACCGTGTGTGTGCTTTTTTGTATGTCGCTTACATGCAATGTTTGTACATTGTAATAGCAAATTTGTATTAGTTTGAATAAAACAATTTTTATTTTATAGTATAAAAATTGTTTTATTAATAATTGTTTTATTTATGTTACCATTATTTTAATAATTTGATTTTAGTAAACATCTTATTAAAATCAAATTATTAAAAAAATGGTAACAATTTTACCTATACTTACTTTGAATTCTTATTCAAATAAAAGAGTAGCTGCAAAAACCGCGCACAATCCCGACCAAACATGTATCTGAAATTCCAAACGTTTGAATTCCAAAAGTAGAAAAGGCTGCTCTACTACTTTCTTATATGCAAAAAATCGAAATAATGAAAGATATATTGAATAATAAACCTTAATTACGATTAATAAGACATATCATTGTAACATATTGTTATTATTGCATTAGAAAAAAAAATATAGAGCGATTATCTAAATAATAAAAAGGGAACAATTTAATCAGATTACATTTATAAAAAACAACAAAAATAATGGCTTTTTGGCAAATTTAAGTGGTCTGGCCCCTTGAAACTTTTTGAAAAATTTCTGGAATATCAACTAAAGAGTGCCGAATGATTTTCGAAAATATTTATCATCCGGCAACTACCCCTTCTATTGTTTATTTATAAAAAACAACAAAAATAATGGTTTTTTAGCAAAATTAAGTTCTCTGGCCCCTTGTAACTTTGTAAAAAATTTCTGATAAATCAACTAAAGAGTGCCGAATGATTTTCGAAAACATCTATCATCCGGAAACTACCACTTCTATTACTTATTTTATAAAAAACAACAAAAAATAATGGTTTTTAGCAAAATTAAGTGCTCTGGCCCCTTGAAACCATATGAAAAAATTCTGGAAAATCAACTACATAGAGCCGAACAATTTTCGAAAAAATTTTTCATGCGGAAACCACCCCTTCTATTGTTTATTTATAAAAAATAACGGCTTTTTGGCAAAACTAAGTGCTCTGGTCCCTTGAAACTTTGTAAAAAAATTCTGATAAATCACCTAAAGAGTGTCGAATGATTTTCGAAAACATTTATCATCCGGAAACTACCCCTTCTATTGCTTATTTATAAAAAAAAACAACAAAAATAATGGCTTTTTGGCAAAATTAAGTTCTCTGGCCCCTTGAAACTTTGTAAAAATTTTCTGGAAAATCAACTACAGAATGCCAAATAATTTTCGAAAACATTTATCATCCGGAAACTACCCCTTCTATTGTTTATTTATAAAATATAACAAAAGTAATGGCTTTTTGGTGTTCTGGCCCCTTGAAACTTTGTAAAAAATTTCTGTTAAATCAACTAAAAAGTGCCGAATGAATTTCGAAAATATTTATCGTCCGGAAATTAACCCTTCTATCATTTATTTATAAAAATAATGGTTTTTAGCTAAATTAAGTACACTGGCTCCTTGAAACCTACTACCCTACTACAAAGTTTCAAGGGGCCAGAGCACTTCGTTTTCCCAAAAAGCCATTATTTTTGTTGTTTTTAACGACAGATGAACTCGCACTGATACCACTTTTTCATGCCCGCGCGCTGCTTTCGCATTGGTACTATCCTCTCTTTTGCACACAGAAAGACGTTGTGAGATAGAAAAGGATGGTAATAGTGCAATAATTCGATTCAAATAGGTGTAACGTTGACACTGCTTAAAGTATGACAATGCAAATTGGGGTAAGGGACAACTATGTCAAAACTCGTGCAATCCATTTAAAGTATGGATGATATTTATTTTTTGAGACAACAAAGACATTAGTGTAAGGCCAGTTTTATTATTTTTTCTTAAAAAATAAACCATGTAATGGTAATTCGTTGATTGGGAAGACCCTTACTTTATTTGAAGTGGATTGGCGGCGATAATTACACCATTTTAAGTTCCTATATTGCATAGTTTTTCAGATACATTGTTATTATGGGGCTGATTCTAAATTTGGATCCAAAAATCATTAGAGTAAGGGACATTTTTTTTAAGCTAGAATTTTTTTATATTCACCATTCGATAGAGCGAAAAATTCTGAACAAAACTGTATACTCAACTCATTTTGGGTATTTTGTCCCTTACAGCAATTGAACCTACGGTCGACGATGTGATGAATTCCTGGTTTCAGTTTGCGCGTCGATGTCTGCACATACATACATTTCTCAAATGGTTCAAATGGTCAAATGCGTGGGGGATCTAAAGCTATTCGGCGGACAGTTATTATACAACGTGTAACGTTAAATGCGCAAAACCTCAGACACCCCAACTGATTTTTAATTCAATTGACCTATTTCAGAGGGAAAATAAGTCATTAAAAAAATTGTAAAGGTTTTATGTGCTGTTTTAGTTTTACTGGCCATTCTGATCGTTTCTTACGGTTGCGACGACGCTTTACCGAGGAAGGAGTCGTCACCGGGCCGCTGCGCCGCGCTGACTTTGGCTTGCTTGACCTATTAATAAATAGACACGGCAACGTTTTTAGTGAAGATTTTTTTGAAAAATGTGACTTATATTAAAAAGTGGTTCTATTAATTCTGCTCGTTATTCTGATCAAACTATTTTCAGGTTTTGCGCATTTAACGTTACACATTGTATAGCATAAGGGAATTCAATTAAGTTTGACGTCTTTACACGGAGAGCGTGAACGCGTTCAGAAGATAAAACTTTACTTCTTATAAATCGACAGTGTCGATTCGTTGTTCAAAGTTCTCAAGCTGCAGGATAAATAGAAAACAAAGTCTTTCTCTTTTTGTCGCGCGTATTCTAATTAAATTACCTGTGCTACGGTAAATATGTGTATTGTGCAATGTTATCAAATGTTCCGAGTAGGTAAATAGTGATATGTATCGTGAAATTCGAAAGGTTTTGTAAATAGTGATATTTAAGTGATAGGTAAACTGTTACATAAGAGATTATTTACTATTCACGTGGGTAAATAGTCAATTGTTGAATTAGCCAGTTCGTGACATTCTCACGTCACGTCACTTTCTTTGTTTAAGTGCTTATGGTACGCATGCTTCATTCATCTTGTGTTGTTTTTTGGACAATGGAGGGAATCTCATGGCCCTTTTCTATAGAAATATTGGAACCTCCTTGAATCTTGTATTTATCTTCAAAGCTTACAATATAAGCTTTTACATCTGTCAATCAGGATGACACACCAAAATTTTCCGTTTTTACAATTTTAATGCTTTTATTTTGAAAAATTAATTGTATCTCAAAAAATCGCAAAGAATGTGCGCGATTTGGATGGAGTAATGGCACTATTGAGCTAACGCTATGTAAGCGTGCGTGTTCCATCGCCGCCCGCTCGATGTCCACCACGCACAGGATGGATGAGAAGCAGCACATTAAGTAATTCTTTGCTCCGTTGGTGTAATTGCTGTATGGCGTTCCAGTAGGAGGATAAATAAATAAATAAATAAATAAATATTGTATTATTGCTGTAGTTCTCCGTCGATTTTTAATCATAATTTTGTTTTGTTACTTCTAAAGTTCTTTCTATGTATCATCGGAATCATTTCAGCTCTTACCCTACTCCGTCGGGACTTGAGTCTTCTTGCACATCAGCATAACCGCAAATGTGGTAGAATATAAGTAGGTATTTACTCGATAAAATCAGAACAATATAATAGCATATTAGATAGGAAATACCTTACATAAGTACTAGAACCTGCACCTAAATTGATTCAAAACACAAACAATCCCTGTTGGCCACTATAATAACATTCAGTACGGCGGTTTGAATCTGCAATAAATCACCGGCGCAATATTGGAGCGTGGTAATTGTTGGCGGTCTCAGCGGCCGAGCGGTCGGCGGCGGACGGCGGGTGCTTGTTGACCGGCGCGGGCGCATGGCGTGGCGTATGCTCGGTATAGCGTACGCCCGCGCACTTGCGTAAGGTGCACGGAGTGCAACGTAAAAGCGGAAGAGTTGGATAAATAGGAAGTTATGTTTTGGGATAACTTATTCAGATGGGGTCGTTACAAGTCTTTGAAGTTAGCCTACATTTACGGGTACGAGTAATAGTCATTCCATATCCTTCCACAAACATATATAGTACGTCGCAGACTACATTTACCTTGGACATCTAATCTCAATAAAATTGTGCACAGAAAAATAATTCGATCGCAGAGTGAAGAATACGTGGAATATATACAACGTGTAACAACGTTAAATGCGCAAAACCTGAAAATAGTTTGATCAGAATAACGAGCAGAATTAATTGAACCACTTTTTAATATAGGCCACATTTTTCAAAAAATCTTAATTAAAAACGTTGCCCTGTCTATTTATTAATAGGTCAACCAAGTCAATGTCAGCGCGGCGCAGCGGCCAGGTGACGACTCCTCCCTCGATAAAGCGTCGTCGCAGACGCAAGAAACGATCAGAATGGCCAGTAAAACTAAAACAGCACATAAAACCTTTACAATTTTTTTAATGACTTATGTTCTCTCGGAAATAGGTCAATTGAATTAAAAATCATTTGGGGTGCCTGAGATTTTGCGCATTTAACGTTACACGTTGTATATATTTTTTAAATTTGGGGCTATGAAGGACATTTTCAAATACCCAAAAAACTAAAAACAAAAGCGATGAACGTAAAAATATAAGCCTTTCTTACTTACGTATGCCAGACGTGGTCTCATAAAAAAATCACTCTTAAGTAAAATAAGAAGCTTTCAAAGAAGGATAGAACGGAGCTACGTGAACATTAAATTAAAAGATAGAGTTAGTGTTTAACGGCACGGTTGGCGCAGTGGTTAAGCGATTGACTGCTGCGCTGAGTGCCGCGGGTTCGATTCCCGCACGGAACAAATATTTGTATGACCTACAAGTAGTTGTTCCGGGTCTGGCTGTTTGTGTATGTGACTTTAAATGTTTGTAAAGTCACCCACAATACAGGAGAAATTCCTAGTGTGGGGCAACGTTTAGTAAAAAAAAAAAAAACAATAAATAAGTTAAAAGTTCACTGATAAGAAAAATAACAAAGGCGAGGGATGCGGTCGAACAAGTGCAGACACTGAAATGGAAATGGTCAGCTCATACTCAGAGAACTATGGATGAAAGGTGCTCACAAATTATTTCAAAGTGGCACCCAATATATAAAAAAGAAGGAAGTGTAGACCTTCTAAAAGATGGAGTGATGACATCATACAAATAGCCGGAGCCTTATAGACCAGGCGGGCAAAGAACAGAGCCACTTGGAACGCTTTGGGGGAAGCTTTCACCGCAAAAGGCGGCCCTTACACCTAACAATACTAACCTAAGCTAACGTTACTAACAAATAAATAAATAAGTACACAACACAAAAACTAAATGTAAGGAATAAAATAAAGCTATTAAATAAATAAATCCTTCCACAACAGGAAAACAGTCTCGCCCCATGACTTTGAGTTGTTCAGCTCCCATTTATCTTTTTAGTAGGTACTTACTCTATTTGGTTAATTGTTGTCCAAATGGTTTTTTAACGTAAGAATAATGTCTGTAAACTAAGCTTTAAATGCATCTGTGACCAACACATCTGATATTTTCTCCCAGATAAACGCGACTATAGCAAAGTTTTGGTATGAATTGAGTAAAACTGTGTCTTTAGTTATTATTATTTGTAAATTCACTTCCCTCTGAAAATCGCTTCTTCTCGTGCCCTGCCCCACCCGGCCTACCAAATTCTCCCACGGCAGTCGAGAAATGGCGGACTCACCTTGGGCTGCAGTAACAATTGCCACAATTAGCCGATTGTGTTGCAACCTGCTGCCACATTGTAGTGCCTGACCTGCAGCCAAGGATCCAGATGATGGTAGGGACAGTTGTTTGTTTAAGTTAAGAAGAGTACACTCTTAGTATTGATCTCTTTCATGAGCTGATTATTATTTTGTTGTGTATTTTTGTTTTCTCTTCTAGGTCTTCGTGCTATAAGTAAGATGTTTGTTCTGAAGCTCGAATTCTAAAGGGCGTGGCAGATTATGAATTAATTTATTTCTTTATTTTGTATGGATTTATATTTGTTGTAAGAAAATAGGAAGACAAAGATACTGATGAATAGATTTTGTAAATAATTATAGAGGGATTGAAACATTTGGAAGAAAACTCACAAAAAGACATGCTGTACCTTCGCCCAAAAAATGGTATGGTATGGACAGGATCGAAGATGGCGGACAAAAAAGATTTACAAATTAACCTGCTTATATTCGGTTAAGTTTTAAGTGGCAGTATTGAAACAAGGAGCAAGGCTACAGTTTTCTTTAAAATTGTTTCTTTGCTTGCCGAAAGTATCCATTTCAGTAAATTAGAGGTTTGAACCAGAAGCTTGCTAATGATAGGCATACTAATTCACGATTTCATGACTCATCTTTTTTTGTTTCATCATTCACGAGATGAGCTTATGAGATTCATTTTGAGGTCACAGACCCGAGTGCTTGCTACTAGTGAAGAATTTAGTGTAGAGCTATGTATAGTCTCTCCCAAAAGTATCAGATGAATGTTTAAAAGAACTCGGTTTAGGTTAAATTCTTACACAGTCACTAACTAAAGGGAATTAGTAACACATTCATCTGTATTTAGAAGGTTTCATACTTTATATCTCACCACCTTTTTCCAACAAGTATTGTTTGAATAACATTATTAAAAACTTATTGAAAATTCTTCAGATCCGTTTGCTTACATTTTCAACTGATACTTTTGAACCGGACCATTGTTACTTAAAATTGTACATACTTATGACTGAAGAGTCTAATGTAGCTACTATTAGGGTATTAGGTAAGTACATTCTGCTGCACCCTTTTTTTTTTTTTTTTGATTGGGAAATTATCAAATAACTTCTCCCGCTCTGGGCGGAGCGGGAGGGTGTCAGACTTTTACTGACTAAAACCCACCCGTGTTCCTTCAGTTGCTTGTGCCAAGGGCCACGGTACCTCTTTCGAACAACCCGCGACCCTGGCAAGCATCGGCCCTAGCGGACCCCGTCAGTTACTGCTGACATCTCTTTGAGGCGCGCGTGGAACACGACGCGCCGTGGACCCGGGCCTGGTCCTTATCAGACGGCGAACTGCCCATTGCTCACCGTCCGCAAGCCCGCGCCTAAGGTGGCCGGGAGTCGGCTCTTGACTCCCGACGCCCAGGGCGTCTCCTGTGGCGACTAGGGACGTGAGGGCGCAAAGATTGCCTCTCCCTCACGCGTTCCGCCTACTCCTTCGCAAGCATTACTGCTTCGCAGAAGGAGGTGACGGCTTCCCATGCACTCTCGCTCCGTACCATGGCCTGGACCAGGGCCGGACGCGAGAGATCGCTGCCACCTATCGCCGCCGTGAGGACGCGGCGGTGCTCCGCCCAAGCCGGGCAGACCTCCACCGTGTGCTCCACCGTGTCCTCCGGGCGATCCACACAATGGTGACACCCGGGCGTTTCCTCCCGCCTTATACGGAACAAGAACCTCCCGAAGGAGCCGTGTCCGGTGAGGACTTGCGTCAGGCGGAAGGTGAGGACGCCGTGGCGCCTCTCTAACCACTCCTCAAAGAGGGGACTTACCGCCGCAATTGTGGCGTGCCCAATTCTGCTGCACCCTAAGGCGACGACGACGCGGACGTGATGAAAAAAGAAAGCGTATAGGCCTAACCAGTGATTGCGTAGGTAGGAGAGATTTTGATTCGGAGAGCAAAATATCTGTTAAACTTTAAAGTGTTAACAAAATGGCGATGATCGAGCTAAAGACAAAATACAGGGTGTATCTTAACATAACACCACGCCCATCATACAGGAAGAAACAAAGAAAGAAAATACGTTTATTTGCGGTAAACATGACGCAAAAAAGAACATAAACACAATAAAGTAAGAAAAGGTTGGTGGAAACATGCGTCACATCCATCGATCACTGTGATCGATGGTCACATCCCCGCAAAACGGCTATCGCTCAGCATTATGCTTCGACCCTGTGCAAGACAGAGCCCCAGCGCTGGTTTTTAGCCGGCGCTGACGTCATGACGTCGTCCGATGCAGCAAACAATTATTAGGACGCTGTACTGGTACAGCGTACTTAAAGAAAAATAATATAATTTAATTTAAATGTGATAGAAAATACTAAACATGGAAGGATCAGGCAGAGGTGTATCTATATCTACACTGGGTGACAGGCACATCCACGCACAACGATGAAGAACAATTTCAACGCCGGAGGGTTCAGGATCAGAATCTATGCTATCGGGTTGAGCGTCGATGACTGTGCCACCTGTACTCCTGGGTTGGTTTCGCCATTTCTTCTCAGCAGTCAGATAGGAAACCTCATCTAGCCAATTTTTTGATAAACCAAAAAAAAAGTGATTCTGATATCCTATTCATAGAATAAACAATGTATTTTCATTGCATTTCGTTTCAATTTCAATAGTCTTAATCCATGAAAATAAGTAGGAATTAAACTAAAAAAATTTAGGCGTCTTGCCCTGAAAAATTGAGGTATCAGTTTATTTATTGGCATTTAGAAGCTAAGAAACTCCAAGTCCACTATTCAAGGTTAATACAATTTACTTACCATTACAAAGTTTGCCGGCGACCCCGATAATAAGGACCAGACGCCCTGTGAAATATATTTAAGACGTCTAATTACACGTAGTATTGTTTGCATGCTTGTGCATTCGTTACACGCGGTCAACGTGAAATAACTCGCGCCAGGGTTACGGCCTCAACTATGTGCGTACATAATAGGTATATAATAAGCCATGGGAGATCTGCTCGGAATATGTAATTATATAAATTATTATTATTGTTACGTCATGTAAAGACTTTATTCTCTTTAATTACAGATTGTTTTTGGTTTGTTACTACTTTTACGTTTAGTAATTTAATTGAGTGTTTTTTTAGTAGATGTTATGTAATGTGTTTTTTTTTAGATAGAAAGGTATTTAATGGATCATTACAGGGTCGTGCATTAGTATTGATGTCGAAGCAAAGACCAAAAAAGCCAAAACAAAGGAAAGATTCAAAGTGCTTCTAAGTACAGTATTTTTACCTCATGAAGCGAAACGCACTTTACTTGTTATTACCAAGTGTACAAACACGCTGTGAATGTGTGCACGAAGATGACTAACGTCAGCACATAACACACACGCACGCACACAAACACACACACTTTCGATTTCGTCATTGTCTCGGACGGTACCGAGAGCTCCTGCGCTTACACACACATTCACAGCGTGTTTGTACTGTTGTTAACCACAAGTAAAGCGCGTGTCGCTTTGTGAGATAAAAATACAATACTATACCCAAGTACCTACGAAAACCTAAGAAAAAATGTTGATATGCAGGGCATCGTTTCTATCACTCATACCTGTGTAACAGTCTCTTTCTTGAGCCCGAACTGTTACATAACGCCCGGGTGGTACTGCAAATAGCATAGACTCAGATATGTACTTGGTCTTACATAAACGTAACCCTTCTCTTTATTACACTCCTAGACCCTTCATTTACCGATAGGAATAGGCTATATTCTAAAACCTCTTGAGCCAAAAAGCGGTAAATATACCCCGTACCCAGATAAGCATGACTCACTCCCAAAGAATCTAACAGTTCCTGAATCCCAATAATTACATAAGTTTATGTCCCACCAGGAGGTTATCAGCCGCCTCGTCGCCGCCTGCGTGGCCCCGCGAGGCCATAAGATACGCAAGTAATCCCCGCTGCCGCTGGGGCCACGTTATGCTTATCTCCTTATATCGCATAAATATCGGAAGGACACGGACGCCAATTACACATATCTATGTGTTTTCAGGGCTGGCAGATGAGTAGATCCCGGGACCGTGAAAGCTAATACTTAGGACCAAAGTTATTGTGGGAACTAAGGATTTGTACGAGTAGACATTTTCGTAGATGTGTGGAATATTGTCCACTGCTGTAAATGCCTTTTTTTTGGACAGTTGAAAAATTAAGGAAGTCATGTTTTTTTTTATACTTATTCCTGACTTCAGTATATTGGTTTAATAGGAAAGTATCAATCTTTACAGTAGATTTGCAATAGCATCACTTTATTAAAATATAGATGCCAATGGGGAGAACAAATACGGTAAGTCGAAAAACTTATCTACTGATGGCAAGAAAAAGTTTTGATTCGAATCTAATGAAACTAGCCTGTATTGTCCCACTCACTGCTGGACAAAGGCCTTTCTTTCCCTTTTCCATAAGATTCAGTCTTATGCCAGTACCGGCCGGATTCTTGTTGTAAATATAGAAAAAAAAACAAGAAAATGCTGTACATTTTCTTTTAGAATAATTAATAACGATCCATTTCATAAAGATCATTAAACTTTCTTTGTGTTCCTGGCAACCATGAGTTTTGGGCACGCACGGCCGCCCACGCGCCGTGTCTTCTCACCTAGATCAGGCGATACAGCGGCTATCTGACGTACTCTGTTTTATCCAATGATCGTTCTGAGCTGTTATGATAGCTTCCTTATTTTCTTAGTAAGGATATTTCAGGAAATTGAAAATGAAATCGGGAAACACCGATTGGAAGCGAATTAATTTATTGTGATCGATTTTTTTACGGTCCCAACGTTAAATTTCAAGTAATGCGTGAAAGTTTTATCTGTAATGCTGATGTTACTGAAACAGTATTTACCTAAATTAGAATGAGAGAAACGCTTATGAAAACTGACTTTAACTCTGGCGATGTAATTTTCATGTATCACCGTAAAGGCTATAAAATGAGGTTACAAAATCAAATAATTCAAATAACAAGAAACTAGCCAACACCGTTAATCCCTCCACACCATCTAAACATACTACCTAAACGACGTACTATTAAAGTCATCATAATATGAAGTCTATTGGCTGCAGGCCATTATTATGAACATGGCCCACCCACTTACAATAATACTAATGACAGCTTTTCATAGCCCTGTTAAATACTGTAAAGGCTCATTTACACGAGAAGAAGTTTTCATTTCAAAAAGACGATTACACTGAAAGATTACCCACCTATTTCCTTAAGTGCCATGCATCACCGAGATGCCATGGTGGCGCATCCAGATTGCGTCGCCAACAAGACGTATGGTTGGCTGTGTAACCAAGCAGAGGCCAGGTGAGCTACCCACTCTATAACTGTATACATTGAGTTGGCAGCGCGACCTGTCGACGTGGCCATGGCGTCCCGTTGAGGTATCGTTCTTACTCACACATCCAAAGGAATTTTTGGCACAATTTGTTTTTGAATGTTGACGGTGTCTCGGTATTCTATATGATAGCCGAGTTTTTGTTTTTGCGATAGGCAAACTCATGAGAGCGATAGTTGTGAGAGTCTTCTACCGAACTCCCATAGGCATTTCGAGTCTTAACGGGCGAGAAACCCTCCCTGTGTAAATGGTCCTTAATAGTCTGTCAGTCTATTATCTAGCACATTACTATATCATTTGTCGTCGCCTGTCATCGTTAAACATTTGTATTAGAAACCTCGCTAATACGTTTTCTATGTGGACGCAAACAGAGAGTTTATTACTCGTAAATGATCGATTTAGATCTCTCGGTATATCGTTTGTAAATGGCTTTCTCGTACTATCTTTGTGAGAGAATCGTAAGAATTAGAAATGGTTCTTAGCTATGTGTGGCACTACTAACATAATATTTAATTCTATGGGACCACCCTTGTGTTCTGCTCAAATCCTAATTAAGAACTATGTATGGATATTGCTACGTTCAATGCACTTAGAATGTGTTTGGTTTGGATGGACTATGGCAGGCTATGAAAAGGCTCACACTCACGAAGGATCGCACTTGGCACCTTGAAAAACTTAAAATAAAAAGAGGCATATTTCTAGCTGAAAAACATTATTGATTCGTGTTTCTATAAAAAAAAGCTGTTATTTGTTCTACGTGTAAAAATTTGGTGTTATTACACATTTCTTTTACACATGTAAATCAAATTAAAAAGCTATATTTTTTCCTTCGACGAAACATTGCAGACACATTCACACCGCACCCACGTTTAATCAAACCTAAGATTCATAATTTCTATAATAAATTACAACTTTCTCTCAATGAAACTAATGGCTTTACAAAG
This sequence comes from Eremobia ochroleuca, assembly GCA_949629135.1. Taxonomy (NCBI): domain Eukaryota; kingdom Metazoa; phylum Arthropoda; class Insecta; order Lepidoptera; family Noctuidae; genus Eremobia; species Eremobia ochroleuca. The sequence goes on along the minus strand of OX451386.1, from coordinate 23,026,717 downwards.
TATCCTACGCTGTTACGTAACTTAGATAAGTTAGAGTTATCGATTAAATCTGACCCGACCATCTTAATGTACTTACGATATTAAAGATACATTCAACGTGCATTTAATTGTCGCATAAACGTGCATTTAATTGTTGTATTTAGATGGAATCAAATAACCTGCATTAGGATAAGGTTTTTATACATTTGCATAAAATCTCTACACATATTTTTGAGAAAGTATGTACTAAGTACTTTCCAGATTATGTTAGGCACGATAGTTGGTTGAAATAAGAAACCTTTTAATAGTGTTTAATACTCTAATGAAAGGTTTCAATAAGTAGGTATAGAAATACATTTTCTTCTATTTAACTAAAATTCACCAAAAAGTTGTGATAAAATATACGAAGAAAGCTTATTTTATTGAGCATAAAATAAATAAAAAATGCAAATACTGTCTAAAATGATACGACTACATACTAAATTAGTTATTTATAACATAAAATTAAATCTCTTTTAATAACATAATACCATATTTATTATGATTCGATACGGTCATTAATTCCGATCAAATATGCAGAAATTTTTTTGACATTTCTAAATAACATGAAATTGCAAATTGACTATTCATCTTAAGTGTCAAATTCCGACATTATATTATAGCATGCGATTATTGTTACGTCAGTCGCACGTTGTCGCGCAGTGAATGGGAGGCTTAATGCCAGTGAAAGCACGATGACCGCTACATCTTTATGTAAAATACTATTTATTTATGTGAACCTTGTTACTGTCAACAATGCGCAATGTCTTAAAAATATACATCAATTGACATGTGTGGTTGGTTATGCAATTGTGGATGATGGTTGTAGTTTGTTTATACAGGGCAACGAGAAGTAGGGAAGCGGAAGTGAAATATTAAAGACAATGACGTTTTTTTGTTGTTGTGTGAAGTGAAACAATTCTATCAGTAAGTCGTCGAAGGTATTTATATATAATAGTTAGAACGCCCATTGCTTGAAAAAGGTAGCTTTGTATGACATAAGTGCAAATCATAAATTAATATACTTAATAACTCCGCTCCCATTTCTAAACGACAGATATTTGGGTTTTATTACTGGAAATGGCCGAAATAAAAACAGCCAGTCAAATCAAATGCTAGCAGACTTTTAAAGCCCGGGAATGGCTGTAATACAAAATGTTCTTAAAATCTCTTTTTTCTTTAAATTTTCGTCTAGGTTTTTCTTAAAAGTTGTTAATACTATGTCAAACTTGGCTTTATTTTTCTTTATTTTATTTACTGACTCTATTAATTCATTACTATTACATAGAAAAATATTTTATTTTCTTGATTAATTTATCGCCCATCATTACACAGAACCGTGAAGACTAATAATAACATGATCTGTAATAATTTCTATTCTAAACCTTGATTACTGCGGTGATCTGAATTATGACTGTAATCGGGATCAGTACTCTTAATCTTAAGATACCAAACCTGTACTGATTACACAATCAAACCTTTATTGCAGGGATGGTCAACCTTTAGACATCTTCAATTTGGTTTTACATTTTTATGTGAGCGTGCTGTGCTTATAAATAAGCACCTGCATGGTCAAGAAAATAATAAAAATACAATATACTTATTTTGATGACATTGTAAATACTTTTGTTGCAGCGATATGTTTCCGTATGTATGATTTCCTATAGATAAGCTATAATTGCAAGTTCATTAATTCACACCTTACCATTGGTACTCACTGATAGAAATTGGTAGACAGATAAAATTGCGCAACCTGTACGTTACCGAGCTTAGAGCATTTCCGTGTAGCAAAAACCAGCATGGAGTTGCATAGTATCACGTCATTATAGTCTGTTTGTTGAGCACGCGATCCTAAGGTTGGCCATCCCTGCTCTGGAAGCAAACCTGCTACTTGATGACCGTGTCACTAATGTGCGGGCGGCGCGTACAAAGAGCCTGCCATATTACCTACTACAAAAACTAACTGAGAGACCAGTATATCCTGGTACACATGGGCTACTAAGTTGAGATGTTCTGAATTTCATAGAGTACAAGACAACTGCATTTTTTGCAAGATGTGCTTTTACTTTTTAAACGACTGCTTGAAAAAGTAGTGTTATGTTTCCAGAGTTCATATATTATTACGCTTCGCTTGCGATATAACTTTCGTCTTTTTTTCTGAGTCAAATATTCAGTATTGTCGTTTTTGGTAAATTGAGTTTTGTAAAAGATTATCACTGAAGTGATTTCGTACGAGTAATTCGGTAGCAATTTAATCACCTTATTTTTTATGCCATTTTGAATTCAACTAAGGGTGCAATACGCAGGGGTTGCAGTTGCCTTTCATACTCTTCCGCCATTCATTTGGTTTGTGACCAGGGCCAATTCACCACGGGCACTTAACAATTCTTTGCTTCGAAACCACGTCAATTTCTTAGCTAATCCCGCCAATCTCGCATTCATTTCACGCGGTTTCGTTCAGTGCCATAGAGAATAAGGCCCCAGCACCGCTACAGAGGGCTCAAGTTATACTGGGCACCGTCCCGTAGCGCCACCATGTCACGGCGCGGTAATAGGGTTAGGAATGCCGTCCCATTTCCGACCAGCCATTTGTACCGCGGCCTGTTTTTGTAGATCGTAGATTTAATGGCACAGGTGTCGTGTTAACTTGATGGTTTCGATGTCGACACGATTAGGCGTCAATGATAGTGGAGCGCTTTGGGTATAAGTACACTTTACACATACAGCTTTGAGGAATGTTGGGGTAAAAAGTACGATCTGGTTTAAAACAGATCATCACAACTGTATTCCAGATGTGCATCTATAGCACAGCCACGTTTCGCAAGTTATGGTGGTGTTGGTGGATGGTTGGTGTTTTGGTGTTATTTTTTATAAGCATTTTTCATTTTAATCAGAATTGAGACTTACGCGTGGTAGACTCTTAATCGGGTCAGCAGGACGCGACACGAGCAGCAATATAAATATTAGGTACTGCCGCCCGGCTGTGCCGAATCATGCCGACCCGAACAAGGGTGTAGCAACTGTTACTGGTACCTTCCCAGCTGACTCGACGATGCGACTACATTATAAGACATCTTATAAGTGCCTAGGTATTAATATTAAGTATCTTTCTTTTCTTTTTTTCAGGTAAACTTCATTGGAGTTGGATTTACACAGGTGTGCAGCGAATTGTAAGTTTTGTTTTATTTTGTAATAATACTAATTACGAATTTTATTATATCAATTATTGATAAAGGATCTCCAATTATTTTAGAATCTTTTTCCCTTTGAGCCCGAGTTATATCGTTTCGGACAACTTCATTTGCGTGCAATTCTATTTCATATTTTTTTATGAAAAGCTGGATATAAGCAGGCCTGTCCTCATGGTGCTACTCATCTGTCAAATTTCATATCGATGTGGGATGTAATTCACTGTGACCTCTTAACTATTCCTTGTTTGTGACCCACGTCAATTCCTTAGCTAATCTCGCCATTCTCGTGTTCATTTCGCGCGGTTTTGTTCATTGTGTCATAGAGAATACTGCCCCTGTTGCGCCAGGTAACATACAGAGCTTCTTTCGCTTTTATAATATTAGTATTGTAGTATTAGTATGGATTGCTCGCGGAGCTGACTGCGGGCTGCGGCACAGTATACCGGGCGAGTTATAAATATTGTCACACATACGTATGTACAAACTATAACTCTAGATCAGTTTGGCACGTCACAAGACTACGATCTCCATTTAATTTTCTTCCCACATCACTATTAACATGAAACCGCAGCAGAAAAACAATAAAACAAGCGGAACTTTCCTCTCATTAAGACATTTCACCCGGATTCTATCACAAAGAGTATCTATGTCAATAGTTATACAGACCACAGCACATGATCAGACTTGCTTATGAGTGCTTTTTGTGGGATGGTGTGACGACATACTGACTTCAATGACTGCTGGTAAAGTCTTTATGCATGCGTTAATCGTTAGTGCATCAACCCAACGTGGCCAAGAAAATGGAGTTACAATAACAAAAGTATCAAATCTTCGATGATCTGACCCCAAGTACACAAAACGCTTTCTTCAATCACAATCCGAAGAATTTTGAAGGAAATTCATAATCCATTGCTTCGCTATGTTTGGAACATTCGTCTATTCGACAACATTGCTAAATAACGCAATGAATATTGTTGAATTGTCAAAATTAATGGCCTTGGTATTGAGGGTGTGTCACGAAAGGTACCCTGCAGGCTCCACTTCTGATTATCCTTTCCCAAAAACGATGGTATCACTGCCCCTTGCTATTTTGGTTGAATTACCAGTGCAGTCGCACAGTTAGATTCGTCTTTTATAACATTAGAGTTACCTCTGCGTTTATTAAAAAAAGCGATCCTGATATGGCACTTCTTCCAATTTATTTGAAGTCGGTACATTGTGCCTTTTTCTTCTGTACAACTCTATCAGCCGTTATCACTGAATTCATTTCCTTTCAAGAAAAGATGTGTTCTTTACAGCCTTTATACATAGAATTATTAATTATTTCACACTTTGTTTTTGCTAAACTGATTTATTCCTTCCTACATTGAAATTCTTCCAGGGTACAATACCTTCCGGTATCGAAATGTCATCTAATATGAGTAATAAGTATAGTAATGTATGCCAAGAAAACATAGTCATGTGTAGTAAATATCGACTTCTTCCGTAGTAAGTACGTATGTACCTACAGCCATGTATGTACATAATGTATCGTGTATTGAATCTAAACTATGCAGCAATATTTTTGCAACAATGCTAAACTTCAATGTCACATGGTTTGAATGATAATGTGATATTATTTCATATTGGGAAACGTTGTTGCAGAAATAGCTGATTTATTTTGTAGTTTTCGAAAGCCAAACTAATCTTTGCAGTGAAATAAGACCGTCTCGAAAGCTTCAAATTTGAATTTAGGTATTTATTTTATTGTTCGAATAGAGATTCGTGCTAGCCATATTGGCGTCCTTCGGTGGCCTAGTGGAGCATCATGGATTCGACTCCTGGGTCGGGCAAAGTGTAACTGGGAAATACTATAATTATAAAATTATAATGTATTTATTCCAGCAATAATCAGTGACAAAACCTGTACCTACGATGAACTCAGTCAATATAAGAGAGCTAAACAGCACTGAACTGGAAGCTTTCTGAGACCAACTCTTCAATCGGCTGTTAAATAGAAGGTCTCCATTCGATTATGACAGCTTCTCGTAAGAATATGTTCTCAGGTATCGCATCTAGATGATTGGTTTATTATCGCACCTTTTGCGATGGCTAATTTGGCAATTTTCCGATTTGCTCCTGAAACAATTTCCATTTCGAATTTCCTATGTTTAATTCACTAATGTCGCCTATAGATGGCGTGGTGGCCAATTGAGCGTGGCGATCGGTAATGGCGGGAAGCGCGCTGTGCAGGCGCATAGCTTCCGCTGCTGACGACACAGATGCCGTTTTAATGGTCAGAGAACTCAGTGACCATCACTAATATGCTTGAATGTACTTAAGGGAATAGGTCGACGAACGAGCAAGTTTATTTGTATTAGTGTTTGTTTCTTGAAAATGATGGGTTTAATTATATATATTTTTAGAAAGAAATGCAGGTCTTTTAAATAGCGATTATTCATGCTTAGTAGGTATATGAAGTCTCGAATTAAAAATGCAGTAACTACTTGCTATGTTTTGGTATGCACCCTGACAAAACACGCTGAAAATACAATGTTCTATTGAAACAACTCAAAGCATTAATAGTTTCAAGTTCCAATTTTAAACTAGAAACTCTGCTGAATTTTTCAGGTATTGAAAGCGTTGTTTTATTCAGAAGAAGTAAATAATGATAAAGATATAAAAACTATAAAACTGAAACTATAACTGCAACAGTCAATCGTAATCTATTTCGCACAATGAACAGTTACATATTTCACAAGACGTTCATAATAAAATATATTTTCTAAACATTAGAACAATACTGTATATCTCTTCCGTTTCATGAAATTTATTTTATAGGCTGCACGTTCAAGGTAACAGTGTGAGCACGCGATGTTTTATTAATTGCCTTGTTTCCTTCACGATTCGTACACAGTACTGTCTGTTAGAAATAAAATCTATTTCATACTGACTTGTGTATGCAGTAGAGAGTGTTTATGAAATCCCATAGACGTAATTTATTGTGAACATCATTTGAGTCCATATTTGGACTCGTTTCTGACTGATTGGCTCGAGAAGACCCAACAGAAAGAAAATTGGGATAATATGGATATATAGGAACTTTGCCCAGCAGTGGGACAAATAATTAAAACATTTGTGAATAAGATTTTGAATCTTGGTGCAAAACTAACTTATGCGCTTGTGCCATTATTTACAGAAACAGCGATGCTTTAAATACGTTTAGCGGTAGATGTAGGTAGGCCTTAGAGTTCTGTGATCGATTGTAAGGCCACGGAACTGGGATCGGTTGTAAGGCCACGGAACTGGGATCGGTTGTAAGGCCACGGAACTGGGATCGGTTGTAAGGCCACAGAACTGGGATCGGTTGTAAGGCCACGGAACGTGGATCGGTTGTAAGGCCACAGAACTGGGATCGGTTGTAAGGCCACGGAACTGGGATCGGTTGTAAGGCCACAGAACTGGAATCGGTTGTAAGGCCACGGAACTGGGATCGGTTGTAAGGCCACAGAACTGGGATCGGATGTAAGGCCACGGAACTGGGATCGGTTGTATGGCCACGGAACTGGGATCGGTTGTAAGGCCACGGAACTGGGATCGGTTGTAAGGCCACGGAACTGGGATCGGTTGTAAGGCCACAGAACTGGTATCGGTTGTAAGGCCACGGAACCATCGCTGAGAAGGTCAATTCTCTAAACTGAAAACATGCAAAATCTAGTCATATTTGCCTCTTAGGGACAGTCAATGTCAAAAAGAGGTGTTTTAGCCGATTGTCGCTGGGACTAGCATGCGGACGTTCTCAAAAATACGGGAATTGTCCCTCTGAAAACGTCTTGGAAAAACGAATTACAGAAAACCATGCCTTGAAAATGAGGCTTCATATTTCTACTCAAGCTATCTATCAACTTAGACCACTATAGGACCTACGCTTTTAAATACGTCATTATAATCAGTAATGTCACAAAACTGTGGTAATATGACGCTCTTAGTACTAAGTCAAGAGACTTACTCGTAAGTCGTAAGTCGTAAGTCGTAAGTAAGTAATCTCATTTACTTCGCTGTGCACTCATTGACCTCATTTTTTACCGATTTGTGGTCTTAGAAACGTGGCCATTTTTAACTGTCTGCTTCACACAGTAAACATGTAGTTTAGTGTTTGTTTTTCTTGAGATTTACGAGAATGTAAGCTTAACTAGGATAAGCTAGAGTTTATAGTAAAATTAAAATTATGTAGGGCCAAAAAAATGCTATTGATACAGTAAAAATACTGTTGTACTGATATGAGATAAAGAATTTATTATAAAAGTTGTTCATTTGGGTATAAGCCATTAATGAAATTTAAAAAACATGGAGAGAAAAATCTACCGTACAAAACAGCTTAGTTTTCATCTTAGCGTTTTTCACATAAATTCGACTTGATGCTTCTGGAATACTGCTGGATTGCTAGATAATCAAAAAGAAATAGAAAGGGCATACCGAAATATGAACAACTTATCGACGAAGAACCTAGGATTTAGTACACAACACAATAGACTGGCTACAGCAGCTGCGATAAAACGGGATCAACAAAGTCGATACAAAGTATCATAAATACACCAACATTTTTTACCTCAAGATCTGGTCGAATTACCAACAGTTCTGCTCTATTGGTTCCACACATCTTCCGTTATCAAAACGAGCTCGATCGATAACACATTCCGATTTAACAGCCGGCAGTGCGCGAGCGCATCTCGTCTGACACATGCCTGCGCGGGAGTTCCCACGAAAGTGCTGTAACTATGTGCTAGAAAACATGAAATCATCGTAACTTTTCCGAGAATGTTGACAAGATGGCGTGTGTAGTTGTCTGCTCATTTTTTTCTAGATATTCTTAGGAAATTGGAACATTTTTAAGTTATTAGAATTATAAACAAAGTTGGTTTGTTTTAGAATGGAAAAAAATAAAAATGGAACAGCGATTTCAGTCATTGATAATCCAAATCAGGCACATAAAATAACACTGAAATACCCATTGTTCGATGAACCTTTCGAGCTGCTCAATTATGTAACAAGTTATTTCTGAAATACTATAGCTATCTCAACTGCTGAACCGATATTCGAGCAGTTCAGAGTGCTATTAGTCATATTCGAGAAAACTCAAATCACTGAAGAATATTTCCGTCAAGAACCATAATATTCCTCAAAACCCGCTGTTGAAGAGAATCATCAGTACCCACTAGTCATTTAAGACAATAGAAACGGTCCAGTGGCATGATCTGCAAACTCACTCATGCACTCTTGTCTAGTTTCGCGTATATTGGGTGACTTGACAACATTTTAAAACATTATTCATTCATCTGTTACAGAAATTAGCTATGGAAATGATAACAATGATTGGAATTGCAGAAATTGATGGCTTACCCTGTCTTGCAAGTTGCATTTTCATATGGGAAATCGATTTCTCTGTCACAATAAAGTATAGTCGTCTTGGCTCGTTGTCCGTTTGGTGGGTTGATTTAGTTTATTTGTTAATACGGTTTTCTTACATCTTCATTATCAATCAGTTTTTAAAGTTTTGCCTGTATACTTAACTTTAACACCTTGCATGAAAGATCTGCACTATTAAGGATTATGTTAGTGTGCGTGTGTATAAGCACACTGTTTTTCAATGTGTGAGTCTTTGTGTGATCTTGTAAAAAACATATTTTATTATGTGTGATCCACGTACACAAGAAGGTACAGTTAAGCAAAGAGATAAGTGTATATGTAGCTAACTTCCAACTGCTTAGGTATCTACGTGTATGCTGTGAGTGTGTTGAGAAGTCAGGTCTTTTTATTGAAAAGGGCGTCTACTGAGACGACGGATGGAAGAAGACTTTTAAGTTCTTATACTGTTGAAAATGTAAGTGTGTTGGTTGATATAGGTATACCTATTTCTTTTGTTGACTGTACACTGTATCATCTGTGCACAGATGAGCATGTGTGCGCGTGTATCGGTGCGCGACGCCGCAGCTTCTGCGTCGCGCTCCATTTCCTGCGCCCGCGCATTGCACAAGCCGGACAATGGCGCTCCTGCACATGTGAACACCCCTGCTTACCTACTTGCGGGCATTGTTTGAATATCACTATGACAATGGATATGGATTATGACCCGACCGCCCCGTTAGATAGCCGTTATAAGGAATATTGAATTGTATTGTATTGAAGGCATTCAGAAATGTTTAAACTGTTATGAAATATTCCTCAAGAAACTGCTGCAAAACGAGAGCTTCTGGTTTGCGAGTGTGTAACGGTTTTACATTATGAAAGCTTCTTGCTGGGTTGGTAGAAATAGCCCTTTGATAACGGCTTTCAATCCTTTGGATCCCTTTAATTGTTTCAGTAAGATCGTAGATATTACTGGAATTATTATTGGAGCAGCGGCAGGTGGCCCAGTGGTATCGACCCCCGACTTACGAGTTGTGTGTAGGTCATGAGTTCGATCCCAGGCCAAGTAGGCGCTTTACTATGAGTCTTTAATTTCATCAACTGCTCTCAAAACGGTGAAGGAAAACGTGAGGAAAACGGAATGTCTTAGAACCAAAAAAATTGAAACCATGTGACATCCACCAACCAGCACTGGGCCCGCGTGGAGCATTACGGCCCACTCCCTCACACAGAGAGTAGGCTTGTGTCCCAGCAGTGGGAAGATAGGCCGATTGATTATGCTACAAGAATTATTATACCAATCAGCCTTTTGTAATGTCAACTAATAAATAATAGCAACATCTCATCAACTACTCGGCGGCCGGGTTGGTCACTGATGTGCGCTCGTTAGTGTTATTATTGATAATATTTCGCGTATACCCGTTGTCATCTGATATTATTTTTTTTGTTGTTGTTACTTTTTACCGAACTACCTACTTAAGTGGTTGTAACTCTAAATCATCGACTACATATTTAGAGTTATACATTACATACATACATTTAGAGGTATGTATGTAATGTGTAACTCTAAATTTGTAGTCGATGATTTTGGTGCACGGTAAAACTCTAATGAGTTTATGTTGGCACCAACTTAAGCGTTTAAAATGTATGTGTACTACTGAATAACAAATAAATAAAAAAAATCTGTAGGTTGTCTTCAGTTGATTGCACTGGTAACACACATATTTCAATACACATTCTAAACAGGAAGGAGAAGTGTTCATACTATTTTTTATTAACAAACAGTTATGCATTAGTTTGCATCATATGTACGATGAGTGGACAGGAATGTGATTCAATTTATTCTCGTCATAAGTTGTATGTAGTTGGCATCCGGGCTGCAGGCACCTGTGGGACTGTGGTACTTGCTACAAGTGAGCCAGTGACTGGCTACTTGTCATCTTATGGAACTTTAGCAGCTTTTAAATCACAGGTATTTGTATTATAAGCTGGATTTTAGGTTGCTTTCTGGGGGAATCTATATCTACACATAATACAAAACGAAGTCGCTTTTCGTATTTGTCATTGTGACCTCTTAGATCTTCTAAACTACGCAACGGATTTTGATGCAGTTATCACCACAATTCAGAGCATTTATTCCAGAAGGTTTGTGTGTATAATAAATTGATATTCAACTTAGATATAGCACATAAAATCATGATGTTCTGAAATGTCCTCACTGCAGCCGTGCGATGCAAGGCATCGCTAGTAAAATAAAATATTTTATCAATCAGCTTTTTAAAATGAACAACGACGAAATAATATATATTATTACTACTCAAACACACATAAGTTGCTCAAGTAAATATCCAAAAACATTAGTTCATGTAATCAACTAAAATTTATGAGAAAAAATTAAAGACATGTTCGTCAAATTTTGCTCATAAATTTAGACTCGGTCAGTGGTGTGTGGCAATAAAGTATACTTATAAATAAATGAGATTTATAAATCAATACCCCAATTAAAATTCTAATAAGGAACAAGAACCTAAAGCTTTGCGTTGTATCTTATTTCACCATACTATACAACCTGACGATTAATATCACTACGTCCTTATGTTTCTGAATTCTAGTTTCATACTGGTACATGACTCACGCTCCCTCAAACACATGATCAATCTAAACGAGGCACAACTGGCTAGACCAGCAGACAGCACAGACAGCACAGACAGCACTAGATCCAACAGGCTAAACGAGAAAGTGACACGTTTCACTTTCAAATGTACTCGTAACATGGGCTTTGGGTAAACAATGTGCATATACAAGTTTACATACATACATTATAGATGGGGTCGTAAAATGTCTATATGTTACCGCGAGTTATACAGGGTCGACTTAAATTAGCTAGCGAAACTCCGCAGACGTCATGGGTTGATATCTTAACACGATAAAATAAAAACAAAAAAAGATTTGATGTTTTTTTTTGGGTTCAACGACTGCTAGTCGTGTTGTTACTTGAAATATGAGTTGAGAAAATCTGTTTTTTTTTAGTTTTGTTATGTTGACATATCGATACCCACGTCTGTGAAATTCACACAATAAAAGCTGAAATTGAACTAATTTTTCAAGTGACTAAAATGACTGCGGTCGGTGACCCCACAAAAAAAATCATCAAATCAATATTTGTTTTATCATGTTTAAATATCGATACCCATCGCCTGTGCGGAGTCAAGCTAGCCAATTTAAAATAACCCTGTATGTTATCTCTCTCACTCACTATTTCCGTTACAAACATTGAGATTACCAAATTATTTTGATAAGAGTACTTTTAACCTAGCGTGGACGTTGACACAACCACTGAGAAGCATATCATAGCACTAAGGATGGGTGAAGGCTGTACGTGGATTCTGGTGACGAATATTAATCGAGCTTTTGCAGAAACACCTAGAGATAGTAAAGGGAAGGGATACATACAATTAGAATTGTCTATAATGTGCTGACACGAAGTTTGACTCATAAAGACAAATATAATGCGCTCGAACTCAGAGATACTGCCTAAGGACATAATTCAACTGAATTGCAATTGCATCAGTTCAATTAATGCCGTTTAGGAATCCGATGTGTCCCAGATTCACAAAGTGGTCAATACCAAAGATGGCATTACTTATGCAGTGGGGCAACAAGTAGCTAACTAACGTCCTTGAGTACGTGAAGTTGCCTGATACTGTAAATATTTTGGTTTTCAAGAGATTAATGGATAATTGAATAAGAATGTCTACACAAACGTATTTATAGGAAAATTTAATATGTCAAGCATCGTAATAGGACCTATCAGAGAGAAAGAGACTAATCGATGACACAATCATGCCTGATGGGATTCTCCACACAGTAAAAGCGGCGCATTTTGCAAATGTTTCTCATTCAGGCCTGTTTTCTCGGCATTCGCAGTTTCTCTCTTGATGCTTACGCCAACATTCAATACATTAGAACTAAACTGTAATTGCAAGGCCAGTGTTATTGCCATTTTCATTCTAATCCAAGGAGGCTCTCTCCAGCTTTTCATCGCGATATGTTCACGCAGATACGATCTATTAGTCACTTCACATTAAAGTGAATATTAATTATTTATATTGGAAACACCAAGTGAAACCAAGTTATTAATAACAGATGGCTTTGCCATTACCTTATAGGCACCTGCTAGAGTATTTTTATTAACTTAGAAAGTTAACTAAGTTCGAAAGTGGTTTGGTGTCTTATCAAATGGGAGTATGTGGTGCGAAATTACGTTGGCAGCTATAAAACGTTATGCTATGCGATTACAAGTTTTATGTATAGGTGTGGAAGGTTGATTGGTTGTTTGAGGAGTGGTAAATGTATGTTGGTGTGTATTATTTCGTAGATAGTGACAGTGGTTTGCGGACAAGGCTCGTTGTTCGTTCAATGCCGCCGTTGTTTTTGTTTGGTAACTGTAATATCTGCATTGATCTCCAGTGCGTCGGCATTTTTGTAATAGTATATTGTGTTCATTGTTGGTTTATCAGAACAGGCGCTATCATCACGTTTTGTGGCAAAACATTGAAAAGTGAAACTAAATATTTGTGCGGTTGTTTCTCGAGCTCCGTTGTGACAAGTGCTTTTGTAGATGTTTTAGTTTGTTTATTTTTATTTAAGAACTCGAAAAAATAAATCTATTACGACTCCGAGAGGTGATTGAAATATCACGGACTAAACAGCATGTGAACTTTTCAGATGTTTCGGAATGTAAACAAACAAATCGCGATATTATCTATTAATTAATTCACCTAAATGTCCGCAGCAATTAACGGGTGCGATAAGTCACATTTAAACATCAATTCGTCAAATAAAATCGGTATTTTTTTCAAACAAATCGTGATTAAATCGTCCTCTATTATTTATTAGCTAAAGTGCATAGCGTCCATCTTTACTATGAGAATGTACTCAGCCAACATGGCCACAAGCTCAGTCTCGGTTCATATGATTTACATATTTATACGGTTTGACCCAGTGCACAGTGCACAGTGCACAGTGAGACAATGCTAACCGGTGCGTTTTTATATAGCGTGAAATACTAGTTCATGATTCATGAATATAATATGTTTGAGTATATATGAGTTAATGGTAAAATTAAAATGAGATATTTTATTTGTAGGTAGTTTGAATATTCATTGATAATATTTAAATTGGTATAGCAGATAAATTTGTTAATTAAATGATTGAGTTTTTTTTTTTTTTTAATTTGGCAAGAATGATTTGAAGATTGAACTCAAGAATATTATCATGTTTGTATTATTCTGATAACAACCTTCACTCGTCTTACTATGCAAAATGACCAATGCGACCTTAGCGGACTTTCAATAGCTCCTGCACTTAAACATACCCATCAAAATCCATTGTATTCAAATAACCAAATAGTAGTTAATCCACTTACATGTCACTCTTGAAAAACCACAGAATCTTTCTCTGTGTACCCTCAAACTGTCCATCAGCACACCTCACAATATGTACATAAAATACTGCTGCAGTGAGCTGTCCAGTATATGAGTAAACGGCGGCCCTACTGGTCTAGGTGAGAAGTACTACTGTGTTCCCTGTCCGTTTAGTTCCTCATTTTCCCGTCTCCCAAGTTAAACTGGTCATACGTTGTCGCACATATTTTGCGGTTTAACCAACAATGTTGAAGAGAAAAGCGTGTTATACCCATACATCTTGCTGTTACTGACTGCATTAGTATATGAAAGTTGTATGAGTGTCACTAAGACAGCTAGAAAATGCCTGGTCATAGTAGTCACCCTGATCGTTTAGATTAGCTTAAATTGCACGGCTAAGAGTTTCAGTGAGGAAACATAATTTGTCTGGAAACTATAGCAGATTTCTTCAATTTCATTTATGAAAATAGCCAAATACATGAAACTCTGACATAGCGCATTAGATTATTTTAGAATAACACATTTCTGACGAAAACTTCTCATGTTTGCGCTATTAGACCAAAAGTAAACAAGCCTGACCAACAACAAAACTTTTTGATTTCCTTTTTATCTTCTACAGTACGACACGAGTTCTTCGACAGTAGCTCATGTGGCAAAAATATCAGTTAGCTAGCATGACTGGCCCGGTTCTGATTGTCCTTGGTGCGCCCAAGTACCTATTATATCAAAATCGACACCCGTAAAGATTTTTAATGTTGGAAAAGCAACCATTTTGCACCTTTTCTTAATAGTGCGTTGATGTCTAATCTATGGACATAAATAATTAAATTGCTTGTTACATAGTTTGTTACCCCTGGAAGCGTAAGCTTTATGAGCGACGTAAAATTTCCAATAATAATTAACAGCTTAATGTTCTGTAAATCATATAAAGTTATTTATGTGACGCTAATAATATTTAATGTAGTAAAATGGGTGAATTTAATGTGCTTAAGATTTATTGAAATTGCTACTGTAAAAACCTCAACGGGTTATTTAAGGTCAAAGTGACTGGTACTATCATCAATTGTAGGAACTTAGATGCTATTGTACACTTGTGTAAACAGTTAATGATTTAATGATGTACCTATGTTGTTTCCTTAAGTACAAATCGTAACATTGAAAAAATATAAAATGGTTTCTCAGATTTTTTTTAACATCGACCCACGCTCCAGGTGAAACGCATGTAACACCCCATGACTTCCGATCACTTTTTAGCTTTATTCTAACACTTCCTTAAACTTCTAACACTGACAACCACTTAGGAACTGGCTTAATCAACATTACAAATTACCGTAACAAACAACAATTTCAATAGAGAGAAATCGTAACAAGCATGTTATTTGTCCGTGTTTACTTAAAATTGTATCGAGAAAGTGTATGCCATAATGCTAATACACTAGCTGTAGGAAAGTGGCGATAGTTTCGCTAAAAGTTGAGCTGCTTGTGATTGGTCAATGAGAAGGTTGGCGGTGATTAGGAGCGTCACGACTTGAAGGTGGAGCGATGTTGACTTAAAGTTAGCTTGAGCTTTAAGTGGGTTATGTTAACTCATTGAATAGGGTTACGCTTCTTTGCACCAAAGTAATGATGTACCTACTTGCTGGGGCATCTCGAGGAGAGGTCTAAGCACAGTAGTGGATGGGAAATATAGTTTTAATCAACTTCTCTTTTAGTCCCAAATGGACCTACATAAATATTGAGTTATGAGTATTCTTCATTCCATCCAAAAACTTACTATCGAACTTGCCACGCTCTTTGAATATGAAACGGTGTAGATTTTGATAATAAGCTGTGCCTAGATAATAAGTTAATTAATATAATTATGAAGAGGATTTTTGCTCACATTTTTGTTAAATACTTACTAGAGATTTAAACTAAAAAGAAAGAATGAAAATGCGTTTATTTGTGGCAAACATGGCGCAGAAACAGAATACGAGTACAAACAAAAAAGAACAAGTTGGGGAAAAGTAGACGATAACAGAAACACAGAAAAAAACAAACATAAAGATGTACGATGGCGAAGAATTTCATTACTTAAAGAAGATATTGGTACAGTTATTGATAAATAATTCTACTGTGTAGTAAAACATCGCAGGCTCCTAGGTATCTAATTCAAACACTTACTTAGCGTGGATTCGATTTCGAAACCACGTTTTTCCAGCAACAAGCAACCAAGATCATACGATCAAGAATGCTTAATTATAACAATTAACTATCATCTAATTGAAAATCAAATGCATTCACAGACATGAGGCGCAAATCACGCGCTTGCGTGCGCAGGAGACGATTACAGTTATAAGGTAATTTGTTATAGCGCATGGCGGGAAAAATATAGTAACAGAGCAGAACTCATCGATGAATACTAAGTTAGATAGTAAGTAGAATGTAAATGACTAACTGTGGCTTTAGAAACGATGTTGACTTTTTTGTAGGCGCTGATTAATTTGACAGGTCTAAACTCAAATTTATCATCTGTCCTTTTCGTAATGAAATAGAAAGAAAAAGATGCACTGAAATTAAATTTAGTTTAGTTTGTGAACAACAGAATCGACCATTGAGTAATTGATCCATCTGACTGGGTTTTGAGATTTTAGTCCTTTAAGTAGATTTGAAACTAAAAAGCGAAGACTGTTTGAAGAGTAGCTTTAAGCTCTGACTTGGCTAAGTAAAATGAGCGTTTCATACATATGTGAACCTTATTCTCACTCACAAAATATTTGCATTAGTATAATCGAACGTGAGCAAGCGTTTCATGCGAATATTAACATTAAAATTATGCGACGTTTACTTTACCTAGCCAAGTAATCTCAAAGTGTAAACCTTAACCTAAGGGCGACATTACGGTACTATCCAAATAAAGTCGCGATAGAAGGCTGAGATAGAAATGTTTTTCTGCTTCTTCCTAGCGTGTCGATGACTACAGCTCGGCTACTAGCTTGGCACCTTTAGAAGGCGTCCATCAATTCCTACAGCGTGCAGATAATGTTTTCCGGCTTGAAAATATAGTCAAGCAGCTAGACCTTTGATTCCCAAAGTTATCCAGGTGAACCCGCAGGGGACCACGGGAGACTCGACGGCGGCCTACGTTAGATCTAATCTTCACATTTTTTGTCCAGTTTTGGAAATATGGTAGAAATGTAGCAGCAAGGCAGCCACATTTCTACCATATTCCCAGAACCAAGAAATTTTTTTAAAGTGGTCTATGAGAAAAAAAGTTTGGGAACCTCTGAACTAGACCAATGTAGGTAATGCTGATGCACTGTAATGTTGTTTTACGTATGACTTATGCACAATGCTTATCAAAGATCAAAACCTGACTCAATCATATACTACCAACAGACGAAGTCACAAAGACCTCTGATTAAATCATTCACAGGTTAAAAAGTCATAACATTTAATTTACATAACAATCATTAAAGCCGAGGGTGATCCACGATCAAGAGGTCGACGATGACTTTCTCGCAGATGGGCGCGCCTGCTTTCACGTGGCTACACCTGTTCCCACGATGGACCATAGTGGACCATGCTGGACGGTGACAAGTGGAGGAAGAAAGTCGGGTGCTTGTATTGTCATGGAAATTGGTGTGATTGTGTGTAAGTTAAGCATGTATGGAAATTGTAAATGTATGTTGAGGGTTCAATGGATGAGATTCAGTATGTTGAAATATTAGAACTTATTCAGATCATTATAATTTATATTTTGCGTGTGTTAATTTTGTGTATTTTTTTTTACTTTTTGGATCGTATAGTGAAATTTATTTACGTTTTTTATTAATATTAAAAAATTAATAGATTTCACCATAAAACGCTATACGAGTAATACACGCATACGCACCAGCACGCGCACACGCACACACACATACACACACACACACACACACACAAAACATCATGCTTGTGTGCGCGTTATTTTTATAAACACTCAAGTGAAATCAATATTTGATGATATTAGACCTTATCTAGAAAAGGCTGTACATATATTTATCATTTAAAATGAAAAGTCCCAGTAAAGTCCACGATTTCCAGAAATCCTAACTAAACAGCGCACTTTGACGTCCAATATTTAACACTATCGATAACTCACAAGTCAAATATCCGATAATATGACACCTTCTTATACCTTTTCAGGGCTGGCACTTGAGTTAACTGACCTATTACTATTTTCGGCACTTGGGTTAACTGACCTATTACTATTTTCGGCACTTGAGTTAACTGACCTATTACTATTTTCGAGCTTAAATGAATTTTGGAAATAATCTGTGCATTAGAAAAATAAAAATATCATGAAGTTGAAGCAATTTAAAAAAGGCTTTCGAAAGCTCTAGTTTTTACTATAATCTTGTCTATTTAAACCAACATTATATCACGTACTGGTCTTTGATTACAAAGTACCGCTAAATATTCCAGATCAAACTCGCAAGTGGCAGCCCTTACCCGCTAGTGGTAGGACGAACTGACGAAGGCGCGGCCCTTGGCGCGAGGTTCGTGAAATGTTGACCAAACCTTCACATTTACGTTACACCGCTGTACCAACCGGCTCGGAAAAAACACTTTGTTTGGCATGCCATTATACATATTAGATTAGCGGCAATGATATTCTTACTATTGAGAAGTTTGGGTGATAACTGAGTCTCGTTATAAAGTGATAAAACAAATACAGCGCATAGGTACAGTTGTAGAATGTATTGCTCAAGATGAGCTATGGGTTAAGATACTATTAGGTAGGTACCTATAAAAAAGAACATAAGTTCTACATTATTATCGATAAAAGAAACGTAATAATATATATATATATATCTTTATTAATATTTCACATAACTTTCTGTAGGTTCTGCCTACCCACATGGGAAAAAGGCGTGAGTATGTATGTCTGTAATATTTCACATTTTGTTCCAAAATTTGCAATGTTTTGCTAATTCTATTTAACCACACACTTCTTGAAATCAAGAAAATAAGATCGATTCATGAGACAACAGTTAATTGTTAACACGCTTAGAGTTAACTGATCTTCAATTAACGTAACTTGCACCGATGACAAGCAAACATCAGCTGTAATCATTTACTAAGTATTTGGTAAATATTTTTTCTACTTCTGCCTCACCCAAGTTAACTGAAGCACGTCGAAGGCCTATCGCTACACATCAAAGCATCAAGCCACTGGCTCCCCGCACAGATGGAACGGCCGCACACCGTGCGTAAACTAACAATGGAACAGCAAGGTGAAATCTGATGCTGCGGAATTGGTTCAGATGAACGATACAGATCATAGAGCAGAGCACGTCTTATCATCTTTGCTGAATTGGGTAGCAAAAAAAATTTATAAGATTTGAGGTTGCAAAAAAAGTGTGTGAATTGTTGTGTTAAGGAAGATAGGGTGGTCAAGTCAAGTTTTAGCATTATTTGAATAGCCTGTTTGAACACACTTTATGGTCCGCTTGCACAAAAAATCACTCAACATATTTAAAACATCATTCTACTTTGAATTCTGTTGTAGGTCATGGGTTCGAACCCAGGCAGGCGTTTTACTTTGTGTTATTTATTTCATCACTACTGCTCTCCAACACGGTAAAGGAAAGCATCGTGAGGAAACCGGCATGACCTAGGACTACAAATTCGAAGACATGATACATCTACAAACCCGCACTGGGCCCGCGTGGCGGATTACGGACCATTTCCTCACACAGAAAGTAGCCTTGTCCCAGCAGTGGGAAAATTATAGTCTGATTATGCACGTGTGTCTCCAATGACTCAAACGAAGATGGTTCTACTTTTTTACTCTCTTCTACTGAAATTTAAGATGATTGCAAAATGAATGAATGAACCGAAAATTTCAAAACTTTTGAAAAAAAAAATCAATGATATCCGATACTCGTATAACTAGAAAAACCCGTATCAAAAGTTACATCGTTAATAGTCAAGCAAAAACATTCGCAGTCTTATGTAAATTAGTTGTATAATTTTACTTTAAGATGACTCACAAACAGAAAGACTTTCTCCAGAACCAATGTATTAATTAGGAAACCAGATTTATGATGAAAGTCGCGATGATTTACGATACTTTTTTTTTATTACATTCAACTTGTCACGGAGTTAAGTAAGTTGATACTATTTGATAGTAGATTTAAGTTAGCGATAAGCAGCGTGTGAACTGTGACACCACGAGTGTTGCTTATAAATATAAATAAAATATTATGTCTTGTTTACTGTTGAATGTCACGATGTTTTTCGTAAATGGAAAGGTATCTCGTGATCGTCTTGATTTATTGTGCAAAGAAAGGCTGTTACCCGTTCTTATGAAAACACAGCAAATAGCAAAGATATGTACAGAAAGAAACCTAGGCTTATGAGCTTCCAATATGCAGCATATGAAAAGCAAATAATGAGTGAGGAACATCTCAATAATGATGTCCAGTTTCAAACTGTGATGTGCAGTATATCTTTAATTATAATAATCTTAGCTTAATCGTCCCATAATGTTCCCACTGCTGGAACACAGGCCTCCTCTTTGTGAGAGGGAGTGGGCCATAATCCACCACGCGGACCCAGTGCGGGTTGGTAGATGTCACGTGTCTTCAAATTTTCGGTTCTGCTAGGACATTCCCGTTTCCTCGCGATGTTTTCCTTCGCCGTATTGAGAGCAATGGTAGTGATATAATTTACACAAGAAGCACCTGCCTGGGCACGATCTTCCAACTCGTAAGCCGCGGGCGTTCCCCAGTGGTGCCACCACTGGTCCGCTGAGCCACCACTGCTCTTCTCTTGATGGATTCTAATGGAAAAAGTGCACACAAATACTTTAGCGACAGTAATATTGATTCTCACACTCGACTGCCCAACAACAGTCCAGCATTCAGCACCAATGGCAGCTGACCCACACCCAAGGATGCGCTGACCTCACTCGGTAACGACCACAAAAAACATCGGTAAAAAGTGTATCGGTATAAACCTATCGATTTTACGCCACTACTCAGATTACGCGCGACCGTTTTTTGTTGATCGGATGAATGATTCGATCGATCAATGTGTTCGCTTTATTTTGGCTTAAAATAGATCATACTGATTGATTTATATTAGGACTGCAAATAATTTACATTTATATGGTAAAAATAGGACGGTATCATTTAAAAATACCACTGGTAGGTAACTCGGAGGTTTTAGGTTATTTGCAGATAGATTATTGATTACTAAATAGGTGAATACCAAGTTATAACGACGCAACTACTAGCTTTTTTCACAATTTTGAAGGAAATTAAAGATTGTGTCCGTTCATCATAAGAGCCAACATTCTAATATTACGTCTCTGTCAAGTACAAATTGCTATTGCTGTTGCATCTGTAAGTTAGCAGACACACCTAAATAAGTTCACAATATTTGCCCATCCCACCTTTCTCCCTGTACTATTGGAACTTCAACCGCATCGTAAACCTAGAAATGAACTGTGTATCATAACTTCATCGTTCAATAACGTTGAGCGATCACTTCATGTAACGTCTATTTACGTCAAGCCTATGCAAGCGAGTCATGGACCTGTCAAGAATGCACCGCTATCACGTAATTATGAGCCTATCACGTAATTATGAGGCAATCGCGTAATTGCCGTAATAATCGTAATACTATGGATTATCGATCCACATCACGAAAAAAGACGATATGCTTTGTTATTTAGACACGTGTTCCGTGGGTTTTTGAACCCAGTTTTATAGTGCAGTGTCTTTAGGGTTTCGTACCCAAGGGGTAAAACGGGACCCTATTACTAAAACTCCGCAGTCCGTCCGTCCTTCTGTCACCAGGCTGTATCTCATGAACCGTAATAGTTAGACAGTTGAAATTTTTACAGATGATGTATTTCTGTTACCGCTATAACAACAAATACTCAAAAACAGAATAAAATAAACATTTAAGGGGGCTCCCATACAACAGACATGACTTTGTTTGCCGTTTTTATAGATAATGGTACGGAACCCTTCGTGCGCGAATCCGACTCGCACTTGACCGGTTTTTTCTATACAGTGATGTGGGTAATTATTCAGGAGTTTTCTTTACAATTATTATTCAACCCTTCATTTAAAGTTTTGCATTGTTAGTAAAGCATTCATACTTTTTATATTTAAAACCGTGACCACGATTTAATTTGCAAATAAATTGGTTATATTTAATTCGTTTTATTTTAATTAGGTTTTTTAGTTATCTGAATCATCGATAGATTTTGTACCCTTGGAAATTCCAACGTTTTGTGTTTTTATTTGATGATCTGCATTACAAATTCGATTCTATTACCTACATCTAAACTCTCAAGTGTGTTCTTCCAAAGAGCACTTCTGATTACAACAGACGAAGATCAAATAAATAAAGAAAATACTTGAACAAATCTATTATAGGTAATTACCAACCAGGCACATCTGTCCATAAGATGTCGACATGGTGTCAACACAGTGTCTCAATGGTGTCAACGCATGAACAACACAATTAATTTGCCTTCGTTTCTGTGTAAACAAATTGAAGAGCATTTGTGACATCTGCCAAAAATTTTCCTCAGCTGACGTTACAACGTAAAAAACACCGGTTTTATAATTGCTGACGGTTCGCAGTCGCTGCCATATTTCCCAACATAGTTACACATTCAGTTTCGGAACGTGCGAATATTCGCTACTGGTTTCATTCATAGTTTTTTTGCCTAAGTTACAAAATGAGGTTTATCTCCTAACGATAATTTTCTAGTGAACGGCGTTTGTAGTCGCAGTTGTGTTGCAAAGATCGTGATAGTGACGTTGAAACAACTGGCCGTTTTATTTGTTTAGTGTTTATTTTGTTATTTATATTAAATTAAAGTTGTGTAAAAACGTTTTGGAGTAATGTTTTGATAGCTATTATAGTTTCGGTAAACTTGTTTATGATAAGCGTGACTTAAATTGTATGGCTGTTCGAATTAAAGAAGAATTTTTTTTGCTATTTTTGTTCTGATTTATTTCGTGAATACCTATGGTACGCCATATTTTCTGAGCCTGTTTAGTGTGAAACCCATGATATGACCAAACCTTTATGTATTCAGCAGGGGACAAGTCTCATAGCATATTTTGTTGTGATTATCGAACTCTGACAAACAATACTCCTCTCGTAAACAGGATAAAGACCCACATACCAGTATTCTATCGTGAATGAACACAAATAATTTCTGTATTTTAAACATAAGTGAACGAGTGCACGTGTGAGTCCCAAACCAACGTTATGCAATACTGGGTAACGCGGTGTGATTGGTACAAGTTAGCAACTGACGAACATTTTTTTGTATTTATCGTTGCTTGATAGAGGTACCTACCAAAGAATATTGATTACATTTTAAACACCGGAGAGTTTTTTCGACATCCTAATTTGAAGGATTTTGAAAAATGTGGTCAATAATATCTACCTAGGCCTTACTTTTATTTATTTTAAGATCTTGTAGTACCGATATTCGATCTGGCACTTCCAGATGACTACTGGAAATTCCTTTATATTTTATTCCAGAGATTCGTTTTTATGCCTTTAAAATATTTTTTTTGTTTAGTTGAAAATTTGTAAAAATCATTCCATAGTTCTATAAAACGTTCAAATAATGCACAGTTGGTTTCTTGCGCCCGCGCAAACTTGCGGTATGTAAGCAAAGTAGCCGGCTATTATCGCGGTGAAAGGAAATCAAAATATCACATGTTTGTACCACAGTACGCCTGGGTTCTGTACCCCTGTTGGTAACAAATAGTAGGTTAGCAGTAAATTAGAGCACAGCGTCGTGCGTGTTGCAGGAAGTGCTGCGCGGTTTGTTTTTCTGATGCTGATTTTTGAAGTGAAATAAGAACAGCGTCGGAGAACGGTCTTCGTTTATTCAGTTGCAAATATAATTTGTAAACGTTTACGCGTTATAAGATGTGGCCAATCTTGATTTTTAAATATCAACTGTACGATTAAACCTTGGTAGTTTACTCGTGCAAATAAATCCCAACGTTGTGAACAAAATCGTGT
Source organism: Eremobia ochroleuca (assembly GCA_949629135.1). NCBI lineage: Eukaryota > Metazoa > Arthropoda > Insecta > Lepidoptera > Noctuidae > Eremobia > Eremobia ochroleuca. The sequence goes on along the minus strand of OX451386.1, from coordinate 23,002,662 downwards.
TTTTTAGGCATAACAGAGTTTTACTGAAAATGAGGACGTGATACACATCAGAGGGGCTATTCTCATAATTTTAAGAATGCTCACAGTCTAATCCCAGTCTCTATCTGTCAAAAATCCTACATTTTGACGAAGTTTTGGAATTGATTGTTGCTCAGATGAGATTGTTACTAGTTTTTCCCTCTCTCCCTCGTTACTCCTGGGCCAAGGCCTTCATTCTTCATCACTCTCCACACCACCCTTGAGGAAAACCTCAAAAACGTCCCGCAATCTATCTAATTTAAAATTTTCTTAAGCCTTAACAGACTGCCCAATAAACGAAATAAGGCATCAGCACTCATTTAAACATCATTAATCTAACACATTAACACAAAAACACAAATGTAGGTCAAGTCATAACATTTACTAGTTCTAATTATAAGTCCAATTAGTCGAGACCAATGACTTAGACACGTGTTTATTTATTTATTTAATACTTCAAGCACATACGTGTACAGAGGCGGACTTAATGCCATAGGCATTTTCTACCAGTCAACCTTTGGGTGATGCAGAGACAAACAGACGCACCGTGTTTCTGACGCTGCTTATAATATTTACTTGAAAGGGAGTGCTGGTATAAATTCATGAATGTCAAAGTTTACATTTGCTTTGACCCAGCAAAGAGTTGCCTGCCTTGTCTCTACCAGCAGGTGATATTAATAGCGAAGAATACCATAATAATGATAGGACCAATGGTAACCCAGTGGTAATGGCCGTGACTTACGAGTTGTAGGTCGTAGGTTCGAAGTCGAACCCACTCAAGCACTTTACTTTGCGTAAATTAATTCATCACCCTTGCTCTCAAAATGGTGAAGGAAAACATCGTGAGGAAACCGGCATGTTCTAGAACCAAAAATTCTAAGACATGTGACGTCTACCATCCCACACAGGCCCACTCCCTCTCATTGAAGAGGCCTGTGTCCCAGCAGTGGGAATATTACAGACTGATTATGTATGTATGTATTATTATATATTATTATATTATATCACTTATTTGTATTCACTGAACTTTTGCAGTTTTGCCTCTCCCGAAATCAAAATTTTAATACGATGGACTACGATCAAGGCTTGCTACTAATGTAATGATCGTCGTGCTCATGGTGGGCAGTTAGGTAACTTGATGAACGTTTGGACAATGTTATTAAAAATCAAACTCAGGCCTTAATCATGAGATGACCACGTTGTTCGCGAGTGGAAGTAGCTATGCAATCAATTGTAGACAAACCAATTAATTTTCCCTTGCCTTCAGGGTCCGACATACTAGTTACCTATGTATGTCATATCATGCGAAGCAGAAGACCAGTCCTCGCCACTGCTTCCACATGTTATCTTCATTGCACAATCGAAATTGATTAATAGCAACCGGTCGCAGTTGTTAGTTAATTGTTACGTTCGTTTCCTGCGAGGGTGTCCATACGTCGGTCGTACGTATGTACGTAGTTTTATGTAATGAGTTACAAGTCATTGGGGGCGGAGAGATCGTTTTCTGAGTATAATTTGCAGTTATTTGTAGGTTATATATTTAGAGTTTTATGATGTAGTCAAAATTATTAGTGTGAATTCGTTACTTCCTGCGGACGTGAGCACAGGTGAGGTATATTGCGTTTCACACGAAGCTTTTTTCAATTACCTTTCAACGTTTTTTATCATCTACATAAATAAATCACTTTATTTATTTGACATACAACTTTTTCTAGAACTAAGTTTGAAGCTATAGACTTGTTTTTGTTCTATTTTGTTTTTTTGAGACTAAGATATTGATATTGTTGTTATCTTAAACTTTGTGTAAGTTCTTAACTATGCAATATAATTTGAGTATGTTGATATAGGTGTACTATAGGTCTACGTCTGCCTATCCTTTGGGGAACACAGGCATGATTTTATGTAAGTCAATATTTGGCTCCCGTCGTTACTTCAGGCTAAAAGACCTTACGTCACTTAAGTTTATCCAGAAGTGTAAATCACACTACATCTTTAAAACATTAAAATAACAGTAAGATTTAAAGGTCAGTGACTGTCAACCTGGTCAGTATTCAAACCAGCAAGAAGTTCCGCCAGTGTGGGACCGTGGCAGTTGGCAGCCGCGCTGTGTGAGCCTGCCAACCACTGCGCCTACGGGGACTTGCACTGTTGACTACTAAGTGGCAAAACTGTTAGATTACACGGGTTACTTAATCGTTGCTACGTGGTTTGGATGTAGGATGAATGTTGACGGATGAGGTGTTAGGTGGACAAATGGTGTTTTTGTACTACCGATGCCGACTAGTAACATTGGTCGCTATCATATGGTAAAGTGATTAGCAGTCCGATACCAAATATCAATATATGGATATTAATAAGTTTAGACTAATATATAATATAATAATATATAATAATAATATATAATATATAATTTATACTAATATATATACTAACGTACAGATAATCAAACATAGTTCAGAGATAAAGCTAAGGTGTCTTAGGAAAGCAGTCGTCCTAGGAAAGCGGTTCCGTTATAAAAATCTGTATTTGACATAAAGGTGTCAAAAACGCTCTGTAGTTGGACAGCCGTTATTGTGTGACCGTTTTATGACTCCACCGCTTTCTTAGGAAAAAAAAGGTTTACGCAAAAAAATCTCCACCGGCAAATTGCGCCTTTGTTTACAACAAAACCAAAAGCTTAGCTATTTTCATTCAATTAAAAATAAAACAAGCTATTACTCTTCGTGTATTTCGTACCTTTCCACCAGGTCATTGAACTTAGTTTTTCAATCGGTTCTGTTTCTGGGTAGTTCATTGGTGTTGTTTTCTTATTTCTCGTTATAAATAGCTGGTGGGTATTGTTTCAGTTCCGACTGAGAACCCTGAGTTTTCCTGGTTAATTGTTTGATAAACGTCTCCTGATTTGACACGGCTAGGAGAGAGAAACAGATTAGATCACGTCCAAGACTATAATAAAGGTATGCTGCAGCAGTGTCTGGGTTTCTGAATTTAGCCTGGCTGTTACTTAACACAATATTCCTGAAAAGCCATTGCCCGGTTTAGGATGTTATTAGCTAATGCTGATAGCATTTTGTGTTGCGTCGTGGCGTTTCAATTTACTACCCACCAGTGGGAGCTACATATGCAAACAAACTGCTTTACAGTTTGGCAGAAATAACATTTTTTGTAATGTTCTAAGCATTACGTCGGTCCCCACGAATAAACGCTTTTTCAATTTTTTTTTCTTTCATAGGTCGGAGCGATCAGAGAGATGTCCTGACTAATTGTATTACGCAGAACCTAAACTATTGAAACTGACAACATGGCTGAGAGCAGTAGGTTTATTTTTTGACGCCAGCATTCAACTTACATCTAAGAAAGGGTTTTTAAAAATTCTTAAATTTTCGTTGTCACGGAAAGTGCTAAAATGTGCGTGTGTCTTAAAGTTATTTTCCTAAACAAGCTATTAATTAACAAATAAATACCGTTACCGTTTTAAACTCGACAGCCTTGTTTTGCCACGCTTGATAGTTATGTCGTAATTGGTAACGTACAGGGTGGCAGGTATGTCGATAAAAAGATTGCTGTTCCATACATTTTGACCGCGTAGATATTGCACTTTTCTATGAAACACCAGATTGTTTTTTCTAACCGACGAACAATTTGTACGCAGGGGATTCAGAATTATGTACTGAATCCGTGGTATCAGGTTGCTCGTCGATGGTCCTGCCACCCTGTATTTATGCCGATAAAATATACCTATTCCACCCTGCCAAAGCAGTTTTTCGTAAAAGTGAAAACGTGGGAACCTTTTTGTCTTGGCTACAAGAGCTGTTGCCTCGCTAACAAGCATGGCCTCCGTGGTATGGAACGAACCATGGTGTCACACTGCTTGCTCCCAGACCGTGGAGCACCATGGTTTGTAAACATGATCAGTTGATGATGTAATGGCTGGTGTTTTCTTGTAAATACTTACCTTTTTATTTATGCTTGAGCAATTAAGTGCTGACTTTTTCAATCTCCAGGTAACTTTTATCTGAGGAAAAAAAATGCTACTTGACAGTCTGTGTCTAGAAAATATTATGCCAAACCGCCATATTCATCCTGTAGAGTATTGTTTATTTTCATAATTTTTTAACTAACTATTTACACTAGGTCCTGAATTAAAAGACTAACTATATAAATAAATACAAATACAAAAGGATATTTCGGCGTCGAAGTATTCGTCCGCATCGCTGTCATCCCGAAACGTGCCCAGAAGACTGGCGGCATTGCCACGTTGTATGGCAAAGCTAGTTCTTTGGTTAAAGAACGAGCCAGCCCTCTGGTCTCGTGAAGTATCGATCAGCCGGCGAGAAATTTCCTTAAAAAGGAGACGCGCACTCGCACCCCATGACTCGAGCGTTTCGACCCCTAACGGCTCAAAACTGTAGTTACACATAAGGTTACATCACTTGCGCCGCATGAGGGTTTCAGCAGCTGCAGCAGAGGCGGCAGCACAGCCCGCCGAGCTAGGAACAGGAGATGGCGCAAGCATATCGACACAGGTAGATAAATGTTATCTGACGATTAAAAGAGTATCGGCCGTTAAAGTGAGAATTAAAAAGGTATGGGCAGTGGTGCTGTGATAAGGGAAGGCTGTGAGTTATCCAAATAGTTTTCCAACAGAGTCATAACATAATTTGCTTCATAAACTAATTATTTACGTAGGTAAGTATACCGTATTAATTTGTAGCGCATACATGTTTTGCTCACAGGCGTTTGATTCACGTTTATAACCTGCAGATTCGAGGTTGAATTAAGCCGTCAAGTTGTTTGCATGTGATGTCTCAATAACTCGCCCGCTTCACGCTAGTCATCGAACAACCTTACAACTTACAATACAATCAATTGCAAATTATCTCATTGCTCTTGTAGCTTAGCGTTTGGTCTATACTTTGGTTTACTATCAGGTCACGATATTATCTTTCAGTTTTTAGTAGCAGCTTTGGAGTTTGACATTCAATTTAGTCCTGAAAATGCAGGATCAAAAACTCGTCGATTTGGCGTGATGGGTCGTATCTATACACGATAAAACAAAACAAAAAAGCAGATTTTCTCCATTATTTCAAGTAACTACATTACCAGTGGTTAATGACCCCTGAAAAAAACATTAAAAAAAAGCGTTTCTTTAACGTGTTATTTATTTATTTATTTATTTATTCATTTTAACATAAAACGGCCAAGGCCAATTACATTAGTTAAACACAAACACATTTTAAAAGCACAGTAAACAAAAGTATATAACTAATCGCCAGTCATACGCTCATCTCACAATACCCCAGACATACTGACAAGATCTTCTTCCATCCATCCGCGAACACATCACAGTCAGGCTTTGCGTCCAAAAGCGCGTTCAGCGCAGAGAGCGTGCGAGGAACAGGAGACTGGGCTCGCGCGACAGTTCGACTCCAAGGCACGGCGAACAATCTATGCCTCCTGCCATGGTTGTAATTTACCGGAGCAAAAAGATGGGACAACTCATTAAGCAGTTCGGGAGCATCTGTTTTACCGTGAAAGATCTTAACCATATTAATAATTTGGTCATTATTTCTTCTGACCTCGATAAGATATCGATAACATCACGTCTGCGGAGTTTCGCTAGCTAATTTAATTTGACCCTGTATAGACATAGTAGCCCCATATTACGTACATACAATATGAGAAAACCTACTAAAGTATGATTCGATGGTGGTATTACTTAGGTACTCAACTGGAAAAATAGATGTAATAATCTATACTCGTTAACCCCTGAAAAAAGCCTCTAACTTTTTTGGGAATACGAGGACATGTGTTTATTTCAATCATCATCAACATATAATAGTTTACAAGCATCTATTGGAAGTCATAGGCTCGTGACGGCTTCTGAAAGAAAAATGATTGCCAATCAAAATACGCACTATGATGTCCATTTTATGCGTCCATTCAACGAAAGTAATAGGTATATATCGCGAGGCGTGACAGCTTCTGTACACAACGATAGAATCTTTTTTTGTTACTTTCACTCTCTTGGTTGGTGTCATCTTATCAATAGGCAGGTGCGTGCTTCCACTGTGGGTGCTACGTGAGCTTCCAGAGGTTATGTCAATAACGAAAAGAAGTCTTGAATTACTTTCTGGAGAAAGTTGGGAGACAATTGTTTATGTGTACAAGGGCCTGTTAGAATTAGATTGTCAAATAAATAAGTTATATATAAAAATGAAGTTTATAGAAAAATAGGTAGCTATATCTATCATCTATCAAAAAAAACTTCTAGGAGCTATATCTGAGTTAATTCCTAGAGGCTTTTCTTCATTAAGTTGTTATTATAGTAGTTGAAGAGTATAATAATAATCCTTTGTAAAAGTCTGTTAAAAAACAATGCCGATCAATAAAAGAAGCCCAACTTAGAGAAGTGTGAAGAATCGTTGTGTTCACGTGTGTTCTCCCCTTTAGATCAATAAACTGACGTTATGTTGTTAGAGTCAATGTTAAGTAAATAAATACAATCAAGAATGCTGCACGCTACATTAACGCTATCTAAACAACTAATGTTCTAATAAAAATCAACACATTATTGGTTTTTTTCACTATTGTAAGCGTATTATTGGAATTTGGTCGAAACTAAAGATTATTCAGAAATGACGAGGTTAACTGCAGCTAGATCCGTATTCAATAAATTAATATAACTATAAACTTAACGTTTTAATAGTGATTGGCGTTAGTAAATTGTTTACCTACTAATAAAGATCGCACTGCTTATCGCGAACAGACGCGTAATTGAGCATTTGTTTCTTGTTTTTTTTTTTTTTTCTTTAATAATTATAATGAATTCTCGATGAAGTATCGATGTTTTTTTTAAATACATTTTTATGAAAAAGGGGTTTTTATACATACGGATATGCCAACCCCATCGAACCTTATCAACAATTTAACTTTAACTGAGTAACTACATACTATGTAACAGAAATAGAATCATTCACTAGGCGCCTTCACCAGGCTACACAACCTCTTTGGAATCGCCGATCTAGGGTTAGCTATGTCACAGATTACTAAATAGTTACTACGTAGCTATGTCTATACTTGATATTATGAAAATGAGACGTCTTCATAAATCACCACGTGATTTGTAATTGACAATTGAAGTGCGCGGGACTTTAACTTGTGAGGTATATGATCTTTTTCTGCGGTTAGATGAATTAAATTAATTAACCAAATAGTTTTTTGAACACCTACATACATTGATATCATAAGTCATTGTTTTTTTTAAACAGTTATTACAAAAACTATTATTGTATGAAATAATATACGAATTAGATCAATCGCCAGATCGTGCAGCGTATGTCACGATTGTACTTAACAGGTGTTTCCTTTTGAACTCACTAAATTCCAGACATTTAGGCACTAGATTTTTAGACAGAACTAGGCACTAGACTTATTTAAACGATTGTGTTTGGTGGCAATTAGATTAGAGCTCCTATTTCGCACGTAGAATTTAGTGGCCAACTATTCGCCTCCGTGTCGAGACATATAAAAAAAAATGACACAGTTCATTGTATTTATTTTTATTTTCAATCTCGTTTTTGTGCCAATTAGATTGCAGCTTATATTTCTCGAATAAAATTTAGTGGTAAATGATTTGGATCTTTGTCGAGACAAAAAAAAAATTACACAGCACACTTGGTTTATTTTTTAAATAAATACCTACTACATTAAATTTATAAATACGAAACAAAAAAACGTTTCTTCATTTGCAATATCAAATGACCACATTACAAATGACCGGCACCACAGTCGTTTCGATTGCATCGCACGTTCATTTCTATATCACGACGCTATAACACGAAATATGTTAATATCTTGTTAATAGATTACCACCATAATGTTAGTTGATGACCTTGCACGAACTAAGGCTTGTTTGATAGTGTTTTGTTTTCTGTTAATTGTCGTTTCATGTAATGTTATTGTTAAACTTTTGCCCCAATATGTGTAAACCTTTATTCAGAAAACATAGGCCTACCGTATCCATATGTAGGCAACGTATATACTTACAGTATGCAAACCACATGTATGCAATAAATTATACCACATTGTTATCGCCTTTTCTGAAGATAGACAAAAAATTAACGAAATCGGCAGCGAAAAAAAACCAGCTACTCCCTACATTTTGACGAGTTATGCGAGCGTAAATGTAGGGAACAGCTGATTTTTTTTTTTTGCGACCGATTTAATTCAGTTTTTGTATATCGTCAGAAAAGGCGATAACAAGTATGCGGTATAATTTATTGCATACATGTAGTTTCCATGCTGTATGCCTTTTAACATTTAACGTAATATAACACCGGTCTTGTGCACCCACATGTCACTAGTTATGTTCAAGTGCCATGTACTCGTAATAGGATGCGAGACTATTGCCATCCACCGGCCACACATTCAGACTCCAGGGTGTTATTAAAAATAATTAAATTCAATTTACACTTACGTTTATGGGTGTGGCGCTCAAATCAGTTTGGCGGCAACTGATTAACAAGTAATAACGAGCTACTACACCTGTCACTCATTGTACAATGGTTCAATGAATACTAATGACAGAATTAACACTGACCCTTGTTACACTACCTAATTATAATAACTGCTATGATATAACTATGTATTACATACAGATATAGGTATACTGAGAATTTTTCGATAAGTTTGCGGTAAAAAAATAAAAGATCTGGGAAAACTTTACTTGTTTTGAATTAAAGGTAAAATTACACGATAAAGGAAGTGGGTTTCTGCTTTATAAAATGTTAAGAATTACTACAAGATTGTATCATGAAACTCGTCTATCAATAACAAATAAGTTGTCTGATAAAAAGTGGGTTAATTTGAAACAAGAGAGCCCAGTTAGGATTATTTCAGGCTAAAGAAAAACTATTTCACATGCAGCGCAACCACGTTACATAAACTTTAATTACTATTAATGCTTAAAAAATAAATCAACATACAAACTTGTCAGTGCCAACAGGTTTTATTATACGATATTATGTGTTACATAGCTACTATATACTGTGTATACCTATGTGTGGTCGAGGTCATCGGCCGATGTGCTGCGCTCTGAAATTTCACTTTCGATCGCTTCGTCTGGACCGAAGTCGCATCGGTAATAGGGTTACCGCGCTATGACAAAGTGAGTTTTTTGCAATTTCTTTACGAAAGTGTAGGTAGCAAACGACAGCAAAATATTAGTTTTGTTATTTCAATTCTCTTTCAAAGAATAAATCTATCTTAGTTCACAGTTGGATTTCTGTTTATTTTTTAAAGATAATGGACGAGGCAAAAGGAATATGTAAGGATCTTAGCAGGTGGCGTTCTGTAGCTTTTACCTATATTCTGTAGCTTATACCCATGGGAAGAAGGCGTGAGTTTATGAATGTGTTTATGTCTTTTTAAAGTTAAAAACAGTACTTAGTGTTTTTAACCGTACAAAATCACAGACCAGTGAAACTTTAAAGCAAAACGTGAACTTATCTTAGTTATCTTAGTAAATATAATCAATCAAGAAATAAATTTCCTATGAAAGTTTCCAGTAGTGAGCAAGGTAGATATCGAAGCAGAGATAGCGGGTGACAGCCCTGTACGGTTGGCAACCTACGAAGGAATGCTGTTAATTAATTATCCGAATGTTTGCTATCCGCACTTTCTAAGTCTCAGAGTTCTCATACTAATGGTTTTTAAAATCTATGTACAATATTAAACTTTGATTCTAGGTTTTATTTAAAGAAAGACTTATCAGGTAATGTGGGACTAAACTGTGCAGTTACTTTGGTAGCGAAGCTGATACGTATTTGCACTAAACTTTGACAACACGTAAGTCCATACCTAACTTTCACTTAGCCATTAAAATGCGTTGCTCCAACCTTAAACGACTACCTAAAATCAAACGTATTTGTTTTTTAGGATTGAATTAGTTTAAGATTACATATTATCTTAGCTAAGCTCTGACTTACTCCGACTTTAGACTTTTGCCCAAAGTGCATCGGACATATTTAAAAATATAGACTCTACCTAATGAAGGTTTTTAAATACTATATGTACATATAATGCATCATTCAATCTCTTTTGAGTATTAGCTTTTCTATTTTCCTGTAAATTCCCGCGGGCCACGTTTTTACGTCGAACGCAAACTGCCAATGCGCTTGAACATTGCATCTGAAAACAAACAATAACATTGTATTATCATAATCGAGTTTAACGACTTTGTCGGTGTAACAAGTAGCTGATACGTTTATTTTATGTTATTTATTTCAATATTAGCGTGGAATCGATTTAATTTTTCTTATTTCGCATTTTATTACTCTTTGTGTGCTCTTTTAAATGCTATATATTTATAGTATTGGTAAATATGTTTGGTTACAAAATATGTTTATATTATCAGTTGCAGTTCTTGCAGTGTCGCAAATATAGAATTGGTAATTTTGGCTCTACTATAACCGTGTTGGAATTTTTTTTTTACTTTTATGTGTTACTTTATTGTGTTCTGTGTGACAAATTAAATCTTTAAAATAATAAATAGTCTTAAAATAATAATAATATGTACAAGTATGAAAAGTAGGGATACTAATGAAAGGGCATCAAAAAACTCATCCGCGTTGCTGTCAACAGGAAAAGTGCCCAAAAGACTGGCAGCATTGCCACGTTGTATGGCCAAAAAGTAGGCCAGCCCTCTGGTTAAAATCCTTGAGTACTTTTTGTAAAAAATAACAGCTCTCTTTTGATACTGATTGTTAATACCGACTTCTCACGTTTATCTCGAAATACTTTTTCAACCAAGTGAGGAAAAAGTCCCGTCCTTATCCCAATGTATTTGATGGTGTTGATAATCCATAGTATAAACCCTACATAATATTTCCTTTTTCCTCAGCATCTTAAGTTTTCCCTTCATACTTCTCTACTCGTAGTATTGTATAGGTAATTGAGCAGCGATGCGTATCGAAAGCGAGCGTTGTGTAAATATGCGCGCACGCAGGGCGGGGGTCAAGTGCTGTTACGTCACTCATTTTGGGTACGTTGTACGTCACTCATTTTGGGTGGTTGCGTGTGGACGAAATTTTATTGGAGCCTCCATTATTGGATATGATATGCACCAAGTGCATCGTTATCTCCGCCACCTTTTGTTAATGTCTTCTGATTTATAAGTAAATTCGTTTATATGTACATAACCACTTCTGGGTCTTTTCTGATATTTATTTTGCGTCAATTCTTCTGGTTAGCTTTTAATAAATTATACCACCGAAAAGAAATCAGTCTGTTAACATGTGTATCGATATTGAAAATATTCAGGAAACGACTTGGGTCGAAATAAATTACCTTTTATTATGCTATACAGGGTTATTTGTAAAACACCAACAACCTCTTAAGAGGTCATTGTACTCATCATTATGAACAACTTTTACTATGGAACCAAACCTGAAATCGCGAAAAAAAAATCAGCTGTTCCCTACATTTATGTTCGTACGAGTCGTCAAAATGTAGGGAACAGCTGATTTTTTTTCGCGATTTCAGGTTTGGTCCCATAGTAAATATCAATTCCAATATGACTGACACTATATTTCCTTCCGCAGGTGCCAAGCATCGGGTTACGGCCGCCACGCGCTCAGCAACGTGACCGAAGACGAGACGTTAAAGGTAACTAGAGTTTAACTTGTAATTAGATTGTAAGTTGGTTTTAAGTAGCTATAGCAATTCGTTATGGTTACGAAAGGTGTTTTTCCAAGAAAACATATAAAATAGCAGAAAAAAGGAAGACGTTAATTAAGTAGTAACAATTAGGTATTAATTAATTGGATTTTCCAATTTCTGATGGTTTGAAGAAGCGATATTTAAAAGTTTCGCGTATTATGTGGTTGATCAGACACCTGTCGACGGTGCCGCTTGCAACAACCGCGGTTGTAATTAAATAATTTACCGAATCCTTCCTTGTTAGACACAGTAAATGGTGGAGAAAATCATGAAAAGAAGGATTCAATATAGGTAATTATAATAATTAATCGTATTAACTTGAACATACGGAAGAGGATGTATCGGAAACAAAATTATGAAGCCGACAAAGAAAGATCAGAAAATGTAGCTACAGGGTGAAGAGTTTTCCATGCAACAATTAAAATAATCAGTGCTAATAAAGAATTCAGTGACGCTAATCATTCTGTTGAAGTAGAAGTGGGTTGGATGCCAGGTCGTGGGTATAGCGACACAATAGCAATTCGCATCGCGGCTAGCATGCTCGCAGTTGATCGTAATGTGAACTGCATTGTTGAGGCCTGTTCCTTGGCTTATCTGGTGCCAGATCCGGCTGCCAGCACTGATCTGTAAGACGGTAATTGTTGGAAAATGTGTTTGTAATTATAGCTATTAAGAATCAGTGTTTCAAAGAGCCTTGAAACAGTTTTAAAGTAGTCTTGAAAATGAAGACTCATATAAATGAAAAAGGTATACATATTTAAATCTGGTTCTGAAACCAGTAATTATTTAAATACCAATAAAGGTATATTAATTCGTTATAAAGCAATAACCCAGGAATTACCAAGATCCTCGAAAACGTAATAAGTATTTGGTAACAACGCCAATACTTGTAACTGTAATGTCAAACCTAACAACATATTATTACTAATGCAAAAGAACTCACGTCCAAAATCAGTACAAAACCTGATTTTACTTAAAGTCAAACTGTAAGTAATAACATTTCACGCAAGAGCATTAATCAATTACTTGTCAAATAAGACCTGAACAATAAGGTAACAGTCAAAATTTCAATGATCAAGTTTTTAAGCCCAGTTTCGCGAATGATTTACGACTCCTAAATTAAGCTTGAAGCGAGAATTTCAAACTGTATATCATGATTGTGATATTTTAAGTTCCGGATAATTTACGAGCCTTCGACTTTAATCTGCGTAAAATGCTCGCCATTGAGGAATGCAATACCAGGATTTTTACTGCTCGTGTTAAATGTATTAATCTTTCAATTCATATTCCCTACCTCTACATTTAAGAACGTTATATACTCTTCTTCACTGCAACAACAGTTGTTAATTGCAAATACTCCCCTATTATTATTCCTATTTTATTCATTTCTTTTAATGACTTTTCCGTTTCTTGTACTCCGTGTTGGTGATTTTACTTCTACTACGCATAAGATAAAAATATTCGTCCAGAACGCTTCCATATTCAATTTTCCTGTTCTAATCCACAACATCAAAACTGCTAGCTTCTAAGCCAGCTAGACATTCTAGTCGCGAAGCCGCTGCATATTAATTAAGGCTTCATTTCGCTCTCGGAATACCAGAGATAGTCAACCTCGAGATGTATCGGGTTCCCACAGGCTGCGCTGGAGTTTTTACGTGTTATCGCCACTTCGCATCTGTGGCCGCCGAGTGATTGGAATGGCCGCCAATATCTGTAACACCAAGTGTGGGATAAGTGTTAGGAATGTAGTAAATTAGATATATGTACTACTTGGATATTAGTTGTATTTTTTTGTTATATGTATCTTATCACATTTGTATATTTTTCCGTTTCATTGAATTTTTCAACAGTTACAGTCTGTTGCGATATATTAGTCATTCATGCCATTGTTACTAAAATGTCTATGCTCGTCTAGAACACTAATTCAATAGCGCTGAAGATGGTAGATGACGAGATGATTTATACAAATAATTACATATTTAGTATGAATTTTCCTTTTTTATTTGGCTTTTATAAAATCCATATCGTGACAAATCACATGATGTCTTTAAAATATGAAACGCAAATCGCTGCCGTTTACAAGTCAACCCACTCGCTATAAAACCGTCCGGGCCGGCGCACGCGCTCCGTGTAATCTCAGCCATCGATCCTTGTTAATTGATCACCCGCACCTGTCCGCTGTCCGGCGTCTGTCCGGCCGGACGGTGGCACGCCATCTGGCCGCGTGCCTGTGCTATCTCATCTTCCACCTTTTAATATTAGCCGCGTGTTATCTGTCGCTGCTACTTCTTCTTTTATGATAAACTAGTTTTATATTGAATGAAGTTTTCTTCGTATTTGTTGGTTCTATGTAAAGTATGAATGTTTTGCTGTATGTTTTATTGAATTATTTGCAATTAAATGTAAACAACTCTCTGAATATTCTGTGGTGTGTCAACGAATTCAGGTGCCATTCTAAGCCTAGGTAGACAAAAACTGGAGTGCCACAAGGGAGTGTATTTAGTCCAGTCCTATCCTTACTGGTACACCTGCGAATTCCTGAGTAAGATGTTTATTTTGAAAATGTTGTAACAAATTAGAATGCAGTAATTTGTCAATAACGTAATTACTCATAGTCATAAAACTGTAAGTTTCACAACAATAAGTAGACAAACAATGAAATCAATGAATGAACAAAGTGGGTCGACCGCGTGTGTAAGCTTTAAAATAAAATACCATGAAATATCAATTTGTAATTCCTGCGACGCGGTATTGAGTAAGCTGTTACCTTTACCGACCAGCAGTAGTAGTATCCGTCTTAAAACAGTTAGGCTAAGAAGATCCATTTGAAACGACGTTATAAAATCATCATCATTGCCACTAGCCTAAAGAAGTCATCTGCTGCAGGCCAATGGCACGCCAATTTAATCAATCCTAGGTTTTACCTGTCCAGTCTATCGCGATAAGTAAACTCTATACCTACCTACATCTTAAACGTTAATGTAGTTTTGTTCCAAAGGTGTCGTTTGAAGGACCAATCTTTGAAAGTAAAGGAATCTAACTTTAATTTGCGGCAAGCTATAGTATCATGTTACAAGTATGCCTTCTGTAACTTCCTACATACAGCAGTCACCGGGGCGGGTCCAGCGCGTGCGCTTGCAACACAAGCCTTTCCGATTACCCACCGTCACATATACATGTCCAACGTTTTGTAATTATCAATTGCCGCTGTTAATTGCCCCGTGTGTCACGAAATTTAGTAATTTCCGAAGTTTTCTTAGAGAATAGTTACACGCAAAACTGCGAGATTAGTTGATACCAATAACGTTTACGAAATCGCAATCTTATGGACGCAACAACATGCAAAAAAAAAAATTAAAAAACAAGCCAGCTTTGTCAAAAAGTGAATTAAAAAAATGAACTAAAAAATTAAAAACAAACTAAATGGTTTTAGTGTCGAATGGGCACAAGGTAAGTGATAAACAGATTATAATATTTACTGTGCAATTAAACGCCTTTGAAAAGTGGAAAACTGCAAACCAGTTGGTTGTTTGTTTTCAGTTTAAATTATTTATTTTTTATTTCATACCTTTCAGTGATAGAACGATGTTTTTGCAAACGCACAAGTGCCACGAAAGATAACTTTTATTTTTTAGCAAATACTAACGCGAAACTATTTTTATTTTGTTTTTACAAGCTTTTATTTAGTTTCACCTGTCCCGTTGTCTGTCTGTCTGTTTGTAATCATATCTTGCAAGTTAAATTTGATCCACTTCCCGGTGTCCGATTGAGCTGAAATTTTGCATACATGCATAAATCGGATGACAATGCAATATTATTATGATCCTCATATATGATCATTTATTATTCTGATCTGATGATGGAGCTGAAAGGTGGCCATAGGAACTCCGTAATTAAACGACGCAACCCCATCGAGTTTGGGCTCGTTTAATTCGTCTTGACGAGTACTTTGATACCACATGGTAACCAGGGTCTGATGATGGAGCTGGAAGGTGGCCATAGGAACTCCGTAATTAAACGACGCAACCCCATCGAGTTTGGGCTCGTTTGATTCGTCTTGACGAGTATCTTGTTTGGCGTGAATATGCAACTCCAACAAATTTGAGAAAAAAGTTCGTTCAGTTTGTTATGAATGTGGAATATATCTGATTGATTAGATGGATGACAAGGTGAGCACGTGCCGAGGGCTGAATGGTATGAGGGTGTATAAACATTTCATATCGCTAACGTTGCGCCTGAGGGTACCAGGGCGAACCCTGTTGTACTGAAGCCCTTATCACTACAATGGACCTCTGGGGGGATGGACCGTTTTTGTCCTATACTCTTGGGAACAACATGAACAAAAATCTCGAATTAAAAATACTAAAAAGTTAAAAATAAAATTCAAGAAAAAAAAGCCTTTTTTAAAAACAAGCTTTTATTATTTGTTAGGAAAATGTACTAAAAAGTTAAAAATAAATTAACTCTAAAAAGAAATAAGTATAACATTTTATAAGTTCATTGTAACCTTTAACGATAATTAAGCTTCTTCGTCTACGACAAAATAATTCCATATCGTACCTAAGTATATATTTTTAACACTAAAACTTTACACCTTAATTATTAAATCTTCCCGTTTTTATCACAGTCCCGATTTTAATAAATAAAAGCGTGTTACATTTTGATGGTATAATTAAGAACATTTAGCACCTTCTTTTTCCTCTTGCTATCATAATGTAACACGCTTTTATTTATAAAATCGGGACTGTGATAAAAACGGGAAGATTTAATAATTAAGGTGTAAAGTTTTAGTGTTAAAAATATATACTTAGGTACGATATGGAATTATTTTGTCGTAGACGAAGAAGCTTAATTATCGTTAAAGGTTACAATGAACTTATAAAATGTTATACTTATTTCTTTTTAGAGTTAATTTATTTTTAACTTTTTAGTACATTTTCCTAACAAATAATAAAAGCTTGTTTTTAAAAAAGGCTTTTTTTTTTGTAATTTTTTTAATTGTGCTTAAGATCTCTGAGACGATATAGTTCTTGCAATGATTTTTTGTCAAGAGGCTAGTTGATAAGCTTACGTGGATCTAAAACACAAATAGCCTAACCTTCTAGCTTTTTCACGCGACTAAGCGCGACACAAGCTTGGCCCTTGGCAAACCCGCAGACTATTCAAAATATCCACAAATGTAGTGTCATCTGTTTGCCTCATATTCTGTGGCAGTTCGCAGAAGCTAAACAACGCCCATAAGTCCACTTCAGCACTTAAATGTGGCCGTTGTTTGAAGCAGTATGCCCGACATATGAAGCAGTAAGCCGGCTGATTTAGCTACTGGTGAAAGCTGCATCAGGTCCCCAAACAGCAAAACTTTGACATCGCCAAAATAAGCATCGCTTACTTTCAATTGTTGTAGCCGGAGGTGAATGTTTCTTAAGGTTGTGTAGGGAACCATAGAAATCTCATATATGATAAGGCATTTTAAACTATTCCACTTTTGCTTTTCTCTCTGAAGGCGCTCTCCGGTCAAGAGACGTATGGTCTCTCGTTTTTTGTCATGAACTATGTTTATTATATATTTTTTTAATTTTCACCAGCCTGTGTTACACGGGGTAACGATACCATATACATACATTGATATCGGTTAAGCCGTTTAGAAGGTATGGTGGAATAAAGAACCTCACAAACATATATGAACAATGAAAACGTATCACTTCTTTTTTTGGACAGTCGTGTAATAAAACTAACACCTTGTAAGTTGTATGTAACATACCCGTTACATACTACAATTTACATATAAAATGCTTTGCAAGTACCAGTCACTGAATCGAGAAGCATTCGGAAACAGGTGAAGTAACAAAGACAATAACATTACAATCAGGATATAACAGATTGTTATAGGTACATACGTAGATACGAACGTTACCCTTGAATAGAGCGAAATATAATTGCATAATGGCTCACGCAAGTTGAATGCGCCATTAGTGAAGTGGCGAAGTGGCGAAAAAGTTGTGTGAAACAATAGCTGCGCGCGCGCAGGCTGGCCGTGCGAACAATGAGCGAGGAGCGCCGCGGGCAGAGGTGGTGCCGACCATCTGACCACACCACGAGGCGATGGAGATGGCATCTCGAATAGCGAAGGAATAGATTATTTGAAATTGAATGAATTACAAAGAAAATTTGTTATAAACGAGGATGTAGGAAAACATAATTATGAAAATACAATTTAGAAAATTTAAGGACCACAAGATTGATTTTCTTTCAATTCAGGACGAAATAAATATTATAATCTTGGAGCACTTATTAAGTAACATTTCAACCGAAAGACCGTTGCTGTGCTTCCCGCATCCATCGGATTCCTGCGGCCTTCACAAGGTCAAGGTCAAACTACTGATAGTTTATTTGTAACAGAATCGAAATGCGTCGGTAATAATATATATAGGTTCTGAAAATTCTTAGTACGAGTATTCCCTTTACCGCGTCAACCTTGATTCCTAGCTCAGTTGGTTGCGGGCTAGCTATTAGAGCGTTTGGTAGACAATATGGGAGATGTTAGATTGCGCCCATTGTTCCGGCGTCGCCTGCCGGCTGCTGGCGGCAAAAAGACCACGCTGCAGCGGGCAGGACCACACCGAGCTGTGGGTCACTAGAGAACACCATGTATAGTAGTTGTAACATTCCTGGCCATTGTAGTTTGGGAATGCAACCAAATTCTTTTTCTGTCGCCTTTTGTGGCCCATTCTTGCAATGGCTGTGGCGCTAGAAACTTCGTGTTAGAAATTAGAAGATTACATGACACAGTTTACACAAAGAAATAAAAAAAAATCATAATTTTCAACCTAAATATTTGTATCAAAAGATTACACCACTAGATATGTGAAGTGAAGGTAATATTGTAAGCAAACCACCAACATGAATTGCAGTGAAAATCACGTTTAATCTAAACGTTAACGTAGACTAACATCTACCCCTTAATTTAACTACCGCATGTTAGGAAATGCCTGCTTAATCCGTCTATACCAATTACTTCCATTGAAAGTCCATTACATCTTCACTGAATCCAACTGGTGCTTTAAACTGCAGATCATTCATTAGATTAACTTGAGTCTCGCTAATCTTCAGAAAAATCTCAGCAACATCTGTCGGTACTAATTCAAACTTCTAAAATTTCCTGTCCACGTTTCCTGGTTACCTGATTGACAAATAGATATGGACCTTAGGGCTGCCAGGCAACAGGACTTGCGTCCATTACATGCAAGATTAATATCGTTAACTTAATCTCTAGGCATGAGACCAACTAACTAGTCATCTACGCAGAGTAGATTGTAGATTTTTTTTTGAATTTTCTTCAACTTCCATTGCATCATTGCATTTATTTCGCAATACATCAAATTAAAAATAAATCAAAATATTCGGCTGAAAAAAACATTTAATATGTATATGTTTTCTTCCTTGGTTTCCCAAGTCTAAACTATAAAATCAGTCATCGTTTGGAAGAATCAACGGTCGACATTTACTTCTAGACATGTTGATATTTTATATTGGAATCTTTTAAAAAAAAAAAATAATTCTTCGTTTCTATCTAGAAAACATGATCTACATACATTGGCAAATCTAGAAGGATCTTATACGTTATAATTTTGATATAGTCGGCAATCCTAGCATTCCTAGCTTAGGCTTTTGAGGAGGAAGGCTATGCGGTAACCTGAGCGTCGCACGCTCACCGATTGATGTGTGAGCAGGAAGCGACGTGTGCAGATAGCACGGCTTAAATTACTTGCGGCTAGCTATTTTGTAGGAAAACTCAGGTCGCCTTCCAGTCGCGTGGGTTATTGTCTTGAGATTTTAGATTGGTCAGGTACAGCAGAGGTTAATATTTTTAGATGACTTGACTCTAGTTGTTGGTCGAACCTTTCTAGATAATTTAATGAGAAGTGAAGCTGTTGAAAACATGTCTTTGGTAATGAAGGAAAAAATGTAGATGATTTTAATTTTGAAGATGGTAATGAAAAAGTTTTATCTTTAACTTATGAAAGAATAGGAATCGAGAAATCTTATACTCGTAATAACGTATACCAGGAGCAAGGATGTTGATAAAAATTACAAAAAGATAATTGGTAATATTACACTGTATTGCACTGTAACATGTTAATTTTCTCTTACACTTTCATCAGTCCGATCCTATTGTCTGTCATTGACAGCCCTGACATGTCCGTTTTATCTTGACCCTTTTATTCTATACTTCTGTGAACATGAGCAACCATCCTTACAGGTCTGGATAATTTGGTTACTTTTATCTTCAACCCTTTTGTGTGGCATTTTTAATCACCACTACTTGCATCGTCATTGATGTGTTAATATTGGCTTCATACACTAACTTAAAGCCTTACAGTAGTTGGATTAAGGTTTAATTTGTTCTTAGCGTCGTTTATTGTTGTTTTAATCCCAAGATTATCGCGAAGTCGTTACGGGAATGAGTAATCGATTTTTGGGTCTTTTGTATCGAGAAATCAGGGATCATTTTAATTATCGATTACATGTGGGTGATTTTTATTAAGTGTATTGTGTAGACCTTTCGAAGGGAAGTAATAACACATTTGGTTGCTACATTGCTTGATCTTTAATAGTCGTGCCGTGTGGTGCATGGGTACGGACAGGACCACCACATCGTTTCTTAGGAACATTGGTGTTGTACGTGGTGACTAAGGGGTTATGGTGCAATGGACATTAATAAGTAGAAAATAATAACGACTAAACAAAATAATGAGATATAGTAATATGATATAGTCAGAATCTCTAAAATGGAATCAGGAAATAGTCCATTGATAAAAAGTACAAGTTATATACAGCTTTTTGAAGTTGTAAAAATAATCTGATATCTTTACCGACGTGTCCACATCGCCACATTAAAGAGCTCATTAAACTGAACTTCAAAACAAAAATAAAGATGCGATAAAGATGCCACCGTGAAATTTACTCTTCTGGCCGGGCTGCCATCTTGCTTATTATGCCATGTTTATCGCCTGACATTTCAGTTGCCTTAACTCTCGTTTAACTACAGCAACGCATGTAGATAATTCCCAGTACCCTCTGTATTACACCGAGCACAGATTAAAAATAAATTTTAATATACTCATATAAAGATTCTCACGAAACAAAGCCGTATTAACGTACACAAAAGACGTTCTGTCCGTCCGTCAGCGGTACAAATAATGTGACATTTTAAAATAATTGCTCGACAGTTTTTCCAGAGATTCTGATTGTTGCGACCGCACGAGTTACTATGTGGAAGAATGCTAGTTTAATCACACCACAGTGTGATTATTAAAAAATAAGCAAAATTTCGTTTGGTCGACGGTTCTTCGTAATTAGTGGATTGTGTAGCCGGGGCATTAGTGAGCTTGGACGTTGCGTGAGGGTAATCGACGCACTCTTTTGTTTTTAAATTGCCCCGAAATTGTCGGGAACTTGCCTTGAGGACTCCGTGCGTGTAATTATCTAATATTCAAAATTTTCAATTTGTTGTCTGAGTTGTGAGAGCGCATCAAGTTAGGTAGTGATTAGCGACTGTTTAGCCATACATTTTGACATTTAAACGTCTCTTGACGTTAAGAAACTTTTATAAATAAACCCCATTACTACGGGAACATTCCCATGTTATCAGTAACCTAGTCTTGTATCAATTGACGAAGTGTCCACATCAGTGCACGTGCCATGGTTCCTGAAAAGAGCTTGCATGGACCTCATGTACGAGTAGATGAGGATATCACTGAAATAAGTTTAAAATAAGCAGGCACTTCTCTTTAACTTCCTTAATCAAGGTGTAAGTAATGTTATTAGATCAAGTATAATGAAATTACCGAGCGTACAAACTGCCTAGTTTAATTTACTTCTCAGTTAGCAGTTGTACATTTTTTTTAAGAAGGCAAAGTAAAATGAAAAGTGAATGAAAGAGGAGTGGCTCGGGACGGGTTTATTATCATAACAGGGACATATTAATACGTCAATGTGTTATGTCGCACCCACTCGTGAGTAGCGCGGGCGACACAGTCTAACTGAGGCAGTAGACCAATTTATTGATAGATATTGTGATACTTTTGATGATGTCAAATACAACAATCTAAAGAGAGTATGGTTTCCAAGTATTATAATGTTATTTAAAATACTTGGAACTAAACTCTCTTTAGATTGTTGTTTGGTAATTCAGTTATAAGAAATGTATAGTCGACCCCGTAATTGCTCTACCACTATTGACAACAATACCTAGTAAATTAAAACGAAAGCTGAAAGTAGGTATCTAACTGTCACATACTCTAAAAAACCTAGTCGTTTGATGACGTATAAGTGCCATTCAACCTTAGGGTGGTAACGCAATTATGTAGCCGACTATACAATAGGCGTGATTGCAGATCTTTCTGTGCTTGCATGTGAGAATAAGCTTAGTTCGTTGTAGCGGATCTACTGGTAAAATACCTGTATGTCCGTACAATACTTGTATGTATAAACATAGAGTAGGCAAAAAAAAATACATAAACAATCGAGCTATTAGAATGTCAATAAACTCTAAGCTCTTACAATTAGATATCAGTTGCGATTGAAACTAGACCATTAAACTGGTTTAGACCACTAATTTCATAACATGTAGTAATAGTGAAAAGTAAGCAAAAACTCCACGCGCAAATCCGTTAACATTGCGTCAAGTTTATCGATCAAGTCAATAAAATCATTTAAACTTGTTCTATACAACTATCAATTGAAATGTATTCGAGCTGATTTATGGGCAAAATTAGTGATTTCTATGCGTAAACGTCAAGATATAAGATAATGTTTCATCAAAATGCTAATGTAATAGGTTCTCAGTTGCATAAGTATATTATGAAGAAGTAAATTACAGCAACTTTAAATGGACGTACAAGATCAATTTGCAAAAAAGCAGATTTGTTTCCGCCCAGTTTGTTCATTGCATGCAAATTATCGACAAGTTACAACAGTAAACTTAATTCCATTCAACATTTAACTTACATAAAAGAGGCTGACCAATCACCCTACTTCCTCACTTCCGAAAATTCATAACATAACATATTCGACCTACTGCATCCATTGTGCTGTGACACAGTACCTGCCGCGTGAAAGTCCGCAGATGCTATTGTTATGTTACTATCACTTTATGAACTCCCGGTGTATGTATTAGAATACACGGAGTGTCGACTTATTGTTTTAAAGTTGAGGAGTTTGGTTTATGATGAGACGTGGGACTTTCGCTGGTTCTGAGTGGGATTGTGGTTATTTCTGTCTGGGACCATCTCTCCCTGTAATATACAGGATGGCGATTTAGTCACCTGCATCTGTCATGGGAGGACTTCTACCCGTCATACTGATCAAAATTCGCTATGAAACTGTGGACAGTTGTATACTATGCTGGGTAGAATCACCCCCTTAACGGATGCAAGTGACTAAATTGCCGCCCTGTATTAAAATGTTTCTAGCGAATTTCGGATAAAGTTTTCAGAAGAATGGAGCATGATTACAACAAATCCTATTGCATTAAAATGATACCCAGAACTAGATAAGAGTATCGAAATTAGATTTACATTATGGATTGCAATAAACGATTTGATTTGATTTGATTTGATTTAGGTAATATGCTGAGCACACAAAAGTTGTAAGTGATTAAGTATGTATCAAGAAACACAGGATTGAAAAAATGTGGTCCACTCAATTGATATCCATATTCCGGAAACACAAATCAAAGCATTTATTAAACTGCGCATCTATCACGATTCTATAAAGCGTAGGTGTCAGTCACTTCATATTTGGACATGGAAAATAACATAAGTGAATCCTAATTTATGGGTATATCATCTTAAACACATCAACCTTTTACGGATTTAGAAGGATTTATAAAAGAATTTATCAGAATTCACATGTCCTTTAAAAGACCAAGCAAAATAATAACTATATTTAATCACATACAATTTGGTTACAAAATTAAGGACAAAAAGCTCACGCTTGATCTACTTGTCTGCATTCTCGGACGCGAAAATGTGTGAATAATTTTTGGCATAAGCAAATTAAAAGTTGAATAATTAGCAGCATGAATGATGTAACAGCTGAATATGAATTATGAATAACAAATGGCGTCGTAAACAAACCGTTAATAAATAGGTTACGGTTATTTATGGCTCCTCAAGCTTGTCACTTTGCATAGTTTATACATAAAGATTGCTAATGAGATCAAATTCTTGTGGCGTCATAATTCTTAAGTGACAATGATAGTGAAGTTGCAAAATGGCGAGTGTGAGGTCGTTCGAACCCGCCTGTTCCTATATTAACCTTTTACCACTACTTCTTACTCCTCTTGAAGCAGTGTAAGAGTATTTGGGAATGTTGACTATCAGAGGTCGATTTCAAACTGTTCCGTGTTTCTGTATACAACGACTTTCAACAGGATTGACATTATATTTTCAGTAGCTTAATTAATACTTCAATTCAATAAGTTTTTGACTTTTCCATCATTTCTAAATTCTGTGTCTATCGCTGATAGAATGTCACGTTTTCTGGGCCTTCCAGACTGTTCAGTCATTTGCCTCATTCAAATCCTGTTTATTGAGCTAGATTTTAAAGCGCTCTCTAGCGTCTAATTTGGTATAAATAGAGCAGCCTAGAGTAGCTTATCTTTCTCTACCTAATGTAAACGAAGCTACGTCTTTACCATAAACGATGTACCTATATTCTGGCAAATAAAACATTAATTAATTTTTTCATTAATTCATACGAGATCACTCTCGACGGCATACAGTCTACTGAAGTCTCTGCTGAATTTCTCTCGCAATATCTCAGTTGCTCTATTGTCAAGTGCATAAAATAGCCCAACCTGAGAACAATACGAGTTTTCATCACAAAAATGCACCTGTAAAGCAGTTATGTTTACTTAATTTCTTTCAAGCTCTTAGATGAGAACCCGACAGTTCCCAGGGTGTGTCGCAAGGCTCTGTCCAGCAGCGAAGGAATGTGTCTGTCAGCACGACGCGGCGCGGCGCGGTAATGCACGTAATCATTACAATTATATGCGCCCGCGCCGAACTTTGTCGACCAATGCAAGTGCCGCCGATTGAATTTGGTTAAGGGGAAGATAGTGTTCAAACTTTCGATTGTGTCTTTATTATAATTCGAATAGCTTATATTTATTTATGGTCAAAACTCTATGTATGTATGTATGGTCAAAACATTGATTCATTATATTACTTTTATTGAACATCTGAAATTATTCGTCATACCATTATTGTGTCGATAGTTACTAATAGTAAGTTAGATGGGACACGATAAGGATCAGTTGCTTAATGTAATCATCATACCATTATTCGTACCTAGTCTAAACGCGTTGATATTTGTAAAATTCAAAGAAGGTATTAAAACTGCTGCTATCAAAAAAATATTTTGAACTTTGACAGAAGAACCACCAATTACTAAAGTTAATACTGAAAGTGGACAACATCACCTTAACACTTCAAGTGTGAATTCCCGCGGGCGGGTCTGACGCGCCGGCAACGTGACCACAATGTTCTGTGGTATGATCACTTAGGCGCGATACTTGTGAAATGAAGCAGGCGTCATACTGTTCCATCCTCACTTAAATTAGATTATAGAGAACACTTTTCTATTGTTGTTGACAGACTGGAGGCGGATAGGCCGATAATACTTATTGAAAAACTCGTAGGTGGAAACATAATATCGAACTGTCTCAGGAGTGTAGACCAAAGAAACAATGGATGGATTATGTGAAAGATGATAATAACAAGAACTCGAGATGACTGCTCATAGAGATTGGGGAAGAAGACGTCATGCTACGCCGACCCCGAAAAAATCAAGGTTATGATGCAGACACAGGGCGGTGAGTGCCTATTGGTGAGCCCTAAGCTTGCAAACCCGCCGCCAGTCTTATTGTGTCCCACCACGGTGGACCGTAAAAATGCCGCCGTGCGAAATGGATTTCACCTTGTAGTGTATGAACGAGGGGTGTGGCTGTTTCTTTGGAGCAGAAGCGGGGGTCATGCATGGAGGAGCTGGCCAGAGAGGGAGATGAGTGGAGAACGCATAAATTGGGAAAAGGTAGGAGGCTGACCCCATGGACAGCACGGGAATATAAGCCACAATTGAAAAGAGGTCTATTTACCTACCGGTATATTAATTTTCTGGTGAAATTAGTATATTTTGGTATATTTAATTAAGGGATATGTGGTCATTAAGTGGTGGCCCAGTGGTAACAGTAGCGACATACGAGTTGTTGGTTGTGGGTTCGGACCCAAGAAGGCCCTAGAACCAAAACTTCGAAGTCATGTGACATCTATCAACCTGCACTGGGCCCACGTGGTTGATTAGGGGCTGTATATTTTATTACGTAAGACAATTTTGACCACATTCTGACCACTCTCCCCCTAAGTAAGAAAAAATAAGACTTGGATGAAACCCCTCTGCCCTATTACGTAAGATCAGTATCTACCAAAATTGCAAAGTAGTAGCAAAAAAATCTAAAAACGAATAAATTTTTCTTACTTTTGTGATCTTACTTCAGAATAATCTAGACCCATCCCAGCCACACGTGAAAAAAATAAGACTTGTTTGGACCTCCTCCCCTCTCAAATAGTCTTACGTAATAAATGAACAGCCCCTTACGACCCACTCCCTCTCACCGAGGGGAGGCCTGTGTCCCAGCGGTGGGAACGTTTCAGGCTGAATCATCTAACATTATGCTGTGTTATTCCATATTTTTGATCCCATACTTTAAAAAAAGCTTTTCAATCCGTATTTACACTATCAAGCCAAGAAACACCTTAAACATTCGTATTAATTCCAAATCGGGTTTGCCCAAGGAGCAAGGACCTAGCTCTACATTCGAGCTAGCTTAGTACTTAATCAGTATTGGCATAAGTAGAGCTGTGAATGTACCGTTTGCCTTTAAAAGGTGAGTGCATGTCTATTGGCGCATTACCATTTTTATTTATTGTATATTTCATTGACATTTTATGATACAATTATGTATGTGCAATAGTATTGAATAGTGGTTAGATTATTCAATGTATGTCTTTGTGTTAAGTCCAATTCTTATAAATATTATGAATTCTTAAAAGTTTCCCTGTAGATTTATTCTGACTTCATAAGTTTGTCATTAGTAATTACATAGTTGTCTCGTTAATGACTAATAAAAAACATACTAAACTTGTTTTTAGACATTTTCTCCTTTCGCTTTCATACTTAATTCTATCTTCATTATTTTTGTAAGGTTTTTAGCATCTCAATCAACGTAAGATAAAAAAATAATATTAGAGATGTGAAAATAACAGAAACCTTTAGTAGTAATAAAAATACCTTTCCTATTTAGAATCATCAGTTTCAACGTCAACCCGTTCAATTTCAACGTCGCTTTGCAAAGCGCATAATAAAGAATAATCACTACAATTTAGATTATTATTAATTACAAGTTATGTATATAATGGCAGCTTCAAAAGCGTGCGATTTATCATCAATTAAAATAAAAACTGCTCGTCGACAACGATTATGAAAGATCTCAGTCGGACCGAATCAAGAATGAATTAAGTTTAAGTACATCATTGATATGGCACTGGGTCACCTTGGCCAAATTACAGTACCATACAGCCTATGGCCTGAGGTATGCGAGCAGATACCTCGAAAATAAACGGGTAATGGCAACATTCTCCATGTAATGGATGGCATTTGGCCAGTTTAATGGCGTTTGATGGTGTTCCCAACGTTTGGAGTGGAATTGAATGAGTTCTAGCGCAATTTTGTATGTTTATGTCTATGAATGATATGATAAACTGTTGTTTTGCATTTGTTGAACTTTTAAATTGGCGTTAGCGCCATTAGGAGGCTTGTTCAAAATAACCATTTTAATTCGGGCCTAAAATATCTATGACAAAAAGGAAATAACAATGTGAATATGTAAAAACCCAATATAGAATCGATCTAGGAAATCAGCATAACTTAAGCTTTACTTAGCAATTTTGTTAAAGGTCATTCAGGCACCAATATAATTATGCCAATCAACAAAAATAGCAAACAAATGAAAAAGTTAAAAATATCTACGATAAAAACAATCCATTAACTAAAAACGAAATCGAAAACGATAGGTAGATCTAAGTGGTTATTCAAATTCCTATGCAAATGATATTATGTAGTGAAGTGTCCGAGCTTTCGTCAAAGACCGGTCGTGTTAAGGCAACTGTTGTTGTGATTGTTGCAAAACAACAGGTGCCGTGTTTGTGATTCAAATGCGTCTGTTTACTTGTGTGTTTGTGCGCAATATGATGTTGTCAAGATTATTATCGCGCGTGTATATTATGTTATTGAGATGCGATTAAGATAAATTTTCACTTGCCAGTGGTATGATGTACTTTTTTGATAATGTCTGAATATTATACCTACTTACAGTGTGTTTGTCTTTTAGCTACCGACCTTGAGTTTCGGATTTACTTACTAGATCATATTTAATCAAAATTAAAAGTAAGAAATATCTGATTTTAATGTTAATTAATTATAACTTAACTGGTAGAATTGGTAGAATTGGCGATGCTTGTGGAGGCCTGTGTCCAGCAGTGGACGTCTTTCGGCTGAAATGATGAGGATTATAGCTCTAACTATTCAAGAGACTACATCATGATCCCTCCCGATCTTCTAGTAAAGCTTCAGTAAATCTTATGTTTACAGGTGCAGCAAATGTTGTATTATTACGTCATGCAACCAACACGTTACACAACTCGTATGACCTATCGACTTTTCCTCACTAGCACGTGCCTTTTCATCCGTGACACAGAAAGCACAAACAATTAAAAACAACAATACCGTATTCGTAAAAGCTTACTAAGCTTACATCACTTACATCACTGTCGGAAAACATAAAAGCGGCGTGCAATAAATTGTTTTGCCTGAGGTTACATCGTACGGCTGTGCGGGTATGCACGTAATATGTCACGCGTCGATATCCGCTCTCCCTGGACCTGTCGACACGTGGTCGACACCGTGTCACCGTGACGCATTCGTACCAGAATCCGTGACGATGTATACGTGACGATGTACATACACGTGAGCGTCATTTGTAGCTTAGGGTTACCACTGAAATGGAGAAATGCTGGAAGAATCAGATATACATTAATTACTTTCTTTCTTCTTCCTACTTAGGTAGGTACTTATTATTGGTTTGGCTAGTCTCATAGGTTTCTTCTAAACCTACTATGATTTTTATGAGGTAGTATCTCATCATAATCATTTCAGCTGTATGTAAAAACGAACCATGTTCAAAATGTATGTAACAAACAAGTTTACTAGTATCATAAAACTACAGTTATAAAAGGCCTAAATCCACCACCCATTACTAAACCGGACAACGGAACCTAGCAATAAAAAGGAAAATTCCGGATGTCGGGCAACCCTACCTTGGCGAAAGCTATCACATAATATGACGCCGCCGACACACCTTGCGGGGTGGGCAGCATTCGGACATAAGCTTGCGTGAATCAAGTGAGAGCTTCGTGGGTGCTTTCCTTTACTTATTAAAATTCTGAACTTTTCGCCGATCTTAAGAGCTTTTGGTTACAAGGTCATGGGTTTGCCGCTTAGTACTTGGATAAACCTGATTCTACGTTTAGGAGCATAAGGTCAAAAGCGCGAAACACTCAAAAGATCTCTAGATTTTTTATTTATAGTCGTTTGATATCGACACCCATCACGTCTGTGGAGTTTCACTAGCTAATTTAATTCGACCCTGTAGGAACAAAGACATACCTACTTAATGTGGTTGCAGAAACACTTCATCACAAAGAACTTTATTGATTAAAGTCCAAGCTTTCTTCAGAGTAACCCAAAGATTGAGTAATGTGACCTTTAACACCTAAGAGAAAAGTAACAATCAAAAATGTAATTGATGATGGACCAACAACTTATCTAAATTGTAATCAACTATATTAACAGCTTGCCTAATAAAATGCCAATCAGTAAGACCCATAAGTGTCTAGCACTCGATAAATAATGAATAATTAAACATTGCATCAACAGCTGATGTAGCATGACAAGGTATAAGTATCACTTAATCATAGCATTCTAAAGTATGTCAAGCACCATAGTTTACCCTGTGAACTATAGACTATAATTTATAAATCATAATGATTTAGTAAAACTGCTTTATCATCATTGTATAATATTGACGATGAAATCACAAAAAAATCTATTGAGACTTTCAGCCATTTCGAGATTGTTACATGGACAGTTGCCGCTTTTGGAAAACCTATTGAAATTAATTGCTTGTCAAATTACAGTAATACACATGAGATTGACAACGTAGCTATGCGTCCATTTTTCTTTAAAATCAAAAGTTATTTATTCAAATTACGATGAGAATCCGCCCTTTTTCAACGTCAAAATTACATAAGACAAAACCCAAAACGCCTGCCCGTCACCATTTCCTGGTGCTTTAGCTAGGAAGAAGAAGTGGCACAACAAACTCTCCAGCTGTGGACCAGACTTTAAGAAATCAGGTATTTATCTTTACTGATTAGCAGGTAAATGGTGATTTCCAAAATGTTTTTGATTATCTCTGATGTGAAGTGGGTTAATTTTTGCACTTGTACAATCGCACGTAGTATCAAGAAAGCAATAAATTAAATAAGTTTACGCAACGTACACTTTTGGGCGCACCTCGGACATGTACGGACATGGGCGGCAGTTACAGACGCACCCACTATCAACATCTTACGTCAACGATGAGTTGACGAGAAAAAGTATTACTTATACAATACATGAATTCCTGGTTTTTGTTTGGTGAAATTGAATCTACGTAAGAGTATTTGCACACCGCCTTAACCAATCGCCACTTAAAGCCATTGCTAATTGGTTTTATCTTAAAAAACACAATTAGATTTATTAATATTTCTTATAATTTTTCTCATTATTATGAAAGAATTGCTGATTTTGATTTGTTCCTGTGATTGATTGTACCTATTCTTTATCTACGCTGTGCACTATACTAATGCAGTATGCGATGGAATTCCTAAACACCTGCGGAATAATAAATCGATGTTTAAAACAACATAACTTTTCAAAATTGAAGACTATCGATAATCCCCAGACACGTGCGACATTCAAATCTACATCAACGGTTTCTCTGAACGTTCATCATCACACTTACACATAATTTACACAACCCACTTAAATGCGATCCCATTTATTTTTTCCCCCACATTTCAACCGCACACAACTTAATCTGCAAACAATCAGACTTGTGTGGGAAATCGGTCGGCAAATACTGCATACCTCGGGATCATCACCGCTTTGCTCACAAATTATCCCCGGAATGACACAATAATACCCCAGGGTCCACTTTTTAGAGCAGTATTAACTTGTCGCCTCATAAAAAGTGCTTGTAATTATTTTTTCCCCACGTCTCGGACAATAATACAGTAAATCTGGCCTCATTTAACTATCATTAGTCGACTTGTTCTATTTTCTTGTGATAATCACCCTTTAACATGTCGCGGTGATTTTTAGGCATTTTTGCTCGTATATTAAGATGTAATTAAGTGAGTTTGTTTGTTGGTTTACAAGATAAGTGCTGTGCTACTTTTGTGGTATCCTTTTTCATTTAAATCAAGATGTTGCTTGATATTAGATTGATTTTTTTTATTTTTTTACACTTAATTACTTACTAGTTTTGAATTATTTTAAGTTGTTGGTTTCCTCATTGTCTTTGATTAAAAAAAAAAAAAGATGAAACTCTTTAACTGAACGGCGTTTGCCTGTTTTTATTTGCATCACTCAAAATCTAGTCTGATCTACAGTTAATTGTTTGATGGGTTAATCAATATCGGGCTGTTTGTAGACGTCAATATCAATTATGTAGCATTACGAGGCTAAGCGGTTAATTAGTATATTATAGCGATATAAAACGATTTACGTAAACTGACTGCTGCCTTGCACTAGGTAGATAGTACTCGTATAGGTACTACAAATACCACAGTCGTCTTCGGTACAAAAATTGTTCTAACTATACAGTTATTTCATTGTTGGTTTGTGTGTGACCGAATGGAATGTCATGCGGAAAGTTTTGAAAATGAAATTGTATGAATGAATTTTATGTAAAAACTATGTGTGGTTTGATGGCCACCGCCACCGCCTCTGTCTGAACAAGATTGTTAAAGATATTATATTGGTATAACTAGGTACCCATCATCTTTAACACATCTTGTAATTTTCAGGTAAGGGGTGAAAACTTAAATTACGGTTGAGAAAGAATCATAGAATAAGAAGACACGCTGCGTCGACCTTAAAAAGTTTTGATCATAATGAAACTCCAGTGGCATCCAGGGTAGTTGAACCATGAGTAGGACCTACATTTAATAATAGCTCTCACAGTCAGCAATCATTCGCTTTACCAAAGTATTAAAATCATAGTAATCACACGACACAACGTACAGAAATACCCATTACTAAAAACAGCCATACAACCAGTCAGCGATATCCCACGCCATATCTCACGATTAGATCGGCACCTGCGCGTGCGCCGCGCTGAACATTAGGCAGTAGGCTGCACACGTCGCGACCTTTGCCTCCAACAATACAGTTCACACCGTTGCGAAATTAATTGAAGCTTTGTTCGTATGAAGAGGTCTTTAGAGCTAGCCAATTTGGTTTTCAAGGTCAGGTGTATGAAGAGACGGTAGTATTGGTGGTGTAATTTTGATCTGTCTTCTTGTATCTGTGATATATCAAGTGGGAACTACTGACCAGAGCCTAGAAAAGAGGTCATCGCTTTCAAAGCGTTTGGTTTTCCTACAATAGCTTTCTACGGCTACAGGTTTTCAGTAGCTTATAAAAGTCAATCCAATATATTTTTGACTTTTCCATCATCGTTATCACTGATAGAATGTCACTTTGTGGGCCTAGACAAAGTTAGGTAGTAAACTTAAGCAGGTTAGTGAATATAATGATCGTCAAAATCTACATATGCAATGTCTTTAGAAGTAAACACATGGATGGACCTAACATATCTCAAGTTCGTAATGTTGTATTTGAAATGATGATTGCTGGAACTTCAGAAAAAAATACGCCAGGACATCACGTGCAAGTAACAGATAATTTAATACACTTTTAACTTAAAAATAGCTTGTTAGTCTATAACGCCTACGTTAACCTAACCGGTCTCTTGACTTATTGACTGGAACAGTTCTGTCATTGCGTTGATTAACACCTGAGACATTTTTAAAGAAAAAAAAAGAAGTTACTTTACTTATACAACGTGTAACGTTAAATGCGCAAAACCTCAGACACCCCCAACTGATTTTTAATTAAATTGACCTATTTCAGAGAGAAAACAAGTCATAAAAAAATTGTATAGGTTTTATGTGCTGTTTTAGTTTTACTGGCCATTCTGATCGTTTCTTGCGTCTGCGACGACGCTTTATCGAGGGAGGAGTCGCGTCACCGGGCCTCTGCGCCGCGCTAACATTGGGTTGCTTGACCTATTAATAAATAGACACGGCAAAGTTTTTAATGATTTTTTTTTTTAAATGTGACCTATATTAAAAAGTGGTTCAATTAATTCTGCTCATTATTCTGATCAAACTATTTTCAGGTTTTGCGCATTTAACGTTACACGTTGTATATTACATAAAACCGCATACTCGTAGTTACTAGTTTCCTACAATTTATTGATTGAAAGGAATTTACAGCTGTTACACTACGATAGCAGTGGTGGCAGAGAAGTATCGGTTTCGACTTACGAGTTGTAAGTCGTGAGTTCGAACCCAGGCAGGCCACTTACTTTGTGTATTTAATTTCATCACCACTGATCTCACAACGGGTGAAGGAAGAGATCGTGAGGAAACCGGCATGTGCTAGAACCCAAAATTCGAAGACATGTGACATCCACCAATCCGCACTGGGCCCGTGTGGTGGATTACTGCCCACATCCCCTCATAGAGAGTAGGCTTGTGTCTAAGCAGTGAGAACATTATAAGCAGATTATGCTATACACTATATAGGTTAAAGGGTATTATAATATGGAGAAATATTCAGGAAAACATTTTACCATTGTAAAAAAATATTCGTAGAATAGTTTTGATTATTTTTGTAACGTATCTATAAATATGTACTTACAATACGCACTTAAACCTGGAGTGGTGGATACCAGCCCGATGTAACAAACAATATGAAATATTGTATAGACTTTTTGAATGAAGCAAAGCTTGGAGTACGAAGTTTTATTGATTCTGTGGTAGCAGGTTGAGGTTAACAAGTTCATTCATTTAATTTTGTTTTATTTTATTATTCAGAATCGCTATCATTATTTGTGAATTATTTTCAAAAGTTGATTATCTGTTGCCCGCGGCTCCCTCTGCTGTCTAGGATCAAAAGTAGCCTATGTCCTTTTCCAGAGCAATGTCTACTCTTATAATTGAAATAAACATTGTTTTTATTTTTTTTATTCCAGCAGTGGCAGTTCTTCAATTAGTCCACTATGTCTTAGAACTGCTGCTTACTCGAAGTGCAGACATAGTTATGTTATGTTTTCAATTCCATCATTTAAATTAACTACAGCATTTGAATACAAGCCTACACTTATTAACTACCCCACGTAGTTTGGACACCAGGTAGCACCGCCGGAAGTTTCGTCAGTCGCATCATTGTTTGTATCTTTACACATAGCTTCTTCTGCTACTTTGTATACAATGTTATCACTAACTTGCGCTTTAAGTGAATTATTGTTTTTATGTAGATGTACGCATACAATAATATCTTAAAGCACCTGCCATCTAATCTCTTCACCACCCTTGGTTGACTGGTAGAGAATGCCTAAACCGTTAAGTCTGCCTTTGTACCTTTTTGTGTGCGAAAAGATTAAATAAATAAATATCTTAAATCGGATGTCTGAAATGTCATACTTCTGTATTAACATTTTCTGTTAAGTATCAGTACCAATCTCATTCAGTATTCATTTGCATTTTTTTGTCAATTTATGAACTTTTATAAGATCACTTCGTTGTCCGTCTGTCCGGCCGTCCGTCGCAGACGTTTAAAGACTATAATAATGGCGAATAATAACATAAATAGTGATCAGTATATAATAGTTCGGGGACTATTATATACTGATCACTATTTATGTTATTATTCGCCATTATTATAGTATTTAAACACAAATTATTTAAAGACACAAATTTCGTTGGGACATTTGAAAGGTGCGTTCTTCAAATTAATGACGTAGAAGTAACTTATAAAGCAGGTTTTATTCTTTCTTTCGTTTTCACGTAAAAAACATACAATTATTTTTAAAAACAATATTTTGGCCGCCTTTTGTATTATTTATTAAAAATAAACAATTTTTATGCTCTTTACAAAATTTTCTAAATGTCACTACAACCAGTTTCAAAACGTTTTCGAAGAATGTTGACAGTGAGTTTTGTTATAACGAATTTATAACTATACGAGTACAATGCTTACACATCCAGGATTGGTAGAGGGAGTGTGTAACTTTTATCCATAGCCTATACAATGTATAAGCATGCAACTGTTAAGCAAGTATTCAAAATATTTTTATTAGTGAGGCTGTAATATGTAGGTACTTTATAATATCTTTGGCCTCATCTTATGCAACAAAACGAGCCTACCACTACATTTTTACGATGTAGGTACTTCCCATTGCATTATGAAGTATAATCGCTCACCATTTAACCTTCACAGTTCAAACCTCTGATATAACTATAAAACTATAGTTAAAATATTACAGAAACGATTGAACTGCACAATAATATCAAATGTATCTATGATATTATGAAATTCGATTCAGTTTCATTTGATTTCAAAATAGAAGTAAGTTATCACAATATCGAAAGTAAATCGTATACATATTCAATTTCGAAAACAACCAAGAATTTTGTGTTAAAGTTCACAAATTCCTCCACTAAATCATCGTTGGTGTCAACGCATTGCTCAAGCATAGAACCTGCTTACCCACGGTCGGTGGGCGCGGCTGTCCGCTCGCCTTTCGGCCATTCGTAATGCATATTATTTACTACTAATTATTTTTAAGTAGCCGACGGCCTCAATTGTGGCTATTTGATTCAGGTGCTGGATTTAATTATGGTTGACATTTAGAGTAACAAGCTTGTTATTTTAGTGCGCAGGAGTTAGTTCCAACCTTTGAAAAGGACTACCCATTAGAAAGAACTGTTGTTTTTCACGTATTATGGAACTCAAATGGAGTTAGGCAGCACACCTGGCAAGGTGCAATGACGACAGGTGGTGTAAGGCTGTGACAGAGTGGCGTCCAAGGATTAGAAGTCGAGATGTCGGTCGTCCGGCGGCCAGATGGGCAGACGACATTGTTGGCATCGCGGGCAAAACCTGGATGAGGCTGGCACAGGGGCGTGGGGATTGGCACAAGAAAAGAAAGCCTTGCAGTGGGTGAAGTCGGGCTATGGATGATGGTGATGATGTGGTTTTTCAAAGTTTTTCTTACTTTAGTTCCAGCGTTATTTACTTACTATACTTGTTTTGAAAACAACATAACTCAGCTTCGGTATGCAATAGAAGTCTTATTTCTGCTGTGCAATTAAAGAGAAGAAGAAAGAAAGAAAATACATTTATTTAGCACAGACTATAAGACACACAGTACACATGAGACATACATCAGATAAAAAACAAATAAAAATCAAATAAAAAAGTGTAAAGTCCGATGTAGGAATTTAAACTGGAAAGTGTGCCTCACGGCTGCGCCAAAAAGGCCCAGTTCAGCAAAAATGCCAGACAACTGGTGCCTGACGCTGGTTTTCAACTGGACCAGATGTGTGAGGTAACGGATGCATATCAGCTTTATACTGGAACGTGACGAAATAGGAGAAATGTTCACATATTTTTAATAATGTTTATCATAACAAGTTTTAAAGCTGAGTCCTTCTAAATGTATTATTCGTCATTAAATCAAGTTAATTTTGTACAGTAGACCGCAGATCAGTGCTAACAAAACGAGTGTGTGTGTGTTGGCCTAGTATTTTATTAAAACTCTGTAGGTACTACGCTAACTCAACTCAATGTCGACTGTACCTTACGGAGTTACTGACCAAGGTCTTGAATCAGACTCTAAAACTATAGTTGGAGACCCTGATTCCAAGACCTTGGTCAGCTTGCTCTTGGAGCTTGCAATTGGAGTCATGAATCTTCATGACTCCAGTTCAGAGCTAAACCTTACCTCACCTCAAACAAAATCAAATCCTTAAAACATAAACGTCTAAGGTTAGAGCAGGAAATGAACAAGAGTACCTTTAATTTAAAAGTCAATAAACTTAGCATACCTAATACTTAGTCTTTAATCTATTACTGATGATGCTACGGTCAACTTCCAGCCGCGTTTGACCTTCACGCCTGTTCACTTAATAGGTAGGCAGGGCGTTTATTGACACCACCACGTGCTGTGACGTGCTGGGTCAAAGATTATACGGCCGAGCATAATGGTAAACTGTTAGTAACGAATTAGAGGACTGCTTGTCTTTAAGTTACTAAATGGCAATGCTACTATAAACAGTGTATTTTGCAATTAAAACACAGTATAAAGGACGAAGGAGTAATTCTGAAAACTACAGCCCTGTTGTCAGGCTTTGCTAATTCAAGCCTAGACAGTTATCTGTTTCAGCCTTGTTGACAGAGACGTGAAATCCCAAGCTGATCAACGTTTTTTGACAAATAACTTTAATTAGCAAGGTAAACAAAGCGAATTTAAGTCAACTTAGCCTCTTCGCAGTTCTGAGGTAAACTTTCACAACCGTAAATAAAGCAGCCTATGAAAAAGCTCACTCCTAACAGCACCCATCAACATCCTGCTAATAATGACTACGAGTACAATCTCAAAAACAACCATCATCTACCATCCCATCAAACTCCAACCATTCTCACACCATCCGGCTCGCAATAGTCCCAACGCTAGAGAGGTGGGCGTGCCCACACCGGCGCAGTCGCAAGGCCGTCCGACTCACGCGCACTTGTCCACAGTTCCCACGTCATGCCAGTGCCGGCTCGCCCACTGACCTATTACTGACCCCGGTTGGACACAGCCTTATCTACGGGCAAGTTTCAACGTAATTGGGTGATATTGATGGCTGCAAAGTTGATCGATATGGTTATTTGCGAATATTTGAAATGTTATGATGTGTGGGATTGTTTGAGAGTTATGTGAGAATGAAAGTTGTTATTATGCGGTTTCGATTATGTTGATTGCTGTGGGTATGTTGGTTTTCTCAGATAGATACTTGTAAATAAGGTTAAGAACATGATACATATCTAGCACGTCATTAGATGGCAAATGGCTCATCTATAATGGCACTATGGCAGATCGTAAGACAACATAAATCGTGCACGATTTAAAATCCTAGGAGATTGATTCCAAACTGATCCATAAGTTTAAATTACTCTACAATTATTTTATAGTAGCTGCGCCACGCGGTTCCGGCCGCATGAGTCTAGATCCGGTGGGAATATCGTGATAAAAAGTTTTAAAAAAAACTTCTAACTAAACAAAATACCAAATATAATTTAAAAAATCCTACGAACCTCGCCTCTTAATCAGATCAGCATGGCTGTTGTCATCTGATCTAACAGGTCACAGCTTTACTGATTAGTACAATGACTGAATGGGCTTCCTAGTAGGCTGCCCGCTGTTAAATGCTGCTTAGATATAATGTCACGGCCACTTTGGTAAATCGAGAAAAGCACGACGCAGCGTGATCTGTATTGAAAAACGTAAATTACGATGTTTACCTACGGTTATTAAATATGTATGTATCTATAGATAATTTAAATATGCTATATTTAAATAACTATCTATTTCAATTTCTTTGACGATTCTAGTTCGAGACCATCTAAATAAATATTTATTAAAAAACAAACGAATAAACGTTTTTTTTTTCTTTATCTAATGACGTAGGTTCAAAATTGAAACACGCACTGGTGAAAACAGCTGAAATAAAAAATATTACATAAAAGTTTAAATTTAAATTATAATTTAATAACTCAATTTAACTTCAATTTAAATTCAATAATTTAATAACTCAATTTAACTTCAATTTAAATTCAATTTAATTTAATTTCAATTTATTATCTAATGACGTAGGTTCAAAATTGAAACACGCACTGGTGAAAACTGCTGAAATAAAAAATATTACATAAAAGTTTAAATATAAATTATAATTTAATAACTCAAAGAAGAAAACTTTATTGTTTTTTCTTTTTTTTTCGTGCCATTTATTGGTGGCCAGTTACATTGATTTGTATTTTAATTACAAATGAGGTTTGTGTTTGCAGTATTTACTCTCCGTTTAAAGAAGTATGAATGTCGAAACTTATGACATTGACTTGTCAAAATAATTTCACATCTTTCATTCTTTTAGAACAGCAATGATTAATGTGTGCATTGTTTTGTTACAGGTGGGTGGTCCATCATCTAATTACAGTGAGTAATTTAACGTAAATAAACTAATGAAGTTTTTAATTACAAAACATAATAGGTTCGTAATTGTTCTGTAACTGTGACGTAATCTGTCGTGGCATAATAATGTGCCGTCAACGCCTGTTATGTTTGTAATTATAAGTCACCTGAAAAAAATAGAGATTTAAATTATACATGATCAGTTTTGCGCGTGTAGTGTTTTTGAAATGCAAATAGTTTAGGGAGAGCTATGAGGAATATAATATTCCTCATAGCTCTCCCTACTATATTATGGTATATGAATATGAGAGATGGGTGGCCGACATTGTTACCATCGCGGGTAGAACCTGGATTAGGCTGGTACGGGAGCGTGGGGATTGGCACAAGTCGGGCTGTGGATGATGAAGACGATGATGG
Organism: Eremobia ochroleuca; assembly: GCA_949629135.1. NCBI lineage: Eukaryota > Metazoa > Arthropoda > Insecta > Lepidoptera > Noctuidae > Eremobia > Eremobia ochroleuca. The sequence goes on along the minus strand of OX451386.1, from coordinate 22,963,037 downwards.
GGAATTTAAAACAGTTGTTATTATACCCTTACCCCATAAGTATTAGAAAATGCATAAGTACTATTTTTAATGTAGGAAACCAATTGGAATATTAGCTAAGTCGTTCCAACGTCCAAACTTTCTCATTTAAGTCTGGATTACCTCCAAAATTCTCGCGTGTCTAAAATATTATAATCACCAAGAATCCCCCAAAGGGTAGTTACCACAAGAAGCCCTGCTTGATCGACACGCGAACTAAATGCTACATTACTTGGAGGTAGCCGAAGGCGCAGGCGCACGACATTACACTGGCTAGGGTTTTTGACGGAGCCGCTGTTGTTATATGTGGTCTTTACTATTGTAGAAAGAATATAATGTAACAAAGTCGTATGCTGTCAAACTTGGGCTCACACGAAAAAACACCAAACACACAAACAGCAACCTACAAACAGCTACCTATCAAAATTGCCAGGTAGCTGTTTAAACAATTTAGAAATATGAAAAAATATAGGTATCTGCTGCTTCTTTCATACAATCACTAACCGTACAGTAAGACAGTAGTAGAGAAAATAGAATGTGCAGGCGATGGCTTTCCATCCTAAAATTAATTATAACATGGTATTTTGAAGACGATAATTGATTTTAGGACTTTCATCCCGAGTTTTAGTAAATCTGTTGATGTGAAATTTCAAATTAACTGTTAGTTGCGATCGGTTGATGTAAACAACGAGCAATAGTTTAAGTTACTTACATGTTACATACTTAAGATTTGGCAACAGATTAGTCTGACTTTCTGAAACTATGGGATAAAACTAATAGTAATAAATCAAATCAAAAGCTGTTATGTATTCAAATTAGGCATCTTGACCGTCAAAATTATACGGGGTGAAATTGAAAACATGCGACAAATCGAAATGGGAGATTGTACTCATCATTATGAACAACTTTTACCATGGGACCAAACCTGAAATTGCGAGAAAAAAAAAATCAGCTGTTCCCTACATTTTGACGAGTTATGCGAACATAAATGTAGGGAACAACTGTTTTTTTTTCGCGATTTCAGGTTTTATCTCATAGTAAAAGTTGTTCACAATGGTGAGTACAATCTCCCATTTCGATTTGTCGCATGTTTTCAATTTCACCCTGTATAGAATAGTCCCCCGAAAAGCCCATCCTTCACCACTTCCTAGTGCTTTATCTGGGAAGAAGTGGCGCAACAAACTCTCCACCGAAATAATCTTTGCCTTTCTTATTAAAAAATAATAAATAATAATAATAATGACTTTATTTCCAATTTTACAATTTGCCAATAGCAATAAGTTAATTCTATGACATTATGCTTGCATAAATCACTGATTACTCCACAGGCACCCAAGCTAAGATTAAACTTGTGTTATGGGTGCCAGGACTCTCGCTGTTCATTCATTTCAAAATAAATCTGATTCTCATTGAATAACAAGACTATAATTTCATAATAAAATAAATAATCTGTCATAATGTGTATTTCGCCTAAAGCCATATACTAATGGACAAAATAAAAGCTACTTAGGTAGAGCCCCGAGGAAGATGTTATAAATCATATTCGAATTGCTTTCTTTAAATTGGGTGCTTTAGTCAACATAAAAATTGCTCAGACAAACGTCATTACTAATGGTACTTATCTGTGTATACAGATATATGTTACACAATTGATAACTATGCCAAATTATATTAACACTAGAAGTGCCCCCTTAAACCACCGTCGTGACAATTTGGTCGCAGTCTATTTATTATAATGATGTTTGGTATAAGGTACGAAAGATATTCTTAAAACTATTTGTAAAATATGTTTAACACGTTCATTAACCAAATTAAATCAGATTCTCATTACTTGAAAATCAAAAACGTAACAATTTAGGAATAGTAAAATTGGAATATTATTTGGTTTAGTAACAAAATCATCAGACCTCAGATAGTAGTGGTTTTTTTGAATTTTATTCTATAAACTAGTTATTTTCGTTTGAAGAGCAAATAACGTGTAAATAACATTATAATAGAAGTGCATTTATTGCAGACTGATTTTTTGCACAGGTAGCACTTCCAGATGATATAATATTTGAGCATTTTGACTTGACTGGTACCTTGTACGTTTTTTTTTTTTTTGTCTTGTAGTTATTTATTCCGGGATTACTGCAGGAATGCTGGTTTTCTGCTCGTTGTATATAAAATAGTAATATATTTTGCGGTTGTTACTACATATTATACCCACGCATTTATACCAGCTAAATCTAATAAATTATAAAATGTATGAATTGGTCAACGTGTTGAAGGGTGCTTTACCTTATTTAAGGCTCATTTGATCTCCGACATACGACCTGAATAGCACTGTCTCAGGTTTTTTCTATGAACTAGAGTCTATTGTTACATTGGGACGCATAGTGCTTGTAGTATTAGGACATTTTATTAGATTTAGTCTGATAAACAGTCAAAAATAAATCACCCGTTGTTAGCACAAACGTACTATATAATGTGAAATGAAGGGCATGTGAAATGAAGGGCAGGTAGGAACGCTGACACCTAAGATACAGGACATGTCCTAGTTTGGGTGTCAGGAGTTTCACACAACGTGCAATTACTTAGCCTAATAATATAAGGATTATAAGGTAATTAAGTTCATAATGCATTGTTGACCCTTTTCTCTCTCCTTATTGTATTAGGCTTATGAAATAAAATATTATTATTATTATAATTCCTGTTTTGCGGTCTTCACGAAAACTGGTATATATCTGAGCTGTATCGACTATGCCCACGATACTTGTAAAAGCGAAGTGAAAAAGTGGTCACAAGTAACATTTCTGCCCTTATTGATGTAAGGGTCCATCAATTTCTTCAACAACCCAGTCACCTAAACACATTTGATCTATTTATCATCTTTTCCAAGATAAGGAAATACCTTGGAAAAGATTAAATCACCCCCCTGAACTCCCTGTAGACCAGACCGTGCATCGAATTATTCTTGTTAAAACAACGACGGGACAAAAATGACCCACCGGCAATTCTAGGTAAATCGTATTTTTATGAACTATTATTGTTATAAAATTTAAATAATTTTAAATTAGTTCACTACATAAAATAAGTAAAAGTCAAAAAGTTTCATCGACGTAAATAAAAAGTTAGTGACGATCAAACTTGCGGGTGGGACAAAAATGGGTAGGCGGCGCTTCTAGTGTTAAGGCCTTAGGAAGGTTTTTAGGATTCCGTACCTAAAGGGTGCCAACGGAACCATATTACTAAGGCTCCGCTGTCGTCAGTCTGTCACAGGACTTATCTTTTGAACCGTAATAAGTAGGCACTCGAAAGTTTCACAGAGTATGTAAGTAGGGACTGCTACGGGCGCTATAAAAACAATAAAAATTAAATAAAGGTCCAAAAACCAACAAAAAACAATAATTTCGTTGCTAAAATCAAATTATACTGTTCTACAGGTTCCAACCGATTGCATAATGTTTATCTTGGATTTGGAAAAAACTGGATATTGAGTCACTCAGTCACACTAAAGGCGTTGTTTTCCGTTCCCATTCCAAAGCTGTTTGTTCATTAAAAAATCTTTTAGTCTCATACATAATGTGCAAATATTTTATCTTTAGACTGCCTCTTCACTAATAAGTATTTGTCTTGAACATGTTGAAATCGTGTATGATTTAATACAAATTATTACTTGACCCCCAGAGTGTTGACAAAACAATATTATCACAGTCTGGACTAGAAAACGAATCAAGGCAAAATGTAATGGACAATAATTATGGTTATTATAATATTCAATATAATTGTAATGTCTTAAATAACATTTCCTCTTAATATCAGTTGTAACATTTCTCAAATGCGCTGATTAGTTCTCGTCAGTCCGTCAAGCCGTCCCGACAGGCACACTCCTCGATCTAATTCGATGTTAGATCATTTATAACTGTTGCGTATGTTTGACATTATGGTAATGAACAGTCAGGTGATGTCTGGCGGCAGTGTGCAGTGTGCAGTGTGGTGTTGAGTGGGTGCGTGATAATCACTAGTTAGGATTGAGCAATTTGTTAATTATAGCTCGTTATGTTTTTGTATCAGGTCAATTTGGTTGGTAATTTGTGAGAGTCAATTAGATTCTGAGCTGTGTTGACGATGACGTAGTAGATTTAGATCATCATTCATGTATATGCTTACCTTTTAATGTATTTAATTTGATTGTTTTATTTTTGTTGTGATTGCATTACCTGGCAGTACACTGTGTACTGGTGGCCCAATGTTTTTATGGCCCAGTGGTCAAAGCATCGCCTCTCATGCACGAGGTTATGGGTTCAAATTGAAATAGACACATTGGTACTTGTCGGGACAAGTACCAATGTGCTATTTCAATTCTTACGTACTTTCTTAACTTTCTAAGTTTATGTTGGACATCACTGACATGGGTGTGAAAGAAAAACATAGTGAGGAAACCTGGACTTATAATAATCAATAAATATAATCAATAAAATAACAAGCGTGCTGATCTATGTTCGTGCCTTCTCTGTATAAGAGGCATTGTCCCTGCAGTGGGACAGTAATACTGATACTGTTATACTGTGTATTAGATCAAACTTAAGTTCGAAACATAGCTAACATGACATACCAATATAGCACTGACTATTAAGGTATCTCATCATCAGCCAAATACGTCTAACCAGGTATTTTTAGTATCTAAGTTCTTTGTTTTTGGCAGAGCTTAGATATAAAAGCAGCGCAACAAAGTCCCTAAGCAAACCTACTCACGAAGTATGAAAGCGCTAAACTGCCGGGAAGAACAAAAAGCAACACAAAGTGCGCGTGTCTATTTCTGCTTATTCCGGAGGAAAGTGAAGGAAAGAAAGTCCCTACCTTCTAAGAACTAATAACATTGATGAATACGCTAACTCAACTACATTCACCGGAACCACATAGGGACGTATCTTCACACATTCGCTTTTCTAACAGGGAATCTGTCAAACAAGTATATGTACCTATTGACTTTGTCGTCACATGTCCAAGGATGTACCTACAGGCTTTCTGTTTTCTCATGTAGCGGACGTGACGTGTCTATTGAATGGTGCTCCGTTAAAAATATATACAGTGACTTGATTTAATTGGAATTAATTTGCAGGAGGTATATTACTTGTTTACTTTTTTAAGATCGAAATGGTGATTGTGCTGTTTTAGCGACATGTAGTCAAAAGTCTGAAGAAATTATATTTATACGTTTGGCAATAGGAAACTTAAATTAAGCAATCGTGCTGCTACCATAGATATTAATGTTCTTTCAGCGATATTAATACATTCATGATATTCTACTATTAGAATGTCGAACGGAAATATAACTATCGCAGTCGATATAACTGAATGAAACCAAAAGCTCCACCTTTGGCATAAGAAATACTTGTAGAATTTTAACTAAGTATACGAATATAATGTTCTTATCCAATATCTTGTCCTCGTTTTATCCCTGAGAGACTACAAACAGCACTTGAAGGCAAACGATTGTGTAAATCAGTAAACACAGTGTTTAACGACAAACATGACGAGCACACAGACACACGAACAAACAGACAGAACCTGTCAGCACTGTGTCACAAGGTCACAGGGCCGGTATGGTAATCAGTTAGGAAACCTTCTGATTTACTCGTCATTACGTATTTTGGTAACGTTGCACGACTGTAAGTAACATTTTTGCATATTCGCAAGGTCGTATTTGGAATGCATAATTGCAATAGCTTGCAAACTTTTCATTAGCAAATTTCAGCTGTCTGAACACCAAAACAGAAACGAAGAAAAAGTTGAGAATGGTCAGTACTACTCTCTTGCAATACTGACAGTGACACGCTGCTCTCTGTACTTTGCCAATTCGGTTGCCTTGCTTGATAACTGTTCCTAGGTTTAAAACTTAAGACCAAACTAAAAATTAACTTCCGGCACCGACATATGCTTTGAGTTTCAATGTCATGTTTATCATGATGTCAATGTTATGGGCCATACACATGGAATACTTTATATGCCAAGCCCAAATATGTAGGTGCATTTAACTAAAATTTGACCCAAAACATCCAAACCAGTTTGCACTCTTCTGTTAGTGATCCGGTATTTGGTAAACATTCGGGACCCGAGCCATTAGCACCGTGCACCGGCCCTACGACTGTGACATACAGACATACTAACACGCTAACTAATAACGGGCCCTTTGCACGTAAATATAAGCTATTGGGAGATTGAAATGAGTTTGAACTATAATATCAAGTTACGTGAAAGCTCAACTCATAATCATAAACTATTTAAACAGCATTTTAAAAGAAGAACAACCCGTTTTGGCTTTGGCAACGGATGCATTCAACCCTTTTGGCATTGAGATTTAGTGTAGTCTAGTGAAATGTGATAGCCGAGCAGTAACGAAGAATTTGCTTGTCTTAAGCAGTGGCTGTAGTAAAATTCATGCTAACCGATCTGCTCGCATGTCCAGTCCAGAGGACCTAGACAGTTACCAACTGTCTTGCCTCTTGTCTCGCTTTCGTATTTCTACGTCGACTTTCAACAGTATTGAAAGAAGATGTTCACTAGCTTATGTCAGTTCCATATTTTTTTTTTTACATTCCCATCATAGTTATCGCTGTAAAGTGTCATTATATACACTTTCTGGACAGTAGGCCCTTAGCCTCAACAGAGCTGTTCGATATCGCTGATCCATAAAAGGGAAATCTAAAACCATTTAACTAAACGCAAGGTTAATTTTGAGACCTGCGACATTAAACAGTTCTTATTTTTCTAAATAGTAGCTGAACTATTCTGTAAAAAAATCATCGTGAAAATGTAATTGAAGTGAGCTTGAAGTGAGCTGTGAATAGTGTAAATCCCTAGCATCAATTAAATGAATCAGGAATGACAGCTCACGTCCAGCTCGCTTCACCTAAGTGTCAACGGAGAGTTTTTTTACAGAATAGACTGGTATGTCATTAATTGCAATTCGTGCAATAAGTACTTTATTGAACACCACAATTATGCACATGTAATAGTGTTCTTTAGAAAGCTTTCACTTTTATCCAAAAAGCGTTACAGTAGCAAAACAACCGGGTTGCGAATGAAAAGCTGCGCGTTTTGAGAGCGTCCCTACGCTCTGATTGGCGCAGTGCGAACCAGCCCAGATGCATAGATACGTATGTAAATGTGACACCAAGCAGGCGATAGACAGTAGAACAGAACTGAACAAAACAATAGGTCATTTGGGACAAACATGTAGATATCAATATGATGTGATCTAAAAGTGGATAGAAAAAAAAAGAAATATATACTAATAATAATATAAAGCTGAAGAGTTTTTTTTTTTGTTTGGACGCGTTCACCTCTGGAACCACCGATCGAATTTGATAAATTATTTTTGCATTAATTAGCCAAATTTTTGAGGAAGGATGAAGAGGCTATTTAACATCATGTTAGGACCGTCAAGAGCCGAGCGCACAAAATAATAAAGTAAATAATAAAGCTAGCAGACTCTACGATGAAAAAGTTATGGTTAGAGTGCTGTTTTACTGTATCTACCTAAATTGAAGTAAATGAATCCATTATCAAATATACTTAACAACATTATTATAGACTTAAATACTTAAAGCTAGTTCTCATAATCAATTAAACCTTCACCATCTCTAAACAGCCATAAAACACCGTTCTAAACTATATAGATTCCCATAGCAATTATAAAGCACTACGACTCACTTGATTACCTTCAAGTGAGCATCTCCACAGAATATCGATCGCTAAGTAACGCTTAACCAGCCGTTGGTAATAGGAACACGTACCTACAGATCTTCGAGATAACAGATCAGTACCGCTGGCTGTGACTAACGGTTCATTACTGCATTACTTGATCGGTACAAAAAGTTATCTAATAGTAATACAGTAAAACTGTTTCTAGGCTGTTTTTACCGCTAAGTAATTTGAGCTCAGCTGCGTGAAACCTGAAAGAAATAAAAATATTTTGTGGTTAACAAAGGCAACTAGGTTTAAATGTAGTCTGACTGATTGAAGTCTATCGATAACGATCTAGCAAGGTAGGGCGTTTTCAGGTTTTTTCAGCGATTGTCTTTTGTTATGCAAATATATACCGCTACAGCACTTTTCGGTGCTACTAACGTAACTAACATATCGACTCTTAAGTCTTTTCATGGTTTGCTACGGGCCCACAGCCTCAAAACAATACTAAACCTAGTTTGTATCTACATACTTAGCCGAAGTTGAACTCAACCCTTTCACACAATAAAGATCACCTCCCACACTTTATCTAGTTAACACGGAAACTATCATACCTCATTAGTTGATCCACTTTCAAGTTTCCCATGCTAATCACTTGACGCCAGATAACGTTGCATCTTGTCTCAACAGGTGTAGGTATAGCACTTCATACTTGGTAGAACTTCAAGTTTTAAATAAAGTTCTGCTTTATAGAGCGTCGTATCGGTCACTCATATCTATGTGACAGTCTCTTTTAAAAAATCTTAAGTGTCATATTAACGCCCGGGTACTGGTCTGGACTGGTAGGGTGCACCGATGACCTGGTGATGGTCACGGGAATCCGCTGGATGCAAGAAGCTTAGGATCTAGGAACGGTTGTACGGCCATGCTTGAGGTCGTGCGGCCATGCTTGCGTGGGGAGGCATTTGTCCAGCTGTGAACATTTGTCGGCTGAATTATGTTGATGTTGGTGGTTGTACGGTCGGTGACCCGAGAGTCCACCACACCTAGCAGTTTATTTGGGGCAGTGGATACTTATCTCGGGCCACCAATTGTATGTATTTGGCGTTCTTGTCAGTAACACTTCTGTGCGTTACCTGCGTGTTGGCCTACGCCTAGTTCTGCATGCGAGCAACAGGTGCGCCGCACGCGACCGCCCGGTAATACTGTTTCTTAGTAAATACTGATATTGCTGATGTCTTCACTGAACTTGTGTTTAGAAATAGTGGATATTGCGTTTTTTGTTTTAAGATTTGATCTTCGATTTTTGGGAAGTTACGAACTGTTAGAATGGAAAACTCCCGAATCTTTTTTAAAAAAGGTTTATTTGAGTTTCCTAAATAAAGACAATATATATATTGGGGAAAATTCGGTATACGTCCCAACTCTTTGAATGCCAAACTCGAACTGGCTGGAAGCCTGTGAGAAATGATATTCTAGAAGGCTTGGTGCTGACTAAGCATTAGTGTCAGCGTTTACTATTACTGATTAGGGATGTAACAGTTTACTATTACTGACTAGGGATGTAACAACCCCCCCAACAAGATGAAACTTATATTTTAATACATAAGTTTCAGGGAGATGTGCGAAGTTTTGGGACTGGAATTTCTTCTAATTCCTGAACTTCATCTATAGATTCTATTTTAGTTTTGGGAGTTGGACATTTACCGAATCTTTTACAAATTTTATAAGATACAAATATTAAAAGTAAAATAATTATACAGTATGTAATAATAGGATGATGAGATTCATATTTTATGAATGGGCTAGGTTCATTAATAATATTATCAATATCTGACATTAATTGGTAATTTGAAACAGTTACAAGTTTTTCTAGATGTACATCATTTAACTTTAAAGGTTTTAACTTTGATTTAATTTTCGTGAACTTATCTTTGTCACAACAAGGATCACTGATAAGATTGAAATCAGAAGTTATAGGTTTAATAACTGTATTATAATAAGGTTTAGATAAAAATGTCTTGTCTTTACAATAAGCTTTACATTCCGGTTCTAGACTGATAACACCAGTTCCTAACAATTTGTATTCTGTTATCTGTGAATTACATTCAAGGGTAAGTTTGGTTGGTTCTGACTTAACAAATAGCCATTTATTGTTTCTTAGTTCTTGCCAAACATCTATGTTTCCATGAATCAATTTAGTTTTACATTGTTGAGGTAATTTATTAATAATTTTACATAACATCTCTGTTTCACAAGTAGGCATGTCTTGAACTGAGTATACATCGAGATTATTACATATGTAAAGCTGATTAATAGTTTTAACACATTTACTTAAGGCATACATATGTTATTTTATCCTTACTTATAGCTATATAATTACAATGGGGTATAATCATAGCATAGGAATGAGGCTGATCCACATCATGTGGGATAGGTACAGAGGTAGGTTTATATAACACGTATTCTGATTTATCTACTAAGGGAATCTTAATAACAAACACTACTTTACTATTTATAAAATAACACGATAGTTTGGCTAAGTCAGTTAGCGTATGCATATTATCTAAACTTAAGCTAACAGGTAGTTCACTATTCTTATTTAAATCCTTAACACTATGCATCAACTCTTCATACAGTTGTTTAGGGGTTAGGATAGAGGGATGTATAGAGTGACTTTTAGTAAACATTACAGCGTTAATAATATCATCGATTCTAAATGATAAAGTTAGTAAACTAGAGTACAATTCATTATAAATTTCATTCATTTTAGATTCTATGTATAAGTCTTTAGGTATATTAGATACATTGTTTAATACGGCTGATAAATTTTCAATAGCATTGCCTAATCGAGCTTCGTTGGTTTTGATTATCTTAAGGGTTTCATTATAATTTTTTAATGCTGTATTAGTCATCAAAATGCTATCTTTTAGGAGAGATGAGAGTTTCTTATCATTATTTTCTAAGTGTTCAATTGTAGAATTATATCTGATTGAGTCGTCTTCATCCATTGTGCCAATTACTTGTTTGAAAAAGGAACCGATACCAGCAAACCACGCGGATCTCTTATCTCTATCGGGAATAAGGTGAGATATAGCATTATAATCTTTTAAAATACTGTCAAGGCGAGTCGTTAAGGGTTGTAGGAAGTTATGGCATTTTGGGACGCTTAATTCGTTCTGTTGGCAAAGAAATCTAGCAGTTCTCAAAGTAGACTTAATATTTTCTATATGAGGTTGTATGTACCCGATATCAAGCGGGACTAATATGTGGAGATAATTGTTAGAGTTTTTTTTTTTTTTTTTTTTTAAGGTTCCCACAGGGTCAAAATAGGTTCCAATACTTTCTTTAATGGGTTCTATGACGTCGGCTGAGATAACTGAGATACACGCCGAGGCGATCCTGAAATAATATTCTAGGTTATAAAACTAATCTACATAACTAAATATAACATAGTAAAACTAATCATTCGTTTCAGCAAGTTTAACTTCATCATAGTGATGTTTTACATGCCGACGGTTTATTAATAAAGTAAGTGTGTTATTTCCGTTTATTTTAATTACTTTATAGGGACCTTTCCAAATAGGTGATAAAGCTTTACGAAGTCGTAAGTGATTTTTCACGTATACCATATCACCTGCCTTATACTTTGTTGGTTTAGTATGCTTATCATAATAAGCTTTGGAAGTTATTTTTGATTTTAGAATATTTTCTACAGCTTTCTCCCTGGAAATTCGAAGACGTTGTTGTAAGATTCTGACGTAATTATTGTATGTAGATTCTAGGGCGGAGTCGTAAATGGATGAGGGTATAAGTACCTTATGACCGAATACTAGCTCATAAGGTGTGAAGTTGGTAGTACTATGAACTGTCGTATTATAAGTGAGCATAGCTGTATAGACATATCGAGGCCAATTGGTTTGATTTTCATCTACAAAGGATTTAAGGTATTCTTTTAAAGTTGAGTGGCTCCTTTCTAGAGCTCCCTGTGTTTGTGGGTGATAGGGGGTAGACCAGAGTTGCTTAATTTTTAAAAAGCTACAAGTTTGCTTGAATAGTTCGGATGTGAAATTCGGGCCTTGATCAGTTAGGATTGTTTTTGGAATACCGAATTGAGCTATAAAATGAATCAGACATTCAGACGTTTCTTCTGCGGTAGTATTAGGGATAGGATAAGCAGCTGAATATTTCGTCAGGTCATCTTGCAGTGTTAGTATAAATTTTAATTTAGCATTACCTACTTCAGGAAGAGGACCTACGATGTCCAATGCAACGCGTTCAAACGGTTGTGTTGATGTTGTAGTAATCTGCATCGGTGCACGGTTAGTTTGGCGTAGTGCTTTATTAGTTTGACATGATACACATTTACGGACATAATTTTCGATATCACTGCGCATATTTCGCCAGTAGTATTTTTCTTGGATTCTCTTCAACATTCTATTAGAGCCTAAGTGGCCTGAAATAGGGATATCGTGATTTTCACGCATAATTTTAGCGATTTCGCTCATAGTCGGATACATTATAATATTTTTGTAAATATTAATGGTTATACTTGTATTATGAAATAGGTACGTGATTATATTATTTATCTTTATGAAATTATGGCTATCAAATGGATTTCTGAAATCTGTGATACTAAACTCATTTATATTTACAGATAGAAAGTGGTTTTTTAAGTTTTTCAGGCTTTTAAAAATATCTTCGTAAGTGGTTGTGTCATAATGATACACTTTAATGAATAATAAATAATAAGTAGTATTCTCTTTTTCAGATATTATGAATGAATATAGAGTTCTTTCCAGTGCAAGGAATTCTTTGCTTTCAGTCATATTACCGATAATTTCAGATACATAACGGTTTGACTCATCCAAGTCAATTGAGGTAGGTATCACAATATGTTTTGATTTTGTCTTTAAAAGGTTTTCGTTATATTCAAGGATTTTGGTATCAAATGTCACTAGTCTGTTATTTATAGTTTTAAGGCATTTGGAATAAGTATCATCATCATTAATGACTTCACTGGATTGTGGTGTAGGTATATTAAAGTCATCAGGGAGTTCCAGGTTTTCAGGAAGGACAAAATCATCAGGTAAGTCTAAGCTTCCAGGATTTGATTGCGGCGAGGACTGCGAAGGAGGGGCATCATCGGTAAGTATTTGGTCAGGATTAGTGGAGACATTTTCAGGGTTAGGTATTGGATGATTATTAGGTAGTGTATTATTTGTCTGAGTTTCTTCGATGTTTTGTAAAGGGTTTATAGGATATCGCGAAAGAGCGTCAGCATTTGTATTTACCTTACCTTTCCTATATTGAATTTCGTAATTATATTCTTCTAGTTTAAGACGCCAACGGATTAATCGAGATCCAGGGTCCTTGCAGTTGAAAAGCCAATTTAGGGGTTTATGGTCTGTTAGTATTTTAAACTGACGGCCGAAAAGGTAAGGACGAAATGTTTTAGTTCCAAACACAATAGCCAAACATTCTTTCTCAGTGACACTATAATTACATTCCGCTTTATTTAGTGTCCTTGATGCGAAAGCAATTGGTTGATCTTTCCCAATTACACCCTGGGATAATATGGCTGAAATGGCGTAGTTGGACGCATCGCAAGTCAAAATAAAAGGTTTGGTAAAATCAGGATAAATAAGGACTGGAGCGGTTACCAATTTCTCTTTCAATTGTTCAAATGATAGTTGTTGGTTATTTGTCCAATTAAAAGGAATATCCTTTTTTAGAAGGGCAGTAAGGGACTTTGCGTATTTTGAGAATTCTGGTATGAATCTTCTATAATATGACGCTAAACCTAAGAAGGACTTTATGTCTTTAACGCATTTTGGTACAGGGAAATTCACGACAGCTTTTATTTTGTCAGGATTAGGTCTAACGCCTTCATTGCTTATTACATGGCCTAAGTAGGCAACTTCTCTTCGCAGGAACTCACATTTATCCGGTTGAAGTTTAAGGCGGAATTTTCTCAACTTTTCAAATACAAGGTTAAGTTTTTTAATATGTGAAGATAAATCATGCGAGTATATGACGATGTCATCTAAATACACGAAGCAATGAACACCCTGTAGTCCAGATAACACAGTGTTCATTGTTCTCTGAAAGGTTGCCGGTGCATTTTTTAAGCCAAACGGCATCCGTTTGAATTCGAAATGACCTTGGGGTACGCTGAATGCAGTTTTTGGGGCGTCTTCTGGAGACATTCGAATTTGGTGGAAACCGGAAGCGAGGTCTAGGGTTGTAAAATATTTACTTTGACCCAATTGGTCTAAGATTTCATTAATTTGGGGAATTGGGTAATTTTCGCCAATAGTAATATCGTTTAGTTTCCTATAATCTATTACTATTCTCCACCTCTTTTGCCCGGTGGAGTCGTCTTTTTTAGGCACTATCCAAATAGGAGATGACCATGGCGATTTTGATGGTTTGATAATTTGTTGGTCTAACATTTTGGTTATTTGGGAATTAACCTCTTCCTTATGTATCTCTGGAAATCGGTATGATTTTACATTAATTGGTTGCGAGGAATTAATTTTTATTTCATGTTGAATTACATCTGTACAGGTTAGTTGATCTCCTGGTAAATGAAATATATCAGAGTACTGATGACAGATTTCATTAAGGTAGCGTAATTCTTCCTGATTTAAATGAGATGTTCGTAGTAGTTCGGATAATTGCCGGGATCTTTCAAGGCTATTAATGAATCTACTATGTTGTATTATATTACTTTCAGTAAGGTCAAGTGGACTTAAGGTGAGCATAAGGTTAGCCTTTAAGTGGACTGGTTTTTCGGATATATTTACAATTGTCAAATTAATTCTGTTATTGTCTTTTACTTTAACAAGGCAATTCGATATAAGAAGAGAATCGGAAATGTGTTGATCTAGTATTATTCCCTCTTTCAGTTCAGGGTTTTTCACGGAACACTCTATTACTGTTTCGGTACGGGGCTCAACAACGTATGATGGTTCATCGAAGGATAGTTTAATGTTATAGTTATTTATTTCTAAGCAGTCCGTCTCATAATTAATGCGACACTTATATTCCGTGAACAGGTCGGTACCTATTATGCCATCATAAGGTAAGTTAATATCTTCAAATATTTGGAAAGGATGAGTTATACTCAGTTTTTCATTGAACTGTAGTTCTAATTTAAAACTTCCTACACTTTTAATAGTTTCATTTTTGGAATCTATTCCTTTAATTGTAACGATATTATCTTCTAACTGTAGGGTACTTCTTATGCTTTTCTTTTTCAGAACACAGAGCGACGCTCCTGAATCTATCAAGAAGGTAAGTGGATTTTTATTTACAAATGTTTGTAACTTAATAAAAGGTAAGTATCTTTTCCGGGTAAGGATTTCATATATCTTAAGTTCTTTTTCAGGTTTACAATTGGATTGTTGGTTCGGACCTTCCTTATGGGGCTGGTTACCCTGTGGCGTGGTCCTGTTTTTGGAAAGACCGTGAGTTTGGGGCTGATTACCCTGTCCATTGGTCTTGGTTTTAAAAAGGTTCAGACCTTCCTTTTGGGGCTGGTTACCCTGTGGCGTGGTCCTACTTTTGGATAGACCGTGAGTTTGGGGCTGATTACCCTGTCCATTGGTCTTGGTTTTAAAAAGGTTCAGACTTTCCTTTTGGGGCTGGTTACCCTGTCGCATGGTCCTACTTTTGGATAGACCGTGAGTTTGGGGCTGATTACCCTGTCCATTGGTCTTAATATTAATAAGGGTAGTATCGGCTTGATTAAAAGGGATTTGCCCCGTGCGATACTGGGACGGGACATGACTTAGTTTAAATTTGTGTTATTAATAGGTTCACCTACTTCATCTCCTTCCTCTTCTTCACGACTATCGGTGAAGTTTACACGAGATCCTGGCTTAACATCTGTTTGTTTGTAATTAAAGGAAGAAGGTCTAAATGGAGTAAATGGCTGAGGGCCATTTGAAAATCTTTTATTGTTGAAATCACGCAGTTTGCAATTTTCAAGAATGTGTCCTGTCTTTTTACAGTATCTACAGAAAGGAGAATCATTGGAAGGAATACTAGGCTGTCCACTGTTACTTCTAATAAAAACCTTTGCTTGAGGTGTATTATTCGTTTCATTTCTTTTAACGGATTCAGTGGCTCTTTGCCTGTTAAAATTTCGATAAGAGAACTGCTGTATTTTCTCTTCAGATATCGCGGCATTAATGGCATCATTTAAGGTCTTGTAGTCTCTACATCTCACAATATTAGCGATTCTAGGGATTAATCCTAATATAAATGTATGGAGAGCGAGGTCTTCCATCGCGGCTAATCTACCAGGAAGTTCGGTCTTCCTCGTACTGGAAACAGTAACCTCTGTAAGAAGTTTTTGCAAACAGGTTTCTACTCTCAAGGAAAATTGGGTAACGTAACAGGTTCTTGATTTCCTTGCCTACAGTCTTGCAAGTCAGTGAGCAGGTGGGCATAGTGTTTACGCTCACCAAACTGATTTTTCAAAAATTCTTTAAGTGATGGCCATGTTTCAAAATCTTTAATAGAACACGCGGTCTCAGCCTTGCCTTCTAGCTGACTTAATATATATTTAAAAACGACGTCTTCCTGTTGTGACGACGCCAAGGATATTGCGCTATCGCAATTTCTTAGGAAAGCTGTTAGCTTGTCTCTATCGCCGTTAAATGGTTTAATAAATTTTAGCACTACACTTAATGGGATTTCTTCATCACCCTTTGACTCTTTAATATCTTTTTTAGATTCAGATTTAGACATTTTTATTTTATAAATTAATAACGAATACTAAAATTGCACGGCACTGTTTAACCCTACAAGAATTACCGGCGTGATGGTATGGTCGAAAGTTATTTGGTTCTGAGAATTACGTGGGCTACGGATGTTTATGTTATGCGCAACTGATAAGGACGACTGGGATCGAAGCGTAAGCTACTTAACAACCTTGAATCTTATTATAATATTTTAGAATTAAACTTATAATTACTGACTTATATTAACACAAACACGAACACGACACGATTATGAACACGATTTAGGTACGCACAACACACACAAATTGCACAGGATAGAGTAATCTGGACTTACAGGAACTGCATGTAGGAATTCTTCATTCTGGATCTACTGGATTACGTCCACCTTAGACGTATGGATGAGAAGCCGACGGCTACCGTCAGGTCGGCGCTGGATACGGTATGGTTAGGTGCAGCAAGTGCTACCCAACAACGCAGTACCACTTACTACGCAGTGGACCCGGGGCGGCGATGTGCAGCTTTGGACCAGGTCGAGCAGTGTCGACCTTCGATGTGATGAGTTCGGGTTGGAGTGCTTATTGGGCCACACAATCACTGGGCACTTTTCACGGACACGGACACAGAAAACTTTTATTTCCGGCGACGTATATCCCGTTTTAAGGACACTGGGGATGTCTTATCCCACCGCTGCCACCAAATGTTAGAATGGAAAACTCCCGAATCTTTTTTAAAAAAGGTTTATTTGAGTTTCCTAAATAAAGACAATATATATATTGGGGAAAATTCGGTATACGTCCCAACTCTTTGAATGCCAAACTCGAACTGGCTGGAAGCCTGTGAGAAATGATATTCTAGAAGGCTTGGTGCTGACTAAGCATTAGTGTCAGCGTTTACTATTACTGATTAGGGATGTAACAGTTTACTATTACTGACTAGGGATGTAACAGAACGTTTATACCTAGGTATTATTTTGCACTAATAGCTCATGTAGTGAGAAATATTTAGCTAGTAGAACGGTAACAAAGCTGGCTGATTTGACATTAAGGAATTCCTGACCTATAATTATGAATACCTAATTACTAATTAATAACAACTGACTAATCAACAACTATTAAAACTAAGTACCCAATACTCCAGAAATGACTCGTGCTCAGTCATCAACCTTTTGTTTTACTAGTACTGATTACGTACAGTAGTGGCGTCGCGTCGTGGCCGCTGGCGGTGAATGGGCCAGTGCGTCCGTCGCAAAGTGGCCACTGCGCGAGTCGATGAACCGCCCGGCGCGGGCGCACGCGACGCGCTGTCTGGCTGGCGACAATACCGGCTTTTTGTGCCACTACTAATTTTAATTAGACAATTTTCTTTGTCAATCCGGTAAAAAGTTAAGGAAGATTTTTCGTAAATAAGTATAGCTTGTCTAGGAAATTATGGAAATGGAAGATGTAGGTATTCTTCCATGATAATAATTGTGGTTCTAAAAATGGTGTACTTTCATCTAATTCCGACCTCTGTCTTTATAGTTCCGTTTGGTTAAACATGTCTGTGAAATAATAAGATTTCTGATGATTATATTCCACTTTTCTAAAAAATGCTTTGCGCGCATTCAAGAGCGCCAACTGCGGCTTCATTTTCGAAAAATAAATGTTCGCGAAAAGGCATAGAGCAAGAGCTTCTTCGAAACTTCTCTACACGCCGTCATCTCAAAAGTCACCCCTCTTTTTCAGCGCTATCGTATGTCACGGAAGCCATTCCGCGTTTTATTGGTCAGACTGACTGTAACAATATGTCGTCATCATCATCATCTGCCTATCCCTTCCAACTATGTTGATGTCTACTTCCAGTCTAAACGGAAAAGCTAAATACCAGTATTTTACATGGAGCGACTGCAAATCTGACCTTCTTACTGAACAACCTAGTTACTGAATAACAGAGGGGTACACACAGAGGGGTCTCAGCTTATAATGGATTGTCACCCATCCTCGGACAAATCTCTGCAAGCGTTGCTTAATCTTGAAGATCGACCCGTGCGGCTGTTATTATTTATATATGAGCCCCTAATAAAAGCAGGTTTAGTGTGGTAAACTATTTAATAAAGACAATTACCCTTCCGTTCTGCGCTAAGGCAACGACTTGTCGTCTTGTGCGACACTGCCTCGGCGCACGAGAGCGAAGCTATCTCTTATCTGAACAGTGAACATCGGGGATTCGCCAATGTTCCCGCGTGAAGGCGTATCACGGTACAAATGGTGCAGAAGGCTCACTTCCGTGTGTAATAGGGAACTGGGACTCATTAACATACAATTACACTTAGTTGTCTACCTATAGACAGGCTAGAAAGAAGGAAAATAAGAAAGAAATAACTGTTTTGCCAACAATGCTTTGCTAGTGGATGGTTTTGCATTGATAGGATTAAAATATCTGCTATACCGAGCTAAATAAGCGCGCTGATGGAATAAAGTCTTTAACAATGAAATGTTGACGTCTTCATATAAATACGTGATCAGTTTAAAATGTACTCGCTAGAGTCAGCGCTTTGCGAATATCTAAGCTCTTCACCCTTGGTTGACTGGTAGAGAATGCCTAAGGCATTAAGTCCGCCTTTGTATCTTTTGTGCGAGAAGTTTAAATAAGCAAAATTTTTTTTTTTGCCGTTTATACTATCTACCACTTCCTTACACTTGTTGTTCAGACCGAGAAGCACACTCCTCACAACAAATTCCCCAACAACACCTCTCAGTTTCGCAGTCACGCATATTCCTTGAATGGTACTTCTCCAGCGTCTTATTTGCGCAGACGCAGTGCGCGGAAGCGCGCACCTCGGCGAATAATTTTCCACGTCCGTGCGCGCGCATAACTGTTAACGTTATAATGATCCCCTCCGGCCGCGGGGTGGTGGGCGGCTACCTACTCATTGCTATTAATGCCCAGCTTTATAGATAATGGATAATTGTGGCCTACGCAAGGAGATCGCACTGATCTTCATGATACAGATCATATCAAGATGAAGCTGATAATCTTATTTAGCACAAAGTTAGAATAGTTTAAGTTCATTTACAATAAATGCGGTATTTCATTTGGTAGATTTTCGTCTCTGTGTGTACTAACAATATTTTCGAATTCAGCGCTCCATTCTTAGCGTGGACTACGCAAAGTTTGTGCACTCAGTTCTAACATTTTACTTCTCACACTTCTAGTGCCGTACCATCAATAAATGTTTTAGTTCCAATATACTGGATACTCGACAATGAGGTTTTGTTATAGACACTACCCATAGAGAATAGTCTTTGACACTACCCAATCGAGCAGGGCCCACGACTATTAGTTATTCTGTACTCTAAGTTCGCAAACGTACGCGTATTGGAGTTAGTTGGCAAAACTCAAAGTTAACTCAGTAGCTGTGCCTGCGTTAACTCAGCTGTGTTAACTCACTAGCTATACTTGATGAACCAATATACTATAAAACTGAGAGGGTCAACTTCCTAACAGAGGTTCTATTAGCAAAACATTACCATTTTGTTTTGGTGAAATGTTAGATATTATAAACTTATTTTCTTATTTTGTGGCTGTTTCTTACTGGTCATATCAGCCTCCTTTTTTATATCTGTATTTTCTGCCAAAAGACGTCTACTGCTAGACAAACAGCGAAAAAAGAATGCAAAAATCGGAAGATATAATGTACTAATAATAATAAGGTCGAAGTAACCAAAATTTGGAGACAAGAAAAAGTGTACGTAATACACATTTTTACCTCCACCACGGGTGTTATAACCAATTACCTCCACCACAGCCTCAAACTAATAGACCTGAAAGACTCAATTTACATAACACTCCAATAAGCCGCAATTTTAAACAACTGCAGAATAGTGAGAAAGTTCATGCAAATTGAGGAAAATGAAATCTCCTCATAACAATTATTCTTCGTGATAAAAATTCACCACCCACGCTACATTGACTTGGCTTAGGTCCGTTAATGTAGCTGAAACTAGCTAAAGAGTAAGCTCTTAGCTTAGAAACAAAACTTGTTTAAAAAAAAATAATCATAGGTAATACCTATTTTGCTTCAAAGATCTCAAACTATTCAGTCTAGATCAATTTTTTCCAGTCTAATGTACTAGATAAGATTATATTGAAATCTGTAAAAATCAATAAGACAAACATTGCAGTGTCGTCACGGGTCATGTGGTTCTAGCGTTCCGGTTCAATTACTGCGGTGATCCAAAAGAAAAATACTTGTGTAAATGCGCCTGCCATCGGTCATTGATGCAACCATACTACTTGCAATAGTTAGCTACTGCGATCTAGTCGCTTGGCAGGCAATAACTGTACTTAAACCTTATCATGCTTATTGTTCAAAGATGGCCTTATCTGAGCATTAGCCAAAAGCTTTACTTAATGTTATGCATTAAAAAAGCCTGCACCATTCATCATCATTTATAGGAAAGGATCATCATTTATAGGAAATACAGCTCGGTTAAAGGCTTATGGCTTATCTTGCTTGTTGGTCAAAAGTTACCTTATCTGAGACCTAGCCAAAAGCGCTGCTTATTGATACGCATTGAAAAAGCCTACATAAATGACAATTTATAGGGGGATGTAAGAACTTACGGTTCCGGGACATTTAGCATAACATCCATAGCACCCTTCTGGTAATCCCCAAACTCCTCCGCATGTGCTGAAATAGGGCAAACTTTGTAGTTTTACCCTGACTCTTTCAGTAACTTCGGAATCTTCGGAACCTTGCTGACTTGCAAACCTTTTTACCGCGTCATGTGTTATTCTTCTTCTTGTGATTCTTGTATGAGGCCTTTCTCGACTCAAGAAAAGCCTCATTTCTTAACAGCCTGTAGATGAAAAATAACACGATGTAAAAATGATCTAACATGACACCAATCAAGTATTATGACTAATAACTTGCGCGTGATCTTCGACAGTTCCGTCACCTGTACATCGGTTGTTAATAAACAATTACAACGTTGTTATTAATTGCTATTCTTACTAATTATGTCATAATTTTCTCGTGGTTGCATGTTGGGTCCCACGCTTTTCCTTTGCAGTGTTAGCGGGTTTGACACATCAAATAGCTACTGAATTAATATGTAGTTCAGAAGACTTGTAGTTCGATTGTGGATTGATGGAGTACCCTTTCTTTGAATGCCTTTGCAAGTATGGTCGTGTTTTCGATTTCCGAACAGAACAAATATTGGTTATACCTACAGATACCTGCTTGTTCCGGGTCTGGGTATTTGTACTAGTGAGATTTGTGTGCACACCCACAAGTCCAAACTGTTGTGTAGGGCAATATGTTTTTGAAGTTTCTATTTCATATCTATTCTCCCGAGACTATTTTTGAGACAATAATTTTGTTTGAGAAGGCGGATCAGAAAGAGTTCGTCAAAGTCCATGTAAAAAAAATATAGGTCTCAAGAACTTTTGATAAATTGTTTCCATACGAGAAATCCCTCTTAGCAGTCTTCTGTATGATTCTTAAAATAATACTTTCACCTATAAAACAGAAATAACGTTTTCGTTTATTTAGACTACAAAAACAAAATTATTATTCTCCTAAGTGTCACCAAGAGAACAGTTTTTTGAGTTGGTTTATCTTAATGTTCAACATTCTAACGCAAGTTCTGTATAATGGTATCATAGCTAGATAGATCATTTGTTATTATAGACCATTAAAATAATGAAATTACAAAATTATACATAACTACATAGATAGGTACAATTTCAGACTACCCACTATTTACAAATTTTCATTTGCAGACTATCTACCTACAAAGTATCGCATTTCTAGAACATTTAGTTTTATAGTCAGCTCATAATAATAATCGTTTAATGTTAATCTCGATATTACAGATGCAAATGTACCAGGATCTTTTTAAGATAAGCTTTAAATGTTAATATTGTAACGGACACGAACCTCAGGACTTAGATAAACTTAACATTGTATTTAATAAAAATGAGAATGTACGAGTATATGCACATATTAATAGGAACCAGGAAATAATATAGAATATTATACTTTCAGTGTCTGAAGGCAACATGGTACAAAGAAATAGAAAATAGTTTAATTCCAGGTAATACAGCAAGAATGTTATGCAAACATAGGTACTGCCGGTCGATTCTGTAAAAATCTCACCGAGAAATCTTAAGTTAAGTGAGCACTTAATAATGTTAATCCCTAGCGAATGACAGCTCGCTTACCGCTCACTTCACCTAAGTTCTCACGGTGACATTTTTACAGAATAGTACTGCAGATCGTGTGGATAAAATTAAAGTAACCTTTGTTAGGTGCTTTATTTCCATTGAATTCCATTTTTAAAGACTACTAAAACTGTGGATTTCGCAACGCCCAAAGTATCCTTGTCTTGACAAAATAATATTTAAAGCATATCTTCATACTATCATAGACTACTAGGAGTAAAAAGAAAGAATTCCAAACACCTACGGAAGTGAAGATCGCAATAATAACAGTGCTGCACCAGAGCAAGCAGTCAACAATGTAAATAAATCATATTCCTAACATAACTTAAACATTTAACCCGCGTTTAGCACTAACTGTAACTCAGTTATCTTGTTATGAACCAAAATGCTGATTATTATGTATTCGTAATTACATACGGCAAGGAATTACAGTTAATAATTACCAATATAACGTGCAGTTACCGAGACAACCAATTAACGCACTCTGCAACAGTTAGTATCGTTACATTCGATACGTTATTAACTTATTGCAGTTAACCGTTTACACGTACTTGGTTAGTTTTACTGCTTCGGTGGCCGTTGTTAATGTCAAAATGGTGGTCAGTTGCGTGATAAATATAATATTAAATTATAAACCTTTACACATATCTATTTGAAATTGCTAAACTGCACAGAAACATAAGGCTTACGCACTAGTTTGTTGATGTATCAAAATGTAAAAGCTCTTTATCCGGGTAAGATAAGTATAGTTAGTCTGAGCTCTAACAACATCTCGTTAGGAATGGAAATCCCTAAATGTTCTTGAAATTTTAAGTTTCGCTAGATTTTTAGAACACACTGCTTTCGTTAAACTCCGCTTCACCTGCTTAAAATTTCCTGAATCCTGGCTAAATTTTTACCGTTTTTCAAACACAACATTCCATTCTTTCAGACAACTGCAATAAACAGTACATTAGTGATAGAAAACCTTCAACAAATGTAACAGTACACTAAAACTGTTAGCACAAGGACGCTCCGTGTATCAACGGAGCTCGATAAATAACGCGCGGACGCCGATACTGGATCATTAATCGTTATTTATAGCATTCCTTCTGCTAGCCCTCTCGTAAATCATACGCGATAATTGTCCACTGATCTACGATTATGGAACGGTAAAGATAATGTGGAGAACAGATGTGGCAGATGGACAAAAAGTGCCTTAAATGCCTACCGAAATTAATTCTGTAAAGGTCAAAAATTGCGTGATTAATTTCTCTGAAGAACATATTTTTATGGTTTTTCATCTCATCACCTGCCTAGCCTTTTCCCTTTGGCTTCCAGTCTAGCCAGATGCAGCTGAGTAGGGTACCAGAATTATGGTTTCCCATCGTTTTGTTGTATCAGTTCCCGATTTTGAGTTGCCGATTTATACAGTTCCTATAGCGAAAATTACATGAACCAATGGTTTACCATTTGCACAGATAAGCACCGTAAATTCTCACTCATCACTCATAGTCTTGAGCTGACAGAAACTTCAAATTATAGTACAGAAAACTAGTTACCTATCAAGTTAGCCCCTGTCAACAAACCTGTTCCAGAAAAGATAAAAAATGACAAAATAGGCATTCATCTAAACCACCTCAATAATTACAGACCCCATATTCTATGTCAAATCGTAGGGGATCATTTACTGTGTACTAATCGCGTAATAAACGGATATTTCCAAGCAGTCTGTGGCTAAATAATTTTCCGCAAGCAACTAAGCTAGTTATTACATGAGAAACGTGTATGTACGCGTATCGCCGTGATCTCGCGAAGAATTCTTGAGATTCTAGCAAGAGATGCGGCGGAGTCTCGTGTGAAGCGAAGTGCAGTAGTAGGGCTTGTACTTCGAAATGGTGCAAAACTATGAACATAAATAAATATTGGTCAAAATATCGTCTCATTAAAGATTGTTAATGAACAAGCATGATAGGAAAGTATTCGAATGATTTCGATCATCGGCCAAAATACGATTTTTATAGGCAATCCAGAAGGTAAGTAGTAGCAAGTAACAATCAATTTCAAGGCGTTTCAAATTTCTACATCGTCTTTCAATAGGAGCTTATGTTATTCCCATAAATTTTTGACTTTTCCATCATCGTTATCGCTGATAGAATATCACTATTCTATGCCCTCTGGTTACTGTCCATTGACTCTTTGCAACTTCAAGAGCTGGGATACATTCTAATTCTGATCTCAATAGCAATAACTATGTTGGTACTATGACAACTTCTTGATTTGTAATCTGTGTATGTTATTTTTCCACTCCAGAATTCCTCGTTCAGATAGATAAAAATTGTAAGACAGTCTTGGGGCATCAGCACAGCCCTAAATATTCCACCTGTGTCATAAAGTAATAAGAGAAAGCAAAGTCGATCCCTTATAAAATTCTAATGAAACTTTATAGCAAAAACTGAATTAACCCTTGAACCACATCCGAGCCATATGACTCATCTATCAGCCGGTGTTTGTCTCGCGCACGCGCGGATTATCATAAAGAAAGTAGGGCCGCGTGCGCATCCGCGTCGTTTCCCCGCGAGAAAACTAACAGACGTCGCACTTTTGCCTTCGATGAGCAGGGTTGGTAGATGAAGTATTTCCTGGTTGCTAAAAATAGCGAATGCTCTCTTTGCGACAGTTATCTGACAGATCTGCTTTAGATGTTTCTTGTATATATGCATCCCATCGCCATTTTACTAATTTTAGAGATTTACATTGTGTCTACCAAAATAATTAATTCCTAAGGTTTATTTATTTATTTATTTATTTCACCATTTATGTACACACATATACAACGTGTAACGTTAAATGCGCAAAACCTCGGACACCCCAACTGATTTTTAACCTACCTATTTCGACCTATTTCAGAGAGAAAATAAGTCATTAAAGAAATCGTAAAGGTTTTATGTGCTGTTTTAGTTTTACTGGCCATTCTGATCGTTTCTTGCGTCTGCGACGACGCTTTACCGAGGGAGGAGTCGTCACCGGGCCGCTGCGCCGCGTTGACATTGGCTTGCTTGACCTATTAATAAATAAACACGGCAACGTTTTTAATGAAGATTTTTTGAAAAATGTGACCTATATTAAAAAGTGGTTCAATTAATTCTGCTCGTTATTCTGATCAAACTATTTTCAGATTTTGCGCATTTAACATTACACGTTGTATAAACAGACAAGAAAAAACAGAACAGAAAAATAGGCACAAAGGTGGTTTTTAAACGGTAAACAAGCAGTAGCGGTAGGTAGAGCTCTTTGCAAGTTTATGGAATCCTCGTAAGTTTCTCAAAACGTCATGTTTCATTAAAACTGATCAAATCACCAAACAGCACCAAGAGAGCAAGAGTTGGTAATGGCAATATTTCTTACGACCTATCCTAGGGATTATTGAAGGGCTCTTGTGTGTCATGGAAATTACGGCAATATTTCCTTTCCCTGCGTTCAATATAACTAATTATAGACTCGAACAAATCCTAATACTATTTACACTTTATATAATAAATGATTGATTACTAGTGCTATATATTCATAAACCTCGCGTTATAATCGACATTGAATTGAACGCGGATATGCCTCTGATTTGCGTTAGCTACGAGTATCGGTGTCACGATCCTGATTAGCCTAACTACTACATATTCATAGCGGTATCAACGCTGTTTGTTAATTGTTTGTTTATTATAAAGCCGTTAGATCGTTTACTTTACAACGCTTGTTCGAATCAATGAGCTGAATTAATTAATCTTAGACATCGAACAGCTATCGTGGGAATCTTGTGGGCTTAACATTATCTAAGTATGTATTTAAGTACTTTGGTGCCTTGACTTCAATAGCAACGTCGATCTTGGAAGCGTGAACTAGTGATATTTAGGTTGATCGACATATCTTGCAATTAAATTACGTGTTCTCACCTTAAGTCTGTAAACTAAAGACGCAATTTAGTCAAATACCCAGTTATTTAGTCTTATAGTGAATAGTTTGCTTAGATACTAATCGTAACTCTTGAAATGTATAATTATAGTCTTCAGAGATTCTGGTGGCATTTCTAAAGTTTCAAGGCAACTGTATATCTGGAAAAAAGTAGGCACGCCATTTTCCTTTTCCCTTCCTAAATCTATTTGCGTTGATTCATGTGTACTGTGTATAACTTACTTATATCAAATTACAGAATTTTCAAAGGTATCAAAATCAAGTTATTTAAAACTTAAACATTCTATGTGGCACCCCTTTGCTTTCTATTTGTTGTTAAGTTGCTTCCATATGTATGAATAATGTAGACATCAGAAGTGTTAGAAATCAATGTCCGTTTTCTCACTGACGTGAAGTTCCCTTCGACCATCTCGCTATAGTTAAGGACTTAACTAGGTCGGAAAAAACAAACGCCTATGAACACAGAACACAGACTTTTGTTTTTTACCGACCTATTTCGGATTCAGGCATTTCAGTACCTAGTTTGATTCTTGTTAGTAATAGGGTAGAAGAAACAGCTATAAAGCGCTATAGTATATTTTAAGAAGCATATTTTCATACCTACACAAAAAACAACGATGCCCTTTGACCTCACTAATTAATCTCCCGTAGATGTGAAAACGTAAAGCTTAACGAATGTAATCCAATAGATACCATCTCCAGTGACCCCTAAGGACTACGTACACTAACACGAAAGAGAAACGCAGTTATTTTTAAATCTCTCATTAGAAGCCTCGACAGCTTTCCATTCCCATAAATCTAAGCTGTATGGGTTACCATAAATTACCTAAATTGTCGGTGCGGGCCGCACACGGCGCCCCGAGGCCTCTCCTGAGCGACCCTGAGATATGAGGCCCGCGGGTCCTTATTAAACAGGGACCAGGGGTACTTCTAACGGTAATAGATATGAATTAGTCGACGGTAGTGGAAGAATGGACAACGGCAGTGAAAAACAATTAAAATCTCTATGGTTTATTATGGACGTCCATCGAATGTCAGCTTATCCTCAATTAAAGAAAATAATTATTCATAAATAGACGATGTTTATCCAAAACAATATTTGTATACAGGAGCCATAAAAATTTCAAATATAATAAACTACAATCAAGTGTGTTTAAGCTCCGGGTGACTGAGTAATTATAGAAAGTTAAGCACGAACTAATTGCCCTGTCAAAGGATTAGTTTAAAATATTGTAATGAGTTTGACAGTAATATGCCATTACTTTTGATTAAACTTTATTTATAACTGTTTACAATAAAATTTGAATTCAACTTAAGTTACATAAAATTATCAAACTGAATAAATTATTACCGTTGCTGAAAAAAAAAACTTTTTCAAAAAGTTGTGACAGGAAGGCTGAATGGCTGAATGGCACAACCATGGGCACAACCAAAGGCGGAAAATATGACATATAGGTCGAGCACAGAGTAAAACTAATTGCGTTTTGTTATCGATCGCCAGCTTTTCCAATAAGGAAGACTAGTATTGCTAGTATTGTTGGATTATGTAATAACTTTCTCTAATAAAGTTTAATATCGTAGTAAATGTGTAAAACAATAATTGTTTGGCGTATGAACACTAGGTTTACAACTTTATTCTCATTCGAGTGTGTGTAATACCTTCACAATGAGCGTTAATGCTTTGAAAGGTAAAGTGAAAATGTGTTAGGTGTTAATTATTTATTTCTATATGTACCTGTATACTAATAATATAGCTGAAGAGTTTGTTTCTTTATTTGTTTGTTCGAACGCGCTAGTCTGGAACTGAGGCTAATTTGAAAAACTATTTTTGTATTGATTTAACATCACGTTAGGACCCTTAGGAGTCAAGCAAAAATAAGTCAGGAAGAACGCTTAGCAAAACCGAAGTAATAGCGCGGGCAAGTGACGCAATGCGAGGCGATGGGATGGCTCGGGGAGCAATCAATTTCACGCGGATGAAGTCGCGGAAGCTAGTTTATTAGTGAAGGTTTGAAGCACACGTTCAGTTAACTACGTGCTATGTAATATTTTCCTGTAGAATACGTTTCTTTAGGTTAAATGATTTTACTTACCTAGTTATCTGGGGTACTCGTATCAAAACAAGCACATTTATTGTATATTGCCATCAAACGCAACGATTCCCAAGTCAGCAAAATGTTATTGGGTTTTGCTATCAGGAATGTCTCAGTAGCAGCTCATCCTTTAGTCACCCCGCGATTAAATATTGTTGCTTGCTACAGCGCGCCACTCGGCAGCTTCGAAATATTAAAAGTTTTATCAGTTACATGGATACCTTAAATGTAGTTACAAAATAATGTTGAAATACCAAATCCTGATAATAATATTACTAACCATTTACTTTGTATTGTTTCAGATGTGTGTATAGAGGAGTGGTGCGGAGTGGCGCGGCATGGGCCAGGCTGGCAGCCACGCGCCGCCGCCGCAGCGCGGCCGCCGCGCGCACACGCTGCCACACGACCCGCCGAGACTCGCGCCCAAGGTACACTAGAATAGCAGAACCATCCTCACAGTCCCCAGGGTCTTGCCCATGCGGCGGTGCATCCATTTACTTATCCCGCTGTCAGCCCTCTGCAGTACATTATACACAGTAGGTACACATCGGATCGCCGGCGAATCGTTGGTGATTTTAAAATCTCCGTATTTATTTGAATTAAGAATTTGAGATAAACAAAGTTCAAATTCTATTGCAAGCAAAAACTTATTAGGACCTTTTTGTTACAAATGGTCACTCAAAAATCAACTTTGAATACATGTCACTAAAGTATACAACGTGTAACGTTAAATGCGCAAAACCTGAAAATAGTTTGATCAGAATAACGAGCAGAATTAATTGAACCACTTTTTAATATCGGTCACATTTTTCAAAAAATCTTCATTAGAAACGTTGCCGTGTCTATTTATTAATAGGTCAAGCAAGCCAATGTCAGCGCGGCGCAGCGGCCCGGTGACGACGGCTCCCTCGATAAAGCGTCGTCGCAGATGCATGAAACGATCAGAATGGCCAGTAAAACTAAAACTGCACATAAAACCTTTACATTTTTTTGAATGACTTTTTTCTCTCTGAAATAGGTCAATTGAATTAAAAATCAGTTGGGGTGTCTGAGGTTTTGCGCATTTAACGTTATACGTTGTATAAAACTGATTAAGTGGTGATGGAATGTAAATTGTCTGAGATTATAAATACTGCACATTGGTTTTGACTTGTCGCGATGTCAAAATCTGAGTGTGGATTTTGAAATCACCAGTGAGTCGCCGGCAACTAATGCCGCTGCGTGTACATACGTACACCTAGCATTAGACTCGCCTATTTTAGTTAAAATTCATACGACACGCCACTGAGATCGATCAATTACTATCGGATCACTTGTTTTAGTATTATTATTTTTAATTACATCTCTCAGTTGAACCTAGGAGGCTATCGTCTGCTTAACCAGACCTCCCTGTGGATATAGGTAAGTTAAGGCCTCCAGCCAGGAATTACAACACATAAAAACTAAGCGACTACACGCTAAAGGCACCCCCTGTGGGGTACAAACCTCGGCTTAGGGGGTAGCTGAGAGAGAGAAGCAAGAGACAGGCTGGATCGGAATTATTTAGGGACGAATTTAAAACTACAGGCTTAGCGGCGCGGACTAGCTCGAGCAAGGGCCGGGCGGTTATCGGATCACTCTCGGCCACCAGCCCTTTATAAAATAGCTACTCTATTAGTCTTTGGAAACTCGATATAATTCAGTTTCGTTTGCATTATTTAAATAGTGCTAGAAATGCCTATCTAGCTATTAAATGACCTAACATCCTTATCCTTATGTGAGGTCAATTGGAAGAATATATGAAGTGTTCGGACCATAAATTAACAATCACGCGATTATGGTAATTATTTATAATAAGCTAATCGTTATTTATTTTATAATAACAATACATTACCCGCCGTCACCGGGGCGCTGTCAAGCGTGTCATTTATAATACTTTCACTGCCTGTAATAAAATATGATAAATGTAATGATTTTATGTTCATCTTAACAAACATTCACTTTCGTCATAAATATTATAAATATCTCTATGTTTGCATCTATTAATGAGTTAGCTAAAACATTTATTTCCAAACGATTTTGGTATATATTTTTGGCGTATTTAATAAGGCCCTCGAAGAAGAAGAATAAGGGCCTGATTTATATCATCAAACTACGGATGTCATTTATGTGTAATTCTGTAGGTCCTTTTAGTCAACCTACCCTTTCAATATTGTTGGTCCTTCGAGACAGATAGCGCTAGCTGTCTCGCTAATTCGTAACGCACAGTCAACATAATTACTAACAACGATTTTTATTCAGGTGCTACCAACTTTATGCGAGTCACCGCGCTTGCGCAGTACAGACAATGGCGCGATCCTGCACTCAGGTGGTACCATCAGCGGGAGGAGACCCAACACCATGCACGATAATGTGCCGCACGGACATGTGGTAAGGAAACACTTTCGATACTATTCGTATTTCCTTGAAATAATAGGACTTTAATGAAAATCTAAGTTAACGGATGCGAAATTTTCAAATTTTTCACCATGGGTGTCGTTTTCATCGTTTTTGAGGGAGCTAAAACTGATAGTAAAATATGAAATGACTAGAAACAAGATGTCTACTAATAATAAGTACGGAAGAAAAAGGTACAAGTTCCCCGAGTTAATTGAGATAAGGGAACGAGGATGGTGATAGGAAGATTCTTCAAAGACATAATAAAGAAGGCAGTCTTGCTCTTATTTGTATAGTTTGTCTTGTATTAAATCACCCAAGTCCTCGTCTGAATTGTGATTAGAAGCAAAAAAGAATGCTATACCCACTTTTTTCAACAATTGATAGAGGTTTTTCATTATCTTATAAGCTATGGAAAACTCATTTCTCTCTACCTCCTATTTTATTTTCCAGCACTCGAACGTGTACCGATCGCGGTCTGCAGGGACCTCGGGGGAGAATGTTGAGATACGATCTCGAGAAAGAGATCCCCTGCACAGGTCACACACCAACTTGGAGCTACGACATGACAGTGAGTTCTACATACATACAGACATTCATTAAGAGTTATTGATGGTTAAGACTGCCCGGGCAAAATTAAGCCATAAAAATTGTAATTGCCATTAAAAATATTGAAGATTCAGAATAAATACAACTAATATTAATTTGACTGATTGCAGGCAGCAATGTAAATAAGCGATTTGGATCTGAACCAGACCTAAGGATAGAAGAGGAACAGAAAACGAGAAATGGAAACAAACACTTTCGAAAAAAATACAGAGCACCCCCACCACCCACCAATGACGTAAGTTGAAATAATATTATCGAGGCAGTTGATCCAGTTTAGTATGTTGAAGATATTGATAAATATTATATTTATGTTTTTACAGAACTTCGAGGGTTCATCGCCAGATTCCAGTGAAGGGAACGCGAGACCTGAACCCCAGAGGAAACTAAGACTGTTCAAAACGAGAAACGAAACCAAAAAAATGAACGGTCAAGAAAACTTGCAGTTCAGAAACTCATACCACGAATACAAGTCACTCGACATGACTGACAACGCAGCATTCGAGAGACGATACAGGTCGCCTTGCAAGGACAAGGAGCAACACTTCAAGTACCCTGACAACCAGGACATGGTGCAGAGCACTGCCTCGCTCAAGAGAGAGGAACGACTCATACAAACGAAACAAGACTACAGGAAGACGAGGATAGACAGGATGAGCGGCTGTCGAGCCAAGACGTCCAAGAACGAACACAGCGAAGCCTGGAAGACTCCACTGTTGAACAGGAATTTCAGGTACTCCGAGAGGTTCAAGAAAGATGACAACGAACTGCCCGCGCTCAGGAGAGAGAGGACATTCGACGAAACTTTGATCGCAAGCGAGAGGGAAAGCGAATCCTCTAGAGCGGCGCACGAGAGCAGGATGAAAGTCATCGCGGACCAACTCAGGGGAGGCAAGCTGAGTCCTCTGGTGGAGTCCAGCAAACCGTTGAGAAAATCTCTTCCTTCACTATTGTTGAAAAATAATGAAGAAAAAGATGAATTTCAAGCTGAACTGAAGAAGGCTACGAGTAGAATTAGAAACCAATTAGGCAGTAAAGTTAATGATAAAGTTAGTGAAACCAAAACTAGTCAAGAGAAGAAAGAGTTGAAGAGCCCATCGAAAATACCGAGTAAAGTCAAAAAGTCTAGTCCACCGAGTGCTGCCAACAAGCCAGAAGCAAAAGCCATCAGTAGAAGGCCTTTGAGTCGAACTAACGAGGATAAAGCTAGACAGACGAACAACAATGTTAATAGTAAGAAATCGGACAATAAGTATAAGATGAGTAGCAAAGAGAACAGCCGTCCCATGCCGGACAGAGGGCAGGCCTCCGGGAAGGAGTCCACGCCGGAACACTCGCCCACTAGGAAGTTGGAATCGTTGCTGAACCAACCACAGCAAGACAAGTAAGTTTACACACATTGTACTGTATTCCCGGTTTGACACAGATATGCAGTGGACCCCGGTAATCCGACAAACGTTTTGCAGGGCAGTGTCGAACTATCGAATTTGTCGGATTATAGAGTGCCGCCTAAGACCCCCTATAGTCCGGAATTTAGCGAAGATCTACATTAGCGAAGATTGTCAAAAAATATTCAGTAATACATAATAGACATGTCGGATTACAGGGGGTGCCGGATTAGACGGGGGCCGGATTACCGGGAGTCCACTGTATTATTAATATATCTCTAGTTACACTTCATTATGGACTTATCTCATTATGGATCTATAGCTCATATTAAGGCTTCTCCTGTTTTATAAATTTAAACCACTCATTATGCAAATAACAGCAAAGTTCGTCATTCTTTCTTTAATCCTGTTAAGAGAATTCTTTCTTTAATCTTCCTCAGTCATCCTTTCTTTTCTTAATTGACTTATAGTTCTTCCATTTTCCTCATTCATTAAACCTTTCTTAATCGACTTTTTCTTCAATCTTTCTCAGTCATCCTTTATTTTACGGTTTCAAATGGGCAACTTTCTTCGTCTTTCTCGACTGTCCGACCCCTTAACAATTCAAAAGTGACTCTAATTGGTATAATTGGAATAAATGTTTTGAATTTGAGTTTTAGTTTTCGTTTTATTCATTGCGTTTTCACTTCTTCCAGGCATATACAGCAACCTCCATCGAAGCAATTCTACTTCGGCATGATCGAGAGCAAACAGACGAACACACACGATCACTTGAAGGACTTCCCTGGACTGGGTAGTCCTATCATTGAGGAGATTTCCAACTTCCACTTGATTGAGCAGAAGCTGCTGAGCTATAATGAGGAGGATGAGGAGTTTGACAAGTTCAATGCCAAGATGAAGGAGGAGTCCAAGATAAAGAATTGTAAGTAATAAAATGATAACCTAGCACTTGCTTTTGACGTTTCATAAGTGATAATAAAGTAATCGTTTGGTCTTTTGATAGTTTTAGGGACTATTATTTATACCCTCCTCTTCGTTACTAAAAAAAACAAAAGAGATCTTTAAGACTAGATAAATTTTATTTATTTTTTTATACATTTTAACTATAACAATTATCCAATTAATATTTAACAAATCTAGTCTTCCAGACTGGCTTCTCACTTTAATTGCACTTTAATTGAACATGCCTATGTTTAACAACTTATCCCTTTATTTTGTAAAAATTAAGAAAAATAAATACTTAATAAAAAAATAAAAGTAATAAAAAAAATCGCTAGCGTCTTGCGCTCTTTGGGTTGGTCAACAGTCACTTTTGCCTCGTTTTTAGGTTATTAAATTGGACTGTTTGTTGGGATTGCCTGATTGTTTGTTTCCATGGTTACCTATATTTGTCTTGACTTAGAAAATCTATTCTTAATTCTGTTGATTTTCGTTTAACGCTACTAAGTAATGAACGAAGCAAAATGAGCCCTCATACTCCCCTACAGTATCATCAGAATCCGCGCTATCGTCGGACGGCTCGGAGGGCTCGTGCTCGGAGGGCTCGCTGGGCATCGCGCTGCGCTTGCGGCCGACGTTGCCCAAGAAGCAGCGCGCCGTGCCGCGGTTCTCGCCGGCCGCGGCCTGGAGACAACTGGCTTCTTTAGATGATCATCTTGCTGCAGGTAACCATTATTTTAAATACACTACCAAAGATACAGGACCTTTTTTTTTTTGTTTCGGGGTGGAAAATCCTCATGGATGTCCGCCGCCCTGGGGCGAGCGGCGGGGTCTGTCGGACTCTTACTGACTAAAAACCACCCCGGTGTTCCCTCTCTCACCTACGCCGGCGGTCGCGGGAACGAACGATACTTCCGCAACCCCCGGCTGGTGCTGGCCCGCTCCTGGGGGGATCCTCGTGTCAGGGGGGGGAGTGAGGT
>OX451386.1:22896319-22927819 GCA_949629135.1 Eremobia ochroleuca | reverse complement strand
GGCTAAAGGAAGTATAAAGTACCTATTGGATATTTTACAACAAACCCTCGGGCAACAGCAAACGGAAATTGATCATAAATATTTACTTAATTCAATAGTTAGTCCCAATAAATTCTACATGCATTGAGAATAGACAATTTGTTTTATAACTCTTTGTGTTGGGCTAAAAGGTTGGAACATTGGCTGCTTACATCTCTGTAGATGTTTCAATTAAGTTACTGTGGATGCAAACAAACTAAAGTTAAAATCGTTTAAATATAATTAGATAATATTTTGGACTTCGTTTTAAAACGAGTAAGAGACAGAAAATGTGTCGGGTAATTCATTTTAATAGCTGTGGTGACAAGTAAATAGGGAATGACAAAGCCTTATGCGTTTGTTTGTGTAAGAATGGGGAAAATGCCTTCGAGATTTTCATCGCCTTTATGTCGTAATAATAAAGACGTTGTACAAGTGTTGCCACAGATGTGCGGTTGACGGACTGCGGTCCAGGACTCGGTTTTGGACTCGTATAAAAACCAGTCTTAGAAGCTTATTTAAAATAATAACACATCTAATTATCTTTCGGTCCAGGAGGAGTTAGGCACGTGGCGTCCCGGTACATCGTACCTATCATGGGGCGGCCACGTCATGTACCTGCCGCCCGCGCCGGCCGCGGAACAGCCGCTGTCCATGCTCGGCCCCATCGACAGACCTATCAGGTTCGTATCTTCTTGCCAGTATATTTCACTATTTCGCTTTTATTTCCATTCATCAATAAAATGGTGGAAACTATTTTTTTGGCCGTCAAAAAAATTACAGATTCCTTTGACTTCCAGATTAAAAGACATCAACGCGTCTTTTGCTAAAAAGTCTGTGTGCGCTTTTGTGCGAACACTCGCTTTATCGTTGTTTAAACGTAGATTTCTAGTTCAGTCAAAGGCAAAAGTGAAATGCGAGTATATAAGTAGTATATATTGTAATTTGCTAGTGATCCATAATACAGGGTTTTTATCCCTACCTACTACCTACTTCAGGCACCAGTCTCCCACAAAGTTAGCTCCTTGTTTGTACACTACTGTCAATGATTAGGATTAACTACACAACTTGAGTAGAGAAAATAAAAGTTTATATTATTATTAGTTCATTGCTACGCGGAATGAAAGTCGCAGAAAGAAAATTCAGTTTTAAAAATTGTGACACAATTCCAAAAAGAATGAGTGCTGTATTCATAGTACTTCTCACACTTGCAATCGTTGTTTAAGTTCACGAAGTACACAAATACACAATTTTGCATTGGTTACCCGACAACCAATCTTGGCAACCCGATATCCAGCAACAAATAGTCATATTCCGATCTGTTTGAATGTTTTTATGATCTTTATCCCTAGGAGCAAATCCAGCGGTTGTCTTGAAGCCTCAGCGCGAGCTGCGCGCGCAGCACTTGACGCCGAGATGCGCGAGAGAGAACGCTCTGCGTCACCTGACGTAGCAAGAGCTCTGCCGGCCAGGGTGCTGCCCTGCAATAACGTGAGTACCTTCACATATTTGTTAGATGTTGAAAGTGTGTCCTATTGGTGATGGATTCAGGATTTGGTGGATTATCTGTTTCTTCATACTGAATAGATTTTTAGGCTTGAGAATATCTTAGCAATAGACGTGGAATCCAAACACAGTTGCGAAACGGATTAAAATAAAGTTATGAATAACACAATATAAAACAAGTCAAATTATTTATAGGGAATTGGTTTAGCTTTGCGTGAAGTTATTATTTTTGATTGTACCAACGACACAATATACTTTTGCTACATTATTATACTATGTTTATAGAGCTAAGGATTAGCCTACTTATTATAAGTAGGCGCACACAGCGTCAGTATGTGCTATCCCCTCAAGTTTTTAAAACGTTACACTGCCATAATATTGAATTCGTTACGAATAATCTAAAGAATACTTCAAAAAGAGTTCATTGTTTCGACTGGTATTCGAACCATTACATTACCGAACGTCGTCATACTTATACCGGCAGTTTGATGAACTAACCAGCGAGCCCACATGAATTGCGATGAAATTGTTATCTACTATAATAAAATGTTTTTGCAAAATACAAAAACCAACTTGGGCCTATTTATTTATTTAAACTTTTCGCACAAAAGGTACAAAGGCGGACTTAATGCCTTAGACATTCTCTACCACGGTTCTCGGCCTATCACGGATTTGAATGCACAAGTCTTTTGGGGGGGTAACCACTTAATGGAGCTGTGTGTACCTAAACATGGTAGAGAATCCAACACACAAGTTCCTATGTATCATCATACACCCTTACAAGGTGTATCAAAGTAACCTAATTGCCTAACCATCGTATTATTCAAGGTCATACGTAACTAATTGCCGAACCACGATCAATTGAAACCAAGCATCATATTAATGTATTTCTCATTTCACAAGTTTTTCTAAGCATTGGCCAATACTATCGACTTTTATTATTATATCCGTCAACCTTTGAATAGATAACTAATCTAATTTATTGCCTTTAATTTTGCAATCCTGCACTACAAGTAAGACGTTTGTCTTTTACGTTAGTGAAGCAACTCGATATTAATATGTTTCTCAAGGAAGAAGGTTTGAGATGTTAATAACCATAGATACTATCATAATGAGCAGGAACTCTTTACTCAATTACAACGTTAGGTTAATTATTTATAGATACCTGATAACACTACCTATTTTTCGAAACCCGTAAAGCTTGGATTCGGGATCATAATTAAAACTGCATTTTCATTTGATTTATAGTCTATCTATCGTATTTAGCCCGTAATATCTCACTGCTTGGGAAAGGCCTCCCTTTCCTTTTTCCACACACGTCTGTCTACTGCCATTCCGGGCCAATCCTTTTGGCAAGTTCGTCTCTCAATCTTTATCTTAATCTGTCGCGATGTCGTCTAACAATTAATGGAGCTCAATCATCTTTTATATCTGGTCATTTATTATAAATATCTGTACTTGTCTTAGACACCACTTTTCATGTCAATAAACTATCAATTTAAAGACGAAACTTTCTGCAACAATTCCTTGAATTGATCTCCTACCATCAGTTACAACTTACGTGCCCAGAATCTAAAAGCCTTTATCGCCATAATCATAACAAAGCTTTTATTACATTTATACAGAAATCCTTCAACAATGAAATCACAATATTCCCACAAGAACAGGAAAAATAAACAATCTGTAAATTGTTAAGACAAGGTCCATCGGCCCATACTAATTGGCATTGATTTTAAGAGCTCCATGCATACATACATAAGACAATAAAATTGATTTTGTTTACAATTGCAACCATGTTATTGATTGTTGTGATGTATTTATTATCAGCTGTCTTATTGAGAACAAGGTGAGATGGAGCGAATCAATCCATCAAGTGCTTGTATGATTGTTATGGTTTCTGTAACTTGGAATAAATATCAATGATTCTACTATGTTGCTTTTTGATTTACACTATTTTGATTTTGATGCTTTGGAGCCATTCCTGCTTGCTAATAGCCTGTGTCAGACTAATTGAAAGCTTTATTTTAACAGTAAGCGAAACAAGAAGTAGATGGACAAACACATTAGAACTATGGAGTTTAATTTCAACCGGTTAACTCTAAATTCCTTAAATCTCATTCTTTTTTCTTTACTTGTATGTACAGACGCCAGCACATCAAGCTACCCGAAACTGTCAGATTTTCCCAATCAACTTTGAACCTTATGCTTTAGCGATAAAGTTGAAAATCTATTAAAGAAATCTGACAGATTTTAAGTAGCTTGATGTGCTGGCGTCTGTACAATAACAGTTAGCATTACTTATTTCCAGTTTAATTCAGTCTGTGTTCAACAGAAACTTAGCCATCATTTAAATAAACAAGGTGTCCAAGTATTCACATCTAAACTACAACTAACTACTTATAAAATAATGATGATGATTATAGTACGAGTATACCTATTATTTTGCACCAATGACAACCCCATTTTTTTATATCCACTCAATCACTGTCCATTCCAAGGTTGCCTGGAAGAGATCGCAGAAAGCATTGTATGTTTTGTAGTAACAATTGTATTTTTTTGGTATGTATTTTCTGGTGTACAATAAAGTACATATATATAAATAAATAAATGATGATATAACATGGATAAATACATGGCATCACTGTTACCATGTATTTATCTATCTCATTTTGACCGCTTAGACGGTATTGCATTTTTTTTAAGAAACAGCAGATTGTTTTTTTTTTTTTTGATAACCGACGAAATTTTCTACGCTAGGGGTCTACAATCGTTTGTGCTGAATTAATGGTTACAGTTTGTGCGTCGATGTCCTTGCCACCCTGTAGATAGACATATTAAGCTTACAGGTTATTTAAATAATCTCATTTTTAGCGAATTCACTTGCCGCTTTCTTCTTCCATAAAAGATGGTAATAACCTCCACACTTTGACCACCACTCATCTTTCAAATACATTCTCGATATAATCATCATAATTTCGTTTTATACCATTGTTAACCTGCCCTAGTTCCTTACATCCATCTACAACTTCATTGAACGCATTACCGAGCAATTTCCTATAGAATACATTCAGAAACGGTTATAAAAATTAACCTATTTTGGTTAGCAAGACTATTGTGTCGCGTGGTTTGGCGGTCGCATTGTCGCTGCATGTTCCCACGACTTAGTCGCATGATTTCCGCGTCTGTGTATGTCTGTCGGTCTGTCTGTGTGTATTATAAGGCGAGATGTCGAGTGTCGGAGATATCGCATGGCCTTGTTACCTTCCGTAATTTGAAGATCTAGTAGTGGGTGTTACATCTACTCGTAATTGTTATGTAATTGTGTCTAGAAATAAAGTAGGTGTTACATTATTGTTTAGTTCGCTTTAATTACATTACTTCGGTCTAGGTTTGCACAATATTGCAAGATACTTAAACTTTTGGACATGTTCTCTCGTATTTGTAGTGATATTAGTAAGGTAGGCTTCCAGGTAGGTTCTAGGTATATGCAATGTTAAATATATAATTTTAATAATTTGAAGAAGAAGAGGAAGCTACAGTCCCCTTTTTATCAAAAGCGACTACCAATCAAACTTGTTTGTTAATTCGTAATTATTTCGCAAAGCATTCATGGTTCACTGAGTGAACCGTCTTCACAACTCAATCGCGGATCTCTAACCTAACCAAAGTTTATTGATCTACGATCTCATTACCATCGATCAAAACACGATAGTCGCCAATCCGCCAGAAATTGTATGTAAATGTAGGAATAATTCAAACTAGTGCGCTTAGTATGTGCGCGCGCATGCTGGGGACATGTCGAACATAGTACGAGTGGCTACTACCACTCACGCTTTGCTCCTGTTTCTTAGTCGTGACTGCAGTATGAGGAGTATGGCGAAAACATGTCGTGTTCACTTGTCACTCTAAATTTATTACTTCTTGTGGATGTAAGGACATTATTCCTCATAGTAATGTGTGTCTACTTCAGAAATACTTATTTTCTTCTTTTTTTCTTCACTTAATGTGTGGCTTGGAACGAGCATTTGACATAAGAAATCATCTAGTGTTTTGAGTTTGTGTAAAAATCATGTAAAGAAAAAAAACTTGACACATTACATCACGCTTGTTTGCCCCTAAAAAGTCGGTGGCGGAGAATGGATTAAGATCTTATAATTTTTTATAATTTATATTTTTGTACCCCATAACATGCATGCTCAAATAGTGAACAAATTTAGAAAATCCAAAAGTGCACGACTCATATGTACTCGTAATTGTTTTCTACTCATTATAATTAAACTACCTACTTTGAATAAAAGAGCCATTTTCATTAGGGTTCCTTCTATGCGTGAAACCAATCTGTTTAAAAAAAATGACTCAATTAATTGATTTTTTCACAAGCTACAATGTTTTCAGGTTTCACACTTGATTGACGGCCTTTTTTTTTATATTTTGATGTTTTTTTCGTTTCTGCTGCATTAAATCAATTTTAGAAGTACAGAATAATAGAAGAACAGAATTAATCTCCATTAAATTATCTATACAATGGTATATAAATTAAGTAGGTTATGTGTATGAGCAGGAGTATAACAATAGAAAGAGTTGCAGAGTTGCAGAAAGGAGGCAAAAAAAAGGTCGTAAAGTACTCTAATGCTTCGCATTCGCAGTCATGCAATTAAGTGTTCAAATAGAAACCTACTTAGAGGTAAAATAAAACATAGAATTTTGTTATGCAGGCGTAAAACACAAAATGGCACCTACATGTGAAACCATGTTTGTGTCACATTTAATATTAAATATAACAAAACTAAGATCACCTAGAACTTGCGTATGTTAAAAATATTTCTAATATTTTATTGCCATAATTAACTTTTATTAGCTTCATCCTTTAAATTTTACTACGTTCATAGATAAATACGGATACTAGAATGGCGCCGTGTCTGAGCATTAACCTTTTTTCATGTCTTATTTAAATAATTTGACATAAGTATAGTATTAACATAACTGTTCTTATCTCTATATTTTAATGTTCCGACCTTAAAAGGCAAAACGGAACCTTTATAAGATCATTATTTTGACGGATTTGTTTTCTTTTTCGTTATTAACTTCTGTGAATCGCCAGTACAAACTTCCGTTATGAGAATCCCGTCATAGTGTGTCTTGGTGGATGGATGGACAGACATTTGTTTGATTTATGTATAAGCACAGCAAAATCAGCCTACAGCGCCCACTGCTGGGTCAGAGGCCTCTCTCTGTGAGAGTGACTGGGTCATAATTCAACACGTGCGCCCAGTGTGGACTGGCAGATGTTTATCGGTTGGTGATACCTGCCAATTAAGCACCTTAATCCAAATAGGCATAAGATAATTTATTTATAAGTGTCAACAAAACAAGCCCTCCTAGTGAGCAGCAATTAGCGTGCTGCATGCACATCAATAAACCTACTAAACAGTTTCTATACCTAGGTGTAGATAATTTACCATCAATTTAACCCAAACAATCAACCATGACATAACCTACATAAACAGGTTTACTAACTACATATAAACAAGAAGATATAATGATTGATTGAAACATGCATTTAGCACCATTGTTGTCGGCATCACGCGAATTCCTGACCCCTAGTCTTCGATCAAATATTCTGTGCCCCTAGTTAGTATTCTGTATACACCAAGATTATAGCGAATCGATTGGGAATCATTTATTTCTAAACGGTTCATGGTGGAGAGAGACGTGCCATATAGAATGGTAATAGGTACAAAGGAATAGGTTACGGTAGCTATGGTAGACGCGAGCCAGAAGTGTTGGTTGGTGTAAATCCTTGGCTGTAATCGTCTTTAATTGTGTATGTAAGTGATCTTGTTTTGTAACTATGTAAAGAAGGTAAAGCACTCACTGATAGTAAATGATCTTAATTACACTATATACAACAAGCAAATTGTTTAACTTGGCCGTCAGATTCCAATCCAGTCGTCTCTCACTTAAAACATAAAAATAGATTCCAATAAATGCGGGTTTTCCTTTGGTTTTTATTAAAAACATGCATTTACCATTAACTGTTTGTAATACGATTCGTGAGTCTTGATTAGTATTTCTATGTATCTATCAAATAGAGTTTCATGCATGCATGGTTTTTTGTTTTAGTTTAAGTTTTTTTTTTTCTAAAATCGCTGATAGAATCTAAGGCATAGATTTTTTTTGGTACCTACGTTGTAATACTAAATC
Organism: Eremobia ochroleuca; assembly: GCA_949629135.1. Classification (NCBI taxonomy): domain Eukaryota; kingdom Metazoa; phylum Arthropoda; class Insecta; order Lepidoptera; family Noctuidae; genus Eremobia; species Eremobia ochroleuca. The sequence goes on along the minus strand of OX451386.1, from coordinate 22,920,091 downwards.
ACTTTTTATCGCCTTCCCAAACTAGTTAGACTAGAAAAGATGAATAAACATAGATATAAATTAATATTCTGTGTTCCAGTTTTTATCCTATCCACAGAGTGACATTCCTATTTTTCTTCATAAACGTGTCACATAACCATCGAGAGTGAAATCAACAAAATAGAATACTAGGTACCAAAGTTTTTTAGGTATTTTTCTGGATTTATTGTGACTTTTTATAGTGACCTAGAAGATAAATCAGTAGCAGGCCTTTGAATCCGGTTAAAAACAATGGATTCACTCTCTATTACATACAAGATACAGGGATCTTCTTAACTGACGAAATATGGTTGTACTATACAGATACACCCCTGATATCTCCTTTGGGCATACAGGCCAGAAGTTATTTTAAGTTAGTGAGTATGATCTGGAAACGACATCATAAAATTAATAAGTTGCCCAAATATAACAAAAAAAAATGGTTTAAAAATCAAACAGTTAGTCCAAAATGTTATGCTACATCCTTTGTGTAGCAACCTCGTAGTGTTTAGTAAATGAATAAATAATTTTCTAGCAGTTATAAATCAATTAATTTATCAAACTGTCAGTTTTTCTTTAACTTCTGCAACCCCTCGCGATTTATTGTCGATAAGAAGCGTGAAGTTGCAATAAACTCGTTATAATGACATGCAGAGTAAAGCTAAGCGCACATTACTGCCGCATCGGGTCGTAGCATTGCATTCTAATACAAAACGCTGCAGTGTGTGATTGTTCATACAAAATGTATGAAAGTGATATACGAGTATAGTCTGTTCCAAAACTAACTGGTGAAAAGGTAAACAACCCCTGTTCAGGTAAAATTCTTGCGGAATCACTCACTAAAGGGAATTAATTAGTAACACTCTCACCTGTATTTAGAAGGTTTTCACCACATTTCACAATAATTATTGTTTGAATTACATTATTCAATTCTAATTGAAAAGCCGTCGACGAAAATTAAGTTTATACAATTAACATTAATTATTGATAAATAAAAAGCATTTTTAAGATGATTTAAAATTATAATTTCGTGTTTAAGTATTAAAATAATCAAATCAAAACACTCAACTTGTGAGTGGCACTACAAATTGACTTCCACGGGTACATTTTCCTATCCTTTTTTTCTACATTTTCATCAGATACTTTTGGAACAGACTATATAATAGTTTTTGCAATGCGGCGCTGCCCGCCCAAATATGCGTCAGCGTTTATGATGCGCATGCGTGGATGACGTAGCGCGTAGTGGGAGGATGCGCGCGCCGCGTCGTCTGCGCACTAACGCGCACGTGGGCCAGCGCGCGCGCACCTGTACCGCGAACCCGTGCGATTATTATTTGTTATTAAATCGTCGTACTTGCGCATAACACGTACTGCACAACATTGGTAGTTGCTGTGATTTGGAGCGGGTAGTAAGGTCAGTTATTTTTGTTGTATATTTATTTATTTTATTTAAAGTTTTGTTCACTACGAGCATTTTTGCAAATTAGTTCTGTTCATAACTGGTGAAATGTGAGTGAACTGTCACCTCTCACCATGATTAACCCTTTTGGGAAAAAAATATAGGCGTGATGTTATGTTTACATGTAGTAATTCTGTGTTTTAATAGAAGTAGAAAGAAATAAGTTTATATGCGCCTAATAAGACGCATAAAATGAAAATGAGAAGATAATATTCAGGCTACGGATTTCTATTCTTACAAAATATTTACACGACACCTGGAAATAAAAATAAAAGCCATATAGGTATTGAAGTTGCATGAAAATGCCATCAAACAATTAATATCATCATAAAACGCGCAATAAAAATTAAAACATACATTTAATCCAAGTGAGAGTGTAGTGACGTATGTACCTACACTTATGAGTACTTCATAAGCCTATCCAAAGCATTTTATCTGATGTGCAAACTAATATAATCCCACAGTCGGATGCACACGACGAGTCTCGAGGAAAAGCAGCGCAGGTGCGCTTCCGCGCAATTATTTACAATAAACATCATAGCGTATGCTCTGCTCATCCCATTTGCATAACGAAAGCGTAGCGAAGTGCGCATTAATCTTAACATCATCACTTTCCGTTTATTGTGGATTTCTTTCTTTCTTTCTTTACTTCCTGTCTTTCTTTGTTGATTGTTTCCATGGTTTTTTGTTAGTTAAATAAACTACAAGTACAAATGGACTAAAAAATGCGAGGCCGCATTGACTAAAAGTTTTCTGAGGATCCGCATGAAAAGAAACAACAATTTAGTATCATTCGCATTTTTTTATTACCTTGTTTTCGTTTTGAGCAGCATGTTTAACAAATGTTTTAAAATGTTAATGAATAAAAAAGAAAAGGCTGGTTTTACAAATAAATAAGTTAGTCTCCCTACTCTCCCTATACAAAACTCGTGTGAAATATTAAACGACTATTACAACTTCGTCAGAATAACGATTAATCTTAAATATACCTATTTTATTTTATCAAAACCCCATAAAAAATATCTGCTCAATGCAAACTGCATTTTCTATCCACCGTCTCCATACTAAAACATATTGATAAACTGTTAAAGGAAAACGCATCTATTAGGTACTACGTCATCAACCAATTAGTCCCGGGTTATAATTGCCTTGTTAATTTATTAATGTAAGTAGGTACCTTAAGTCTATCATCACTTTGTTTATATTTATTTGTAGTAGTTTCTGACACAAATAAGTTAAAGAGAGGTTATCCTTGCCATGTTTGTGACGTCATCAGAAGATGCACTATGTATCTATTGTCCCATCACATAATAATATGCTAGGTATGTGTTTGTAGGTGGAGGTACCATCATTTGTTATTTTTGAATCTCATTTGTATGCTAATTTAAGCATTCTTCGATTTTGTTAATCATATTGTTTTAATCGATATATTTTGTGTAAACCTATTATTATTATTATTATGTTGATAGTCGTGACATATTTATAAATGTTTTATTAAAATGTAATATTAACCTGAGGCTAAGGTCAGGCTACAAGTTTATAATAACATTATTAGGTAAGTATGTATAACAAACATCAGTTTGAAAAAAGAAGGCACATCACACGACTTGTAGTTTTTGTACAATTCTGGTTGAATGACTGGATTTAAGCACCCACTGTGCTGATACAAAAACCACAAGAGACGAATTAATATAAAAAACAACAAAATAAAATCAACTTTAGAGAGACCATCGATAAATGTGATCAAAACAAATGTAATTTATAACAACAGTCATTAATGACTGTCAACTTTTTTAGCGAAATCATTTGTTTTTGTTGTAAAACATTTTTTTTCTTAGTGCTTTTGGACATTTTTATTAATGTTATAGTGTCAACGATGCAATACCAATTGATATGCCTAATATTGGTATTTTAAATTATAATTTATGTGAGAATAATAAAAAATAAATCATAAAATCCATATTTCACATTTTAAGTTAAGAAATATCTATCTGGCTCACTGGGTTATTTATAGTTATATAAATGCTATTGAAATCACCAAAATCTAACTTACTAACATGTTTTCTGCATTAATAGACAAGACACTCGTGCTAATACTTCAAACTATTAAAAAAAAAAAAAAATGTGGCACATGTTTGAATTTATAAAGAGGCTTATTATAATTTCTTTCACATAAAAAAAAGTTTTACGAATTCCTAAAGAGACTGTCAAAGTAGAGACGTTTGCTTGTTATGAATTGGCTCTTTATTTTTCTACGACTCAATTGAAAATGCAGCAAGCAATTGAAATTCCATTTCCCAAACACAGCGTGGAAGAGGACCTTGCTTAGATAGCATCATATTTTTCAATTTATGAATACCAATGGGGCAAGGTGGTGTAAAAATGCTATGGATGATTATGATCTAAACATAATCACCGACAGCCTTTTACATCCCACCTTACACTGCAGACAACGCTTTAATGACCAGCACAAGATTCCTGTAACTTGGCCGAGATCCCATCTAAGATCTTGGGAAAATCTGGTCTTTCCCTAATTATGACATCGTTGTACACATGCGACATACCAACACTTCTACCAAACCTTTTGACAATCGCAAGCGTGCTGTACCCATGTAGAATCATAATGTAAATGAAGGGTTACCGTTGTCATCCATTTACAAACACTTACGAAAACTTATTGTACGTGGCTTTAATAATATTCTGTGTTAAATTTTATGTTATGCTAATGCTACAGCTCTTCACTTGCTGCTTGGAATGCGTGACAATACTGGAATAAGATTCGTCAAACCTTACACTACAAGTACGATTTTGTGACCATTCGATGCTTAGTTAGACTAAGTCGTCCTGTGTATTTGCTGTTTGATTACCTTTACTTTTATTAGGTAGGTACCTACCTTTCTTTTCTCGCTGCTTTTATAGTGAAAGAAGTACTTAGTAGGCACGTGAATTGTTTCAGATAAGGTACATATCTACCAAAATTGGCTTGATTTCACGTAGGTAAAAAATAATTTCCAGACCACAAGCAATAAACCTGTAAACCTAAAATTGATTTCAGTAATAATTGCCAACAAGTAATATTCAAACGCTCTGTATCACATATTACACACTGTTGCAAAACCGAACTGCGAGTAGAAACAACATTATTTCATATCGGACAGGTATCTACTCTATCCAGGATGAGAGTTAGCCTATGTCCTTCTGCAAGTCAAAGACTGCTGTCAAAGACCTCTATGTCAAATTTCAGAACGTTCGTCTTGGTAGTTATAGTGTGGAAAGGTACTAAAGAAAGATAGACAGACAGAGTTACGTTTGCATTTATTAAGTATGGATTCCAATGTTTTTGTGTGACATACTCGACGCTGATGATTTCATAACTTATTTATGTACAAGATGAGACGCAGCTAGTTACGTAATGGTCACGTCTTAGCTCACCCTTAGATGTAGAAACTATGTTAATTAGTAGTAGGTAGCTAGTATTTGTCTGACACTCATTTCGTTTGATGTTGGGCTTGTGATTAGCTAAGAGAAGGTTTTTAATTTATACTTTCGATGTCGTACTCGTAACTCTCAGGATTTCGATCAACTAACAAACTACTCATTAGAGATTCCATTTTTCACAAAAATGTACAGTAGTTGTTCCAAATATTCTGAGATGCTTCATTAGCTCATCTTGGCGAATTTTAAATCGAGACTCAGAAATTTCTTACATTCTCGCGTATCACATAAGTAGTTAAACAGCAGAATCCTTATGTCATTTTCCAAATCAATACGGATTGACAGATATTTACTGCCTAAGTACCCATACAGTCACCATTTACCAAGAAATTACCAAAGATAACGTGTGGTGTGCTAGACAGCCTCGATAGAGCCCTTTTGTTAATAAACTGCATCCAACGCTGCCTCTAATAAATACAAGAATGCCACCACAAACCGTTACATCAGAAAAATCTCAAATAAAAACGTATAATTTACAACGTAAACACACTAATCGTAAACGTGGAGTTTACGGTTTAATTTGACCGCACTATGAATACCAACTCGCTAAGGGACCTATGAATTTGACCGCACTATGAATACCAACTCGCTAAGGGACCGGCCTATGAATTTAAATTCCTATCAAGTAGGTGCCCATTCACACCTTACTGCTAAATAGATACTTATATTTGGTTAGGGCCATAAAAATTGATGTTTTTATTATATATGATTGGAAGGTCGCAATTAAGGATCGATTCGTATTGAAGTGCAATGTCTAGTCACCTTAATTCGATAAGGAAATAAGTTATAAATTAAATTTCGTGAAAGTCATTTCAACATCTTTTTGAAGTCCTGTTACGATTGTTCTATTTTACTGTAAAGGGAAAACGATCTAAAAAACGAGATGTGCCTCTTTTCAGTAGTAACTTACAAAGTAGCCACTCTTTGTAGCCACTTCTCTACACTATTCGTGTTTAAGCACTTCTATGCAAATCAAGTCGCTTTTCTCCCATTTCGCTGGTATTCAGCATCCTTGGCAGTATGATCGTTGACTCTCATGTAACCTTCACAATCATAAAATTCTCATCTTTTACCCATTTAAACACTGGCTGGTCCAACAATTTAAAAACCCAAACTATTATGATAATTGTGACGTGTACTATGACTCTACGATAAAACCGTTTACGAAAATCATGTTATGTGATTTAACGTGCTATAATTGCAGTCCAATCCGACTCCCAATTAACTGAGATTGGTAGCAAACAGTTACTCTAACTATTATAACGCACATTCGTTACAATTAGCGACATAGCTGTTGATTCGGTGTATGGTTAATTGTTAACTGTTCGTTATCGCGGGATGACGATCTGTTTGAGATTACATGATAGGTTTGTAGCACGAGACGACTGCGTTTTTATAACGGTTTTGAACTTGGTTTGTGGTGGCCCTAGTGTCGAAGAAAAAGTTCAGAAGGTTTAGTTCAAAATTAATGAATGAATTAGAATTTCGAAATAAACGATTTTACTTTACTTTAAAATGTTTCAAATCACTTATTCAAACTAGGCAGAGAATCACCACTTTCTGAAGGTTAAAAGATACAGGCAGGACTTTGGGAGCCACGCAACAATATGGAGATAGCTCCATATTGTATTCGTATTGTTGAAATAAACGATTTTACTTTTTGCTTTACTTAAAGTATCAAAAGACAGTTCTGAAAACTTTTACTCTTCACCCCATCATAGTGTTTAAAATGGAAAAAAGTTGCGCAACAAGTACCAGTAAAAGTGTCCGAAGCACTACATATAATCAGGACGTACATAATTAGTAACATGAGTAGGAAGGTACTCACCCAGAGTACCTTCCAAATGCCACTATCATTCTCCTGCCCTTATTCCACTTTATTCGGGGTCGGCGCAACAAATCTTGTTCTACCATATTTCTCTGTTAGTCGTCATCTCGGTAGTCTCACCCCCTTTCAAGCCATATCATCTTTCACACAGTCCATCACCACCAGTCGTTACCCTCTAAATGATATCCTTATGAAGTTCCTGACAGTTTTATTGTTGAAAATTGATTTTGTGCTCTTGCAATTGTCAAGAGATTGACAATAGCCGGACGTTGTGAAGGATTGCATGGGAACAAATCGAATAACTACCGGTTTTATTGAAGACCGAGAAATGGGAAAGTTTTTAAAAAAGATTTTCACTGATTCTTATCAGGGAAATAGTAGGTACACTTTATATGACGCATAACGATAAAAACGGTAGATAGTTTTTTATTTTTTTGCGGATAACACTGCGATCTTAAACATACTCGTATTTTGGTTTTCACACGAAGAAAGGCTAAAGGAAGAACTTTAAATATTGAGTATGTATTATTTGATTATCCTCTAATGTCTGCAAATGATTTTTAGAATATCGGTATCCTTAAATCAGTTTACAAAAAGATACATTATTGTAACTTCCTGACATAAAGGTTAATCGTCGTCCAGAAATGCAGTTGATGCATTGTTAACCTTTGAATTAATTCACTATTTAATATTTATATAGCATGACTCATTTATCAGATATCTATTTATATCATGTCTATTATATTATATTATCTAGTAATAAAATGTCATTGTTATATTTTAATTGGTTTAACTCGTCAGGGTTTCGCGTGTCAACAAATCATTTTCTGTGCTTAATTTAACGAAGTGGCACTCGGAACTTGACTATGATAATAGATTTTTTTTATCCTTTATTAAAAATTACCAGGTTCTTAATAATTCCTTACAATCTAGTCTAAAAGACTAATAAGCAATTTAAATCCAACCTAATTTTTACGTGAACCTAGGTTTTAAACTTAGAATAGTGGTAGTATTGTACTTTACACAAGTCCGTTCCACTTTATTAAAGTCTGATATAATGATATAAAGACTTTGTTCATGTGTTATTACGTGTGTCATTGGCACTATTATTTCTACACTTTTTACACTACACTAACTCAAAAGGCTTTATCCGTTTTAGTCTACGCACTATATACGCACATGTCGGTGGAGTGGGTGTTCATGGGCCTCAGCAAATTTTTGGATTCATTTGGTGAAGGGTTCCATTTTTAGGTCACGATGGATGATAATACATATGTCAAAGATTGCTGTTGAAACTGCCATATGTTGACAGAATCTACAGCGTGTATCAGAAAGGTGTGGTCAAATTTAAGGGTTGTGGTACAGACGATCGAACTGAACAACTTTCTCCATGGGACCAACATCGTAGTCAAGAAAAAATTAACAGCCGCCATACATTTCGGTTGAGGAGATATTGAAGTTTTGTATGGGACAGTTGATAATTTTATCGCGACTCACGCACTCTTAACTTTGACTACACCTTTCTGATACTTGCTGTAGATTGTACACTGTACTACATTAAAATTCCATAACTACATAACTCTCCAAATAGACTCATTGCATAGTCTTCTATATTCAAATCCAATACAAACTCTACATTTCGTGACAAAACAATTTTCCTTGCTACACTTGCTTGCTCCAACAGTCGCGTCTACAGCTACTCGTGGCTGATCGGGACACAGCTGCGTAAGCACCCATATTTGCACATTGATCAGCTGTAACGTTGACACTGTTCGAAATATACTCGGAATTCGGTGGTATTGGGAAATGTGTAACAAGTGTTACCTTCAGAGTGCTATTTGAAGAGGCCTCAATGCCTCCACTGAAGTTGTCCGTATATTTAATGCAAATACAACTACTGCTACATTTATTAGAACATCATGCATTGTCTTTAGCCGATATAATCTTTAGGAAAATCTGCCACTTTCCTACCTACAGATATCAATATCTACGCCTTATCAAGTGTCTATTCAGTAAATCTACAATCAATTCTCATATTAGCTTGTTGGGTAATCCAAATAACAACAAGTACAATATTTTATTAGTTAGTATGCCATTAACAAAAGAAATGTTCAAATACCAGAGGTTATAAGTCCTATTATATTCCTAGGTTATAATCCTAGGTTATAGTCCTAGGTTATAAGTCTTGCCTACGTCCTAGTCTCCAGCTGGTATTAAGTATCCCGTAGATATCCACGATACGTTCTTCCTATAGGAAGCTGGCTATCTTCTATTTGTTTACCAAACTCACCAAGAAATGAATGTTCACCTTCCACCCGACCCATCACACGCCAGGTCATTGGTCCTCCACTGAAATATTTCAAACGTTACCATTTTAGTACCGCACCAGGGTCGGCCTGTCGGTCCGTTTGTCAAGCTATTGTGTACCACAAAGGAGCGACCTTGACGCGTCCTGTATTCGATACGACTCAAATAGATGCTATAATAATAATTGTGGGACAGCTACAGAATAACTATTGATTATTGATGTCACGGAAAACTTGACGAGAGTGATTGTTGTCCTATTAGGTACGGTATCGTTGGTGTTCTCTTGTTTTTCATTAAAATTATGTTTGCTTGAGTTGTATGACGTGCATGAGAAATATTTAAAGTGCTACAAGGATCTTTTTGCTCTTGAAGGACAAATGTTTATCAAAAACGCCCCCTGTCAATGACAGAGGGGCGTTTTTGATAAACATTTGTGAAATAAAATAAAAAACAAAATGGCGGCGTTAGTTCTGATTTTGGCGACGCGCTAAAAGATTCTAGTACAGCTTATGAAGGACTGGCATTTAGGGCATATCATTGTTAGTTGCTACACTTGCTACCAATAACATAAAATAAATTGTAATAGACAAAAACTTGCTCCTTAGTGTCATTTTCCAACTAACTAATCCTATACCCAGCAAAATACAGAATCAAATTAAATTAGCTAGCGAAACTTCGCAGACGTGATGGGTGTCGATTTCATACGCGATAATTTAACTATGTAGTTCTCTAAATCAGCTCATAGTCGGGTAAGTATTAAATGCATAATAATGTACCTACAAGTAGTATGTGTAATTAAAGAACCCGTATCAACATAAGTGAATTTAACTATCCGTGTAAGATAATAAAAATAACTTGCACCTGTTAGAATTAACGATCATTGGTTTGTAGGAATTATTGTTCTTGAAACCTTGAGCATTGAATTCTTGGAGTAAAATCCGAATCCGATTGAGTTCAACGATGCAAATAATTTTATTAGATGATAAAAAATGCTCTTGAGTCGATTGAAGTTAAAAAAAAATAATACCTAAAGCTAGAATTAGACTATCTGCGGAATATTTGAAAAGGTGTTTAGTTAGTCGATAATTAGCAAGTTGCGTTAAACATTACTTACCTACTCTACTTACCTGGTTATGGATCATAAACGCGAAAATATTTAAGGAAATAAACTGAACTCCAATAAAACAAAAGTTTTCTGTATTTCACCAATATTGTGTAAACATAACTACACCATTTGTAAGCACACACCACTTGACAGGGTGTCAAAATAAACCAGCATAACATAATCCATGCATAACTCACAAAATTTACCAAGTCAGGAAGTGTCTAGGGTTCAACATAACATGGTGGTTCCCATCTTCCATTGTCAGTCATGTTACCGCATAACATTTGTTCGGGTAGGCAGCGGTCTAGCTTTCACAATACGTTACTTAAGCGTTCCACTTTAAATTGAGTAGGTACATTAAGCTATTGTCCCCTAAGTGTATAAATTAGAATTACTTAATACGCACTTAACGGCGTATTGTTTGTGGCTTCATAAAGTTTAGCAACATGACAATGGTTTTAGTTGTGAGGGATAGTCTCGCGGAAGAGGTACTCGTTGAACGTTTAATTCTGCTTGGAATCGAGTGTTTAGTAGCTTGAGTTTTGATACATTGTTCAATTTATAACAAAGACCTAGATTCACTAAGACTGCATTATAATCGAAATACAAATGATTCCCAGCCCATTTCGATATATCATGTTCTATAATAGAGGAACATGGCAAAACCTGAGTTTAGAAAGAAAGAAGAAACGGGCTCTATACACACCAAAAGAAAAATGACACATAAGGTCGGTTCGGTATTTTCTTTCTTTTCTTTCAAAATCTCCAGAAAAAAAACGACGAACGACAAAGCAGGTAGACGCTCAACCGCGTACCTGCCATTCAACCTCATGTCCTCTTTGTCTTAAATCCTCAAGTACACACTGTTTCCCAGCGTGCCCTTCCTTCTGTCACGCCAGCGGATCACGCTGCCAATGCCCTGTGACCGCACAGATGTATTTTGCGTGCCCAATCTTGATGCACGTGACAGCATTAACGTTCAACCGCATGGCTAAGGTACAAACCGTCTTAAACTTGAGATGTTAATCGCGAGGAATGCTTTGTTAACTACTCGACACGTTTCTGATGATTTGCCTTTTTCTATTTCTTCGTTTTAATCGTGTTTTGACGTCTTATCAGCGAATGAGCTGTTTTAATGTTGGTGTTGTGCTGTTATGATTGTAGACTTATCAAATGACTAGTGACACCCCCCTCCCCCCCCCCTCCTGTTTCGAACGATTGCACACACATTTTTGCACGATTTTATTTGACATGATGTACATGTGAAATACTATTCTGCAATTTAGAACAACAGAATGGAAATGAAAAGCGACTTTGTTTTATATTGTGTATATTAGTAGATAATTTGCTGGCTTCAACCTGACGCCAAATATGTAATATGTGCGTAACATAAATCAAAATTATGATTTCTCTATAATGGATTCTATTTCAAGACAATGACTGTCGATTGAACGTGAACTACAAACGTAAAGAATGCATTTATAAGTGTTTCACAAATCATCAGAATCATCGTTCCTCTATTTGAAGTTCCACTTTTAAGGTGATCATTTGGAAAGTCATTACACAGTCAAATATTTTGTACGCTTCTTTGACGATCTAATGTAAGCACTTGAATGTTTGTCCTCAAGCAGCACTCCAGTCAATATTAGTTGAGACCGTGCCGTGTGTCCGAATGAGGACACTATCGCAATTAGTTTAGCTTTGAAGATAAATATTAACATTGAATATTTACCTATTATCATTATCTACGGATTTTAACGTTCTTTGCACGAGTAAGTCTCGTAGAATGTAGGTCTGTTTTTCTTACTTGGTTTATTTAGTGGCGAATTTATTGTCGTAATTATGTGTTTAGTTTTTATTAGGTGGTAAATGATGAACCTTTATATGTACTGAGAAGCTTTTCCATCATTTAATTTAAAGACGAGCCGTGTGCCAGATGGGCTTACTCATCGGCAAATGATCAGGAGCCAGCTTCAAAAATGAAGAACTTCCATACAAACTTTCTTCCCCTATTAAAACTCCCATACAAACTTTCTTCCCCTATTTAATACCTTTAGGGGATGAATTTTCAAAAATCAAAGGAACTCTAGTACGAAATTTATGCTTCTAGACCCAGCGGCTGCGATTTTTTTTATTTATTTAATACTTCAAGCACATAAATGTACAGAGGCGGACTTAATACCATAGGCATTTTCTACCAGTCAACCTTTGGGTGATGCAGAGACAAACAGTGGTAGGTGTAGATTTTTAATAAGTTGATACGACAGATACTTAATCTTTAATAAGTTGATACGACAGATACTTAATCTTTAATAAGTTGATACGACAGATACTTAATCTTTAATAAGTTGATACGACAGATACTTAATCTTTAATAAGTTGATACGACAGATACTTAATCTTTAATAAGTTGATACGACAGATACTTAATCTTTAATAAGTTGATACGACAGATACTTAATCTTTAATAAGTTGATACGACAGATACTTAATCTTTAATAAGTTGATACGACAGATACTTAATCTTTAATAAGTTGATACGACAGATACTTAATCTTTAATAAGTTGATACGACAGATACTTAATCTTTCTGTTTTTTTTTAATTTTTACCTAAAATATGTTTCATTCAAAATTTAACTTCAAACAGTTGTACTAGCTACTCCAACAACTGTAACACAAAGGTCAGTTGCGTAAGCGCCGCGCCGAGGATGCACCGCGCCGATAGCGATCTATAAATTAGCGCAGCACAGTGCGGCATCCTCGCGCGCTATCTGTGACGTGCACTTCCTACACATTTATTGTTTGAGGCACACCATCAAAATTGCTCATAGATATTGTTACACGTTGTTTACAACCTGTTGTATATTGTTAGACGCCAAATACAGTGTACTCACTGCACAGTGCTATGCGTCTACACTTTAAAATTTGCCTGAATTCTTATCGAACCCTTGTAATGACCACTTCCTGTCTCAATAGAGATTAGAAAAAAACTTCTCGTCCGCATTGCCAGAACAGTGGAAGTACTTGTGATTTCCAGAGAAGAATTTGTTTAGAAAACTATTAATAACTTTTATCTGTCCCTGTTTGTAGGGTATTGCAGGTGTCTAAAATTTGCCTCGTATCATCAAAGCCCTGTTGCAAATAGATATCCACAGGCGCCAGGTAACGCCTTGCATCAGACGTATCTACCTATTTGCCAACCTGACACTCTATCACTATCTAATCCAGTACCAAACAAAATAGTGCAAACATTATCTAAATTACGATTTCTATCTCATTCCATCTAATTACAAAACACATTAGCAAATCAGCGTATCTATTAGACTTCCTACTCACTACGGTGCGCCGGCGCAGGTCGCACGCTCTGAATACGAAGTCTTAGTCAGGCTAAGCAATCTTAGTAATATTCACACCTTTTACTTTCGTTGGACTTTACGTTGGATAGTTAGGTGAAGAAGCTCCAACACCGGATAATGGTTTTTGAGTTTGATGATACTTTTAAAATCCTAAGCTAAGTACAGATTTTAATGAAGTACGGCCGTCAGAGAACCTAATGCTGGTTATAGGGGGGAAATGGTTTCATAGACCTTTATTTCTCCAGATAAAATAAATAAATAAATTTCTCATAGGGAGCGTGACTATTTCTATCAACCAAGATCATACCCAGACTTCGGGCTTGCATTGAAAATTCCTCAACTAGACCGATGCGAAGTCGGTCGAGGCAATCTGTAGCTATCGAAAAACCTGCGAAATGCAACTAATTCTAGTTTTTTTTTTAAACACCTATTTTCAGTTTTTCGCTTGATATTTTTCGCGAAATCTCAGAAATGAGCCTTCTCCATTTTCTCATCTCGTATCCATAATCCCCAGTTACCAACCGGCCACAAAGGTGTGAATCACCGCTCATCAGATAAAATGCTTCTTTGTATCGCGGAAATGGACACAATTGATTTTCTAAACTATTCTATCATTAAGATTGTATCTAAATTATCGCCTTTTTACAGATAAGTAGCTAGCAGTTGAAATAAATCTGCTGAGATAAAAGATGGCGCCATTTAGAAATAGTCTAGTCAAAACTGAATTGCTACCACAAATTCTGAAGTCGTTCAATCCAGTTAACTTTATTGAGCTTGAACTCTTCTTATTTTTGCTTTTATTGGATAGGGAAGAAGGAAAATGATTTCTAGCAACAGAGTACCTACTGTTGCTAGAAATTCATTTTCTTTGATTACGGGTGCTTTTAGAAGCGCGTAAATCTTTAACATCTATCCATTTTGGTCATGTACTACTTTAACATAATCCGAACCAATAATATCCCGCTGCTGGTAAATACAGTTAGAAGATCATTGTATTTAATCATTTGTTTCCCAAAAATGTAATATTTGTAAACCATGCTCTTCTCAGTAGAAAGAATCACCGAAAACACGAAGATTAACTTATCTTAAACGTGATTTTCGTGTAATAATGAATGAAAACGTTCACTACAGTTAATGCCTATGTTTCACAAGGTCCGCATGTGACCGGGGCGCGGCCGCACTTGTAACTAGAGGCATCGCTACTGGCAACCATGCTATCTTGATGTACCGGCTCATAACAGGCCAGGGGTCACATAGTCGCATGGATACATTGTATAAGATGCTTACCGTAATGAGCGACTTTGGACGTTACACGTAATTTAACGAAATAAAATACTTAATATTTTGTGGAAGAGTTCGAGTTAAAAAGAACATATTTTAAGCTACGTCCTAGGTACTGCGGAACTTCTGCTTAACATGCTATTTTTTTTATTTCACCCACATTAATTCTTCCTCATACATTAATATCCCGACTCAGAAAAATACCTAAATACATACAAAGTTGTTCTGAGTTGGATGTACCTATGCCATTTTTGTTCCATACGGGAATCAAACCCGTAACCCACTTAGCTGCAGCTGCCAATCGCTCCGTCACTGAGCTATTACGCCAGCTTTATTGAACTTAAGCAGCCATTTTTCCATATTCTACTCATTACTAACGAAATCCTTTGTTTTGTTACAGCGGTCTTCAAACGTAACAGGTCGTGGCAAGCGATTTACCTTCCAATCTACTGTCAGACAGCTGGAGCGACGGCGACTGGCTGAGAAGCTGTCCAAGGAGGCTGATCTGAAGGAGCAACAAAGAAGAACCGAGCTGGAGGCCATGAGGAGGTACGTTTCAATTTGCTGACACAGTCCAGGGTGCACGTAAATCGAAAATATAGTTTGCTTTTAACATCCCTATTCGACCCCACATCGACACCCATATACGATAGTGAGTCCACGAAGTGATATTTATGTTCTTCTTGTCTATCCTTCATCTTTGTATAAACGGGCATATCTATTCTACAAATATAATAATGACGATGATTATAATAATGTCGACGTTGTAGGTAAACCTACACGTAGATTAAAATTGATACAATGCAATGTAAAGCTAATACAATGTCTTTTTTACAACATTCTGAAAGTAGAACTATGACCTAACGTATCAGCGTGTGTGTATAACGTAATTATATTGCTTGTTTATTAATTATAAAAGTAACCAACACATCATCGCTAACCTAACATGAAAGAGAGAGACATATATTACATATTGAGACATACTCAAACATGGCCCCCTAGGAAGATAGGTACAGCGATGTAATAAGAACCCAAGGTATTCAATAATACCGTTACATCCTCAGAGTTGAGGAAGAGTTCCAGCGCAAGCGCGCGCGGGAGAAGGCCAACATTCGACAACAGTTGCGCCTCGTCAGCAGCGGCGCCAACAGCATGCCCACACCCTCCGCACATCACAACAAGGTAAAGATGATTTATTATGGTTACAGCATTAATCATTTCAATAGTAGGTAAGTATAGAGATGTATTTTGTAATTACAAACTAGTCAACATATAGAAGTAAGAATGACGCATGGAATAACAACTAGAAATTATTGATCTCCGCAACTGCAGTACCTAAGTCGACATCATGTAGGTTCGTTCCAAAGGTTCGGGACAATACAGCAGCCAAGTAGTGTACAGCAGTGGTGGCAATCATCTTGTCCAGTTAAAACCTTCTAGTACAGATATGCATCACTGATGTTAGGTATCATACTTACATTACAAACTACTATAGAAAAGTTCGTTGAATACTTCTCGCACAAGTTTGCAGGACTATGCTAGGACAGGCTAGACGTGGAAGCTATTATTTTAAAACCAGCACAACATCACTTTAACATCAAAATCGACCCATTTACTTAGCCTAAAACAAATAAAGGAAGCCTCTATACAAACATTGACTTCTAGATTGATTGAATTCGTTGTTAGACCATAATGAGGCGCTCTGAGAGACATCAATCATTTCTGTCACACGTCCTTACCACCACCTTGAACCAAGGTGACATGCAATGTAGGTAAATATAAACCCAGACGTATATGAACGTAATGAGCGATATAAATGATGTAATTACTGTTTGTATAAAAATGAGAATGATTCCATGAGTGACGGTCACCTTGCTACTAAATACTGTGTGAACTAGTATGTGTAGCCTTCAGACAGATCTTAGGATATTTTGTGTGTCATAGTTTTTCCAAGTAGGCACGTAAGTACCTAAACACTATGTTTTTCAAAAAAAAAATAATTAAATGAAACAATTTGATTATCTGATAAGGGTTGTAGGAAAGTTATTCTCAGGGTATGTAATGGGTCTATTTAGATGATTCGAACGCACGTTTACCGTAGCATAGCATAACAGAGTCAGCCTATAATGTTCGCACACCTGAGACACAGGCCTCCCCTCTGTGAGAGGGCTCGTTTGGCAGTAAAAAGGTATAATCATTTGTAAAATACAGTGTACGGGGACAACCATGTAAATATTTAAAAAACAAGGAAAAGCTTTTACATGCGGGTCACAAGCTTAGCGTACGAACTCGCAATGATTCGGACCCTTACTAGATGACCTTACCTTACATACATAACCTTACTGCGGAAATTATAAAATTTAGTTATTTGTTGAACATCTCGATGGAACTAGTTTTAGAGGTATCAGGGCTGAAAAAATAATTAGGTAGATACTTAAAAATGATCGCTTGTGGGGATTGCCGAAAGCGAAATATCTACCGTGATTATAGAATTTACAAATATTTTCCGTATAATTTCCGGGCGTCGACTATAACTTGCAGTTGCAAAAGACAAATCACTAAACCTAGATCTTTTTAGCGTAAAAGGTATGTGTCAAGTTGTAGTCTCCAATATTATTATATTTTAATCTGAAATAACTTTCCTCGTTCCAGTCGCGCGACTCCCCGGACGGGTCGTGTCGTGAGTCCCCTGCGCCCGAGCGGTCGCGCGAGTCACAGCGACACAGCAACGCGTCCTCTGACATCAGTGCGCGCAGCAAGAGTACCACACCAGTAAGTATATATAACACTTACTACTTAGTTTTAAGTGAAAGTGGCTGGGCCATAAATTTCGCAGAATGGGACCGAAGAATTGTGATCTGTTGCAGCGTAGGTAGATATCTACCTACCTACTCTGCAACAGATCAGAACCTCCACTTGGTGAACTGAAAACTTAGTAAATATCGAAGGAATCAACTAGATGCAGGAGACATGGGACTGAAAGTTGAAGCGTTTCTTGAGGGAGGAGGGGAGCTTTATGTCCTGCACTGGACATTTTTCAGCTGAATGATTATGATGACAGGTAGAATATGTACCAAAAATGTCCCCTTGCTTTTCAATTGGTACCTATCCATCTACATCTTGTTGACTTATCTTTACCATACTGTACGTACTTAAAATATGATCTTCATCTCCAGATCCGCTCTGTGGAGCTGTCCGCATGGCGCACTAGCGGCGGCGCGCGCGTGTACCGCGACTGGTCGGCTGCGCACGCGCACCCACCCGCCTGCGCGCGCATGCCCATCGCCACGCACACCATGTACAACGGTAAGGCACTTCTACATGCCGCACTCGACTGCTGGACATAGGTCAAGCCATGAGCTCAATATAGATCAAACTGCTGCAATTTGTTGCCCGCTTTTCTCTATAAGGATCTACGTTTTGCAAGGGGCAACCAGCTGAAACTTGCTGACTCACCGACTTGGCTGACTCTTTCGTTAAATAAAAATAAGTGGTTTGGAACCCCTAAAACACATATGCAATCTGAGCATGGAAACTGGAGCCGTTCCTACTGGAGTGGTTCCAAGAATATCAATTTCACTGCTTAATAAAGCAATGAAATTGATATTAAATATTAGGTCTTTACCTATGAAATTACCGTTTTGTATGAAAAAATTTAAACGAATTTTTTTCATGTATTTTTTATTTTTATTAATCGACGTAATCACCCATGCAATCAATGCATCTTTGCCAACGCAGTGGCAGTTTATTGATGCCCTTCTTAAAGAAATCAGCTAGACGGGAGGCAACAAATTCTTCAAAGGCATTTTGTACTGCCTCTCGGGTATTGAATTTTTTTCCCGCCAAGAAGTTATCCAAAGTCTGGAAAAAGTAGTAGTCTGTAGGCGCAAGGTCTGGTGAGTAGGGCGGATGACGGAGAGCTTCCAACCCCAGTTCTTGCAACTTGGAGACCGTCTGCTGTGCAATATGAGGTCGCGCGTTGTCGTGCAGGAGCAGCGGAGACGAGCGATTGACCAATGCTGGTTGGAGATGTGCCAGCTTCTCCATCATTGTGTTCAGTTCTTCAGAAGATATTATTTACACAAGTGTAACATCTAAAATCCTTGAAAAAGTGTTTAACAAGCGCTTCGTCCGCTACGCTTTACTCTCGGAGCGGCAATTTGACTTTTAGCGAGGGAAATCTACTAAGCAAGCTGTGAGTCTACTGACTGGCATTATCTCTTCAAACTTCGAGAAGAGCCACCGACCAGCTGGTGTTTTTCCAGACTTCGCCAAGGCCTTTGGCACGGTCTCAATTCCCACACTGCTAAAAAAATTCGAATCCTTTGGTGCCAGAGGCTTGTCCTTAGATTGCTTCAGGAGATACTTGTCTAGTCGACATCAACTTGTTAAAATTAGGAATAGTGTCAGCGAGTCTTCCGGTTGCTTTCGGGGTGCCGCAGAGAAGTATTTTGGGACCCACCCTCTTCATTATGTACATGAATGACATACTGAGGCTTAATATTAAACAGCCGGAAGTAGTCTGCTACGCTGATGATACAGCTGTAATTTTTTTAAGGGATGAGTATCATAACGACATGACTACAACAAAATCTTTTAACACTTTAACTTCAAAAAAACTAGTTTTTTGACCTCTCACGTCACTCGATCTAGCAAACCAAGTATCGATTCCTTAACAATACACAACAACAAATGCAATGTTTTAACAGCAGCCACCCGTGTCTGCTACCGATTGCAACTGCAATGCCAGTGGCAGAGGAAAAAGGACAAAATATCTAGGCGTCATAATTGATGAACCTGTCCTTCAAAGCACAAATTCAAACACTCGCGAAAAAGACTCGCAAGTTCATTTACGTAGCGAAACTCTTACGAGCCAGTGCTCCCAAAAGTATATGTATAAAGGTTTACATCTCCCCATGCCAATCTGTCCTGCAATACATGTCCTGCAGACGTGCATGCTGTAGCTGGAGCAGGCCCAACGTGCCGTCCTCAAGGTGCTTTTGGGAAGGCCCCGGCGTTTTTCCACAGACTAACTATATAAGGAATCTGGGGTTTTACGCATACGTCATCTGTACATCCTAGGGTCACTACTAAACCTATAAAAACTTAACAGAAATCGCTCTAGCTGCAGCAAGAGGGATAGGAAAATACCCGATCGAATCCCACTTCCAAAAACAAAAACCTTCTTTGTGACCCGGTTTTCGCCGTTTTTACCCATACGAGTGTCCAATGCTATAAGCAAAATTTTTACTATGCCGAAAATCTACTCTGACGCCAAAACTAAACTTAAAGAACGGTTGCTGGGCCGGACATAAGACGAAACAGAAAGTTTACTCTGCTGCTTACGTTAATACCCACCACACTCTCTGATAACATACACAACTACACACACATTACACTCCATATTTGCTCACCTCAACTGTTTTTGTATGTTTATTCTATGTATTATAGTTAGCTTCTTTTTACTTACTTTTTTGTTAATAGCTAATTATGAATTACAAAAATTATAAATTATTAATAGTTAATTATTATGAAATTATCAATACCAATCTTGCGCTAGCAGAACTGATTCAATTAGTAATGTTGTATCGTGTTTGGGTCACCAAGGTACAGGCTGTGCCTAGTTTGGGACCCGCTGTTAAATCAGTCTAGGTTTTCTCTTGGTTAGAACTGCATGCTAATACTTATAAAACGTGTAACGTTAAATGCGCAAAACCTGAAAATAGTTTGGTCAGAATAACGAGCAGAATTAATTGAACCACTTTTTAATATAGGTCACATTTTTCAAAAAATCTTTATTAAAAACCTTGCCGTGTCTATTTATTAATAGGTCAAGCAAGCCAATGTCAGCGCGGCGCAGCGGCGCGGTGACGACTCCTCCCTCGGTAAAGCGTCGTCGCAGACGCAAAAAAAACTATCAGAATGGCCAGTAAAACTAAAACAGCACATAAAACCTTTACAATTTTTTTAATGACTTATTTTCTCTCTGAAATAGGTTAATTGAATTAAAAATCAGTTGGGGTGTCTGAGGTTTTGCGCAATTAACGTTACACGTTGTATATGTTTGTGAACAATGTGTAAGTTTTAATAAATGAATTTTAATTTTAATTTGATTTCAACTGCTGACAATTGTGTGTGTAAAGTGACTAATTGATACATTTATTGAAGACCAAATTCATCTTTAGTTTATCCTTTCCATGCAACTCACAAACATGTAATATGTATGTATTATATTATATATAAATGCATTTTCCTAGCATAATTATCATACAACAACAGATACCTCTGCTTGCAACATCGACTTATTATTATGTCACTTTAGAAAGTATGGTTACCTTCGTATATGGGTAATCAAATGCACGTCTCGCCCGTCCCCAATGTATTGAGATCGGGGACACTCGCACCATAACCGTGCGTTGTGTACTGTGAATATACTTAAACTGTCACATTGTCACCAGTGTGTGGTATCAGAACACATACCTATATGTTGAAGGTCCATGTGCCATAGAAAAGGACATGTGTAAAACTTCATATATTGTAGAAGCGAAACTGGGCTACACCCTAAGGCCCTAAGCTGTAGGCTAGGGATTCTGTTCGCCCACAGATTGATCTCAGGGCATACAGTGGACACGTGCTGCCTTGCACACTTGCACAGTTAGGTTTTGGGGAGACGACTTTACAGTCTCCCCACAGATGTACCCTAA
Source organism: Eremobia ochroleuca (assembly GCA_949629135.1). Taxonomy (NCBI): domain Eukaryota; kingdom Metazoa; phylum Arthropoda; class Insecta; order Lepidoptera; family Noctuidae; genus Eremobia; species Eremobia ochroleuca. Next base: position 22,898,537 of record OX451386.1, on the reverse strand, counting down.
CTGGCGATGCACAGAGGAGGTTTTGGATCGGTCTTGTGAGAGGCCCCCTTATATGTGCAGATGGTGACTACCGGGGTAGTTTTATTAAGGAAAAAAATCCACATTCCCTGGTCTTATTTCGAAAGCCCGGGCACCCGTTAAAGGCGTCCCCCCAAAATCCAAAAAAAAAGGAGAGTAGCGCGATTTTTAACGTTTTTCGAACATATTATGATGCGTTCAAACAGCTAAGATTTTGATGTGTTTTTACTAAGAATAACCACAATAAGCAACTTTGTAGGTATTGTCCTAGTTTCGAAAGATAAACACGTACCTATATGTTGTTTAAAAAGTACGAGTAATCGTGGTAATAAAACAAATGACAATGTATAAAATACATTTCTGCAAAAAGACACGTACCTAAATGTTTACATTCTTACAAACACATGAACAATCCAGGTTATTGATAAGCAGTAACTTGGTTAGTAAGTAGTGGGGTCAGGGCCATCGGAAGTAGCTACGTTAGTGCGCCGCCTGACAGTTGGCGGGGCGGCTCTGTATATTTGGATGCTTTTATGTTAATATTGTATTGATTACTTTGTTATTCATATTTGTACCTACATTCGAAATATTAGCACTGGAAGTGGGATGACCCACTTCCAGTGTCATATTTTTTTATTATTATTATTTTACAAAAACTGACTACTATACTATATAACCTTGTGACACTAATCAATAATCTCCACCACTATTAATCACTCGCTCCCAGACTGCTGGCAAATCTTGAACACCATTTAAAGTACCGCTTTCATTTAATTCATCAATAATGCTCTTTAGTTTAATATCTAACTCCTTTTTGCTATTGTATCGAGTACCCGACAATTTCCTCTTCACATGGCCAAAACAATTGAAATCACAAGGATTCATATCCATATGGCGGCTGAATAATTTCAATCCATCCTTTATCTTCAATTAAATTCTGAACTATTTTTGATTTGTGCGGTCTAGCGTTATCATGTAAAATTATAGGACTCGTTATATGATGTTCGTCTGCCCAAATAGGAATATTTTCTTCTAAAAATGACTTATATCGCTCTCCAGTCATAGTTGTATTTTCATCATAATTTCTCCAAAAAGCAATGCCTCTGACATCCATAGCTACTATTAGTAGTATTTTTCGTTCATGTAGCTCTGCACGTGGTAAATGTTCAGCTGAAGTGCCCGGTTCCACCCAACATCGTGACTGATGTCTTTGACGAGGAGTATAAAATTCGACCCAAGTTTCATCAAGGCATATGAATCTATCAAGTACATTTTTCTTACGGCGATAACACGATAAATATCTTTTCCGACAAATTCCTTAAAGTGACTGGTGACATTAGAGAAGCGATGGAGGATACCAAAGTTACCGTTTTGGTATTAATCGATTTCTCGAATGCCTTTAACGCCGTCAGCCACGATATTCTCCTTTGTACCCTTTCTCACCTTATGGTTTCGTCCGAGGCTCTGGAATGGTTCACTTCTTATCTTCGGGGACGTCAGCAGTCCGTTCGCCTCGATGAGAGCTCGTCGAGTTGGCGTGACCTAGATGCTGTTGTGCCACAAGGCGGTATTCTTTCTCCATTGTTATTCTCCATCTTCATCAATTTTATAACTCAATGTCTTCGGTGTTCGTATCATCTGTATGCTGATGATCTTCAGTTGTATTCAGCTGAGCGGGTAGAAGGTTTATCGGACGCTATAGCTGATGTAAACCGAGACTTAGATGCTATCAAGAAGTGGTCTGATAGTTTCGGGGTGTCAGTAAACCCCTCAAAGTGTCAGGCCATTGTAATTGGAAGCTCACGCATGATGGGTAGAGTGACCCATCACCCCTACTGTTAAAGATCTCGGTTTGCATCTTGACTCGACACTTAGCTGGCAACGCCAGGTCGCTAGTGTTTGTCAAAGGGTCAATGGTACTCTGTGATCCCTGTATCGTCTGAGAAACTTATTGCCCGCTAAAACGAAAACGATGCTTGTGCAGACTTTGACTTTCCCTATAATCGACTATGGTGACGTGTGCTACTTTGACTTGAATGCGGTTTTGTTGGATAAGCTCGACAGATTGCTCAACAATGGTATCCGGTTCATATTCAATCTTAGGAAATATGACCATGTGTCGAGTTATAGGTCTGAGCTCAAATGGATGTCCATTCGCCAAAGAAGAAATTTGCGCGCTTTGACCATGCTTTTCTCCCTT
>OX451386.1:22673118-22896119 GCA_949629135.1 Eremobia ochroleuca | reverse complement strand
CCCACACTGGGTTATCCGCACTCACTGAGTCATCGACACTGAGTTACATAGTCACCGATACACTGACCGAGTCTGAGTGATGACACTCGAAAAAAACACATCTCAAACGCGCCCTAAATAAGAACTTACGCATAAAACTTGTATATGTTGAATTGTAATCTATGTAAACTTCTATTTATTTACCTTAAATTCTTGTTAAGAGTTTGTTACCTGATGATATTATTGGTTTGGAGTATTTAGAGACTTCGAGAAGATGGCCAGCATAAGTGCCAATCCAAAAATGTAACACTTAAACGTAAGATACTAAAAAAATAACTTGTGAAATTAAAGAAACCCTTTTACAAATTAGTTTTGGAACTCATTACTGCCACAAAGGCCGGCAAATGTCCGGTGTTCGTTGGAAGCCGGAATGGGAGTGTTAGTAACCTGTATGTTAGCTCGTCACGCGAGCCACTGCTGCTGAAATTTGGGTCGGCGACCATGTATTGTGCTATTTTTATTTACCCTTTACTTGTCTTGTCTTGACCTAAGGCATGAGGCAAGAGGTCAAACTGTCTAGATAATTTTTCAGACTATTCTTTAGGCAGTCAGCCTGTTCTTTACGGTTAAAAAGTTTATTTCACTGTTGTCTTGTTTTTTTTTTTTGTCTATTTTTTATCAGTTGGTTCGCGTGACATACGTATCGAAATAAATAAATTATGTGCATTTCGAATAATTTTGTGTACTGTACAGCCAAAGTAATTGTTAATTAGTTGTCAATTTGCCGTGTCGTAGCAGTTTCATTTGAATATACGAACAATTTATATGTTGGCACTCAATTTGCTTATCAATTAACTTCCCTTTATTAATGTAGAATTATTAATGAATTACTCCCAAAATTCAATTTTGCATTTGTGAATTACTCCCAAAATATAATTTTCAGTTTACTAGAGGGTTTCATTATGAAAATTATTATTAAAAATGTTTGTAATATCGAGCGGGGAGTGCTCCTAGTGTTAGTATAATAACGAACACAGTATTGTGAAGTTATTGACTCCGAAGAGTGCTTTAATTCGCATCGGCTATGTACTTAAGCTATGTAAAAGTTTGTATTCTATTTTATCAAGTCTAGCTTACTTTTCAAGCTGTTTTCACAGAAAGTACCAAATAAAAACTGAAGAAAATATTTTTTTTTTTTTTTGTGAAAACAGCTTCCTCTAGAAATACTTACTAATATAACAATTCCAATAGTTATGGTCTTCCATTGTAAGCTAAATACTGAAGCTTTAATATAGACTTAACGCTAGACTTATAGTGGTGCTATTAGCGTCAGAGTGTAGCGCTGACGCTACAATGTCAGCGTCAGGTGCTGCAGCTTGACGACTTTACTGTTAGGTGCTGATTTATACTGATCTTATATATTTATGTGGTCTTACCAATATTTAGGCGCACTTGAAACATTTCAACCAGTAAACCCATTTAACGCTTAACGACCTTAAAACATCGTTCTTTTCCGTCAATTGTTTGGAATTGACAGAGAAATAATTATTTTTGAAATACGTTTACCGCTATGTGCAATGATTGGTGGTGAAAGTGGGCCTTAGTATATATAAAATGTATGATTGTTTGTTTTCCCAAATAAAATGAAATAAAAAAATAAAATATTACTTTATAATTTATGTAAACTACAAAAGCAACCAAATTATAGAGCGATAAATAATACATTCTAAAGTGCAAAGATCTACTGCTTATTTCAAAAGTATCACATGACTAGTGGTCAGTGGCCCTGACTACTAAACGCAAGGTCGTGGGTTCGATTCCCACCCAGGACAAATGTTTGTGTGATGAGCACGATCATTTGTTCTTTGTCTGGGTGTATTTTATCTATAATATGTATGTATTTAGAAATATATATGTATGTTTATCAGTTGTCTAGTACACATAGCACAAGCTCTACTTAGTTTGGGACTAGATGGCGTTGTGTGAAAGTTGTGGAATATTATTATTATTATTATTATCAAAAAAAATATGAACAAACCTGTTAGTTATATTTTGAAAATAATATTTACCTGTAATGGACTCTTAGATCGTGATCCAAGAACATTACGTAGCACGTACTTTGGCTAAGCTAAATTCCTGTCACTGTCGTACAACTGGCAAACTACAAATTTAATGTAAGATGACGATGAGAATGACCAAGCTGAAACACATGCACAATGCCGATTACAGCCGGTCGATTCTGTAAAAATCTCACCGTGAAATCATAAGTGAAGTGAGATTGAAGTGAGCAGTGTCAACAGTGTTAATCCCTAATGACAGCTCACTCCACGCTCACTTCACCCAAGTTTTCACGGTGAGATGGTTACAGAATCGCACGGCAGATCTCGGCCTTTGTCATCTCAAGCCCAAAACTTAATACAGTTCATAAACAACCAAGCCCAATTCCAACCACCTACCATTTTCATTGTGTCTCCTAATTGAGACTTCCCCTTGTCATGACCTTTTGGTACGATCAATCATTTCCTGTAATGTTCCGGGTAGGATGGACCGGGGTGTGTCGTGACCGGGTTACCTGAAGGCTAGCCACGTGGTCAAAAGTTCTGATCGATTGCCGCAGCAGAGTTTTATAACGTGTTAAGTAATATTGGGCGAGTGTTATTGTATTAATTTTATTTTGTTAATGGCCTGGCATTAATATGAAACATGCTATTGAAAGTTGTAAAGGTCAGGGTGCAATTGATCCGCGGGATATTGACTTTGTCAGTTGAGCCATATTTGGAATTTAACAAGGTTTGGAAATGTTTTAAGAGTGAAAAAGAAATTAACCATAGAATCAAAATCAAAGTTCAATATGGAAAACTGGGAAATGCTTGATAAAGATTTTTGGAAAGAAAAACTTAATAGACACATATACTTAATAAATACGATTAATATAATATACAACACAAGAAGTATTTTATATGTAAGAGTAAAAATATAAATCTAATATAAAACGGCTCAATTGTATATAACTTAATGAATAAGCAATATTAATATCATACTCATATTAATTTTGTGTAATCTTTATTCAAAATATAACTTTTAAGATGGCGGAAACATTGATAGTAAACATTTTTTGCAGGCATCAATATTTTTTTTTTTTTCAAGATAAATGATAAATGATAAATGATTTATTTTCTGTAAGTAGGTTTGTACAAACACTTTTACATGTCAATCATATTTTTTAAACTAGATGAGGTCGGCGTTTCCTATCTGACTACTCTGAGAAGAAAGGCCGAAACAAACTCAGAGGTCACAGTCTCTTTTAAAGTCCAGACATAATCTTGGTCAGATCATGTGAAGACCATGTAGATTGGTGTCTGAAATGGTCTTTTGAGTAAAGAACCACACAGATTGAGCGGGCCTGTCCAGTCAGTGCACGCATTTGTCAAAAATCGTGCAGCTCAACTCAGAACTTGAGGAGCCTTACGATTCGACGAACAATACCAATGAAAGGACATTTGGGTAGGCCGCATAAATTACTCAAACTGCCAGATCATGATTAAAACTAACTAAGAAAGAAAACCGAAAAAAAGAAATGACCCACATAGTCTTCACACTCACAGTAATAATAATAAAAATAAGATACTTTACAAGGTAAATATCCATGTCATTGTTTATATAAAATTCATCAATGTCAATGTGTATATAAAAATCCAGATATAATCTTTGAGGACCATGTAGATTGGTGTCTGAAGTGGTCTTTTGAGGAAAGAACCACACTGAGTGGACCTGTGCAGTCAGTGCACGCATTCGTCAGTAACCGTGCAGCTCAACTCAGAACTTAAGGAGCTCAACGATTCGACGAGCAATACCAAGGACAGGACATTTGTGTAGACCGCATACACCACTCAAACTGCCAGACCATGATTAAAACGGAAACAATGACCCACATAGTCCTCACATTCACAATAATTAAAATAATTAAGACTTTAAACAGTAAATGTTCATGTCATTCTGTATATAAATAGATATAAAAACCAAAGTGTAAATCAGCAAAATAAAAAATAAACAACATTCACTGTCTAGACCTATTGGAGCAGCTCAATCCCAAGCGTTTTTGTCCTCAATATAGTCTTTTACAGTATAATAGGCTTTCTGGCATAGTTTTAGCTTTATAAAAGATTTGAATTTATTAATGCTTAGTTCTTGAATGTGGCTAGGAAGTTTATTATAAAAACGTATACATTGGCATCTAAACGAGCCACCTATTTTCTTGAGCCTTGTTGTAGGAAGGATATTAACAATTATTTTGAGAAAATTGCGAAAAACTTTACTTTTAACATTATATTACGGGAAAAGTGTAAATTGCCCATGGTTAAACTGCAAAAAAAATTACGATTGATATCCCGTCATAGTTTAGATTTAAAACTTGTAAGATAATTATAAAACATAGATTACTTCTGTATATAACATAAGCTAAAGTTAGGTGCATGTATATAGTCTAGAATGTAAAACGTTTATCTACGAGTAATAAAGATTTGTATAACGATTTAGATATGAAGTTTTAATATCACCCTTTAGGTAATATGTTCATGACCGATGACCTGGTGAAGGCCGCAGGAATCCTCTGGATGCGAGATGCAAGGAACCCTATGTCTAGCAGCGGACGTCTTTCGGCCGAAATGATGATGATGACGATGACGATGAATGTTCAAATGGACCAATGGAGAATCTTGTGTCACTGGGATGGGTAATCATGATAGTTAAAAGCTTTTAACAACTAAAATATTTAATTGCGTTGATCTAGGATCAAGAATACGCCATTCCGATAGAGTTGTGCCTAATGTCAAGAGGAAAGCATTTTTCATTGCGCAATTAGGGTGCTATCTTCCTTATGATCACGTTTTACTTTACAAGTAGAAATTACAATAGATACATGTATTCACAAATAAGCGCGGTATTTACATATACATAAGGGACAGTTAAGGTTCGTAATCAAATAATGAACAAACTAAGTGTTCAAAAGGTAAAAAACAAGCAAAGACTTCTATCAAGCCATTAACTTTATCACTGTAATCCCTGTTATTCGATGTAAAAAAACGTAGGCGTTAATTAAAACTTCGCAATAAGGGTCAGATCACACATACACCCGTCATGACGATCAGTTATTATGGGCGGATAAATATGATTTTTGACGAATTTCACAACACACACAATAAAAATTTTCAAAACACACACATACACACAATAAAAAAAATCCACCAAAAAAAAATCAGACTCAAAAATGTTTGAATTTGTTATAAAATAAGCTCTTAATACACGCCACACCGTACTAAAATGGTAGATAATTTAATGTATTAACCCTAAGTTCTACATATAATACCTCCTTAAGTACAGCACTGACTCAATGGTTTATCTCTGAAACACCACAATAACTACATCGTTAATAATATAATCAAATTGAGCATAGCCTGACCGCCATCGATTACTCTTGCTAATGCTCACCCTGTGAGCTCCGGAAGTTATTACCTTAAAAAATATATCACATGTGGGAGCATGCTCATAATAGGCAATTATCGGTCAACGCTCTCAGTCGTCTGCTGAAAACTTCATAAAAACAAAAGAAAAAAGTCCATAGTACCCTTATAGAACGTTTACATTACACCTTTAGCACGAATAGTGTTGTTTCTGTTCGTATAAAAGCGTCAATGGATATCGTGCATGTTGATATTTACAAGTATTATTGGTCGACATGCGCAAAGGGGATTCAGAAGTAAAGCTTGGTGAAAAGTTTTCAGTTATAGCGCGAGCTTTCAGTGAAGTGTACACGCTACGAGAAACTACTTGTTTTAGATCAAATTGGACGGTATCCAAATAGTTGTTGAGCAGCAAAATAAATATTCGATAAGCAAACTATCTGTACCTATAGGTAAATCAAAAGTTTCAACAGCCTACTTGTTCGTTTTCGACATAAAATTAAAAATAACAAAATTGGACCCAAAAGTGTTATTAACTTAATGGACTAATTGCTAATTACTTAGCTGATTATTTTTTGTGATAAAAGTACTTACGATTAAAATCAACCTACAAAAATAAACCTAACATTGGTGTTGAATCATAACTATAGCATTAACAAGGCAACCTTTTTCATTCGTCCCCAAAACTTAAACCGACAAACATCTGAAATAAGTTACCTACTGAAAACTCGCAACAAAACTTCGCTCGGAAAATTCTAAAGGAGCTCACCTACTATCCATTACCGTGGCCTTTGAGGACGTCCCGCTTGGTTCCGGCGGCGCGGCCGTCCCAAACCTCACCCGAACGACATCACGACAGTGTCTCGCCTGCAACTACAAAGCCAAGCTGTTGCCGGACATTCCCGAGCCGGTATCGGCTCCGCCGGTGCTGGTATCGCCTCCACCGGTGTTGGTACCGACACCGGTTCCCGTTGTCAAAGAACAGCCAGTCTTCACGACCCGCGGGACCGTGATGACGGCGAAACCGGAGGGAATACACGAAGCGCTGGAGGACAGAGACCCTAATAGTCTGAACCAGCATGTGCAGGTTTGTATAAAGACGATTAGAAATAGCCTTAGCAGTAATAAGTAGGTAGGTTTGTTGTGAATTCTTCAGGAAGTGGTCACCTCGAAGGGATGTGTAGGTTTGTTTTTTAATGTAAACAATTGATATTTACATTGACCTTGTCGATAAAATAGATAATTTTTGTACGAAGCAGCATCGATTTCGTGTGTGTTAGAGCAACTGGTTTTGAAGCACAAAGCTGTGAACAAGCTATGTGGACAACGTAGTGCAGTCGAGTCTACAATCACACAGCATACTATACAGGGTTTGAAAATACCCATCATATACATACACGTTAACTACGCAAGCTATACATCAAACTATTGATAATAATTTAATATAATATAACATTGCTGAACAATAATTGCTGGAAAACGACTTTTATTTTTGGTGTAAAAAGTTGCGTTTGCGGTAGTGCGCAATGTAACACGAAAAACATTGTGCTTATAGGTGCATACAACAGAACGGGGATCGTGGGGGTATTTAAAGTTGTGTTGTATAATTTAAAACTTGTTTTCTTAAAAAAATCTCAGTAAAAGTTGGAATTTTGACTTTCAATATCTCCGTAACCAGAAAGTTCCCAGGTTCGGTCCCAGGATTACAATGACGGGGAGTACAAGTGACTCTTGGCTTCGTTAAGCTTCTTTTTACACCCGATATAGATGGATGGGCAGAAATTAATAATGAGTTGGCTTATCGTAACTTTTTAATCTTCTGCTTTGCATGAAATGTGCTTGGCAGGAGAATCTAGAGTAGGTAGAAATCATAGGTTGGTGGTATTTACTAAATATACAGAAACCTAAACAGATGGAAATATGTTAAATAAATATGTAGGTAGGTATTCTGAACAGGTAATTACTATTTTTAACATTAGCAAACACTGTAATTTGTTCAAACAAAAATTCAGACTTAACTTTTTCAGATAAAAATAGAATTATTCATACTTTAGCGCGGGAAACACATTAACATTTCTACCACTTACAGGGGGTTGTTACGTCGCAAATAATTTTACCATAACAAATGGTTTTCCCTGATATTATGTATATATAATATCAGGGAAAACCATTTTTTATGGTGTTATTTATAGAAATAACGGAAGCCTTGAAGTTTAGAGTGCCTATTAAATGTAAAAAAGACCTTGTACGTACAACGTATGTTAATTCTTTGCACTAGTCATGTGACGTCACACTATACTACTGTAGGTAATGGAGTATCACTACAAAATTATTACCATAATAACTTATGTACAAAGGTTCAAATCGGTTTGAAAGCTAAGTAATGAATATATCGCAAACGGTGACTGAGACAGGCGTACACCTTCATAGAGAATTAAAGAATAAAAATGATTATTTAAGTAAACCTCAGTTCAAATTCAAATAATTTATTTTCCTTTCACAAACAATAGTATCATATAAATTTAGACAAGCTTAGAAACTAGTTTGTGTCTGCTCTAGGAATACTTGTATAGCAAGATCACCAGGGTCCCACCACACGGTATGTCAACCGTCAGTCAGTCTGCATCTATGACAGCATGTAAGCTAAATTGCCGACACCAACTGCTTCCGTCATCACAAATTTCAAGAGAAAACTTACACTTCCAGAAAATGAAGTCTACTCAACCTAAATAAGTTTGGCAGTCAATCTGAAAGCTTGAAATGAATGAAGCTACTGGTAGTTTCCGCAAAACTTATCTTGTTACCATATCCATGCATATATTCTAAAATCTTTGAAGAAGAGTTTGCTGCAATGTTAATCTACCAATCAAAAATGTTGATCTATCAATCAATCTAATCTCATCTATCATCTAAAATCACTTGATATACTCGTATTCAAAATTGAAGAAGCGAAAATTCATACGTTCATATAAAATTTCATTTGAACTTTATTAAAAATACTACGTAAAGAATACGTACCGCACCCTACCATAGTAATTCCAACAAATGAACCCATAACTAAGTTATCTTTAGATCAGGTAAACAGCTGAACCATATTAAAGTCCGTTTCTTTCCGACTATAAATCAGTGTCAGTGGAAAAATCAACTTCAGTATACGCACAAACAACCATTAGTATTGTGGCGCCGTGAAATTGGGACATAACCTGGTAACCCCAAGAGGCTTTAAGGGTTTCTTGAGAGCGACTAATGACATTGAAGAAGTGGCTTAATAATTCATCTATTACAACATTGACGATAGCATAACCAGTCTATAACTTTCCCATTACTGGTACCCAAGACTACTCTCTGTGAGAGGGAGCGAGCCATAATCCACCACACGGGCCCAGTGTGAGTTGGGGATGTCACATGTCTTCGAATTTTTTGGTTCTAGGACATGTCGATTTCCTCACGATGTTTTAATTCCCGTTTTGACAGTAGTGGTGGTGAAATACACAAGTTAATGTGCCTGTCTGGATTCGAACCAACGACCTACGGCACTATGTCGGGGTCGATACTAATGGGCCACCACTTCTCCTCATGAAACATTGAGAATGAAACATTGAGTTTCAATAAGTATGATGTTTTTATGACGACTATTATAGCCGCTACGAGCTAGCTACGAGATAACAAAATACCCGCTAGGAAGTATTGAAAAAATCTGCTTCGATATTTCAACATGGAAATAATTTAATCCAAGATTTTTGGAAGCTGTTTTCAACCACCACATTTTTACGTTTTCGATAGACCTTTTCACATAGACTCTACGATCTGCTACGCGATTCAAACAGAGAGCTACGTCAATTGCTACGAGTTTTTTTTTATATTCCATAATCCTTTGTGAGATTTCGTGAGTGAGGCTTCATTGGTTATTATTCAGAAGCATACTTGTATTTTCAATTAACTACAAGCCCTCATACCTCTTCATCTGAACATTCCTTATGATCTTCTACAGAATATTATTACAAGTTTTCTATAGGTTCCAAATAATTCTTAATTATGCTTTCGTGTTACCAAATCATGGTGCAACCTTTCTTAACACTATTACACCTAACCACAATGTTATCAAATATGCAAATTCTTACAAAAACGAAAGGTTTAATTAAAACCTAGCCTACCGCCGCCGGACAAAGAACTCGAGACGTTTGCGTGACTGAAGTGCCTAAGTACCTACCTACCGTCAGCTCCTTGACTATACCCTACAGGTCACTCGCTCCTGAACTATTTTATTACGCTCCACTAATTAAGTTTCAGTACTTTCACCCTTGAAAATAAAATGGGAAAAATAAAGCTCTAGTTATGAATCAATGCTTATCTACGACGAGTCTACATAATTAAAACCATCAAAATAGGCAGGACATGTCGCAAGAATAGACGGTACCACGTTTGCTGGATAGTAAACCGCATGGCCTGAAAGGTTACCGCCGGCCCAACCAAGCTGAGATGGTTGGATGGCGTAGACCAAGATTCAAGAAATTTTTGAGTGAGACATTGGAGAGAAAAAGCGGGTCCGTTGGAGAAGTATTATGTACTTGACCAGGCAAAGGCCCATCCGCGACTGTAAAGCCTTAGATGATGATGATGATTATCTAGATAGTTTTTAAGTGATCGGACTGTGAATTATTGAATATTTACTTAAGGCTAAGAAGTGTTGCAGTTATTGCTTCTAAAAATACGAAACAATGGAATTTAAACCAGTTGTCTTAACTTATGAAAACTATGATCGGGTCATCTTATTTATAAGATAATCCGATCATAGTTTTCATAAGTTATTATAAAATACACGTTGGTATTGGAAGTTCGTAGTTCTTGAGCTCATAACATTGACACACTGACTCACAGCAATTGAATACAAGGGGATTGCCAAAACTATGTCATGTTCACAATCGGCAGTCGATTCCATTCCATTCGTGATTGATTTTCCACCTATTAATAGTTCACTCTACAATGACTTTTTTATACATTATTTAGGTACTTACCACTTTACTTGATTACCAACCATTCAAGTTTACGCAATAAATACCTGATACCTATTGGTAGCACTGAAAAGGAAGAAATAGATATATTTTTTTAGGAGGGGACATATAAATTGGCCAGATACCGTACAGCCGTGCGATTCTGTAACCATATCACCGTGAAAGCTTGGGTGAAGTGAGCGTGGAGTGAGCTGTCATTCGCTAGGGATTAACACTATTAAGTGCTCACTTCACTTATGATTTCAGGGTGAGATTTTTACAGAATCGACCGGCTGGTATTCATAGTAGGTAGTCGCTGAATGCCTAAGGCACAGGAGTGGTCGGTGTGGCGGCACTTGGGGGACGTCTATGCCCTGCAGTGTCCAGCTGTCGGCTGAAATGATGAAGACGATTCTTGTAGTGCACGAGCTACGTCATGGCAGTGCTAAAATTTACAACGAAAGAAGAAGTGATTACAGCTTCCCATCTTCCCTCGCAGATAGTATGGGACGACATAATCGGCGAGCCCGAGGGCGCGCGCAGCCCCGAGTGCGCGTGGCGGCTCAGTCACGCGTGCTTCCGCCACGCGCGCAACTGGTGCTACACCGTGCTCACCGTGCTGCTCGCGCCGCCCTGCGCGCTGCTGCTCGGCTGCGGATTCGCCTGCCTTGCGTTTGAGGTAAGAGTCCGGCAGAGGCAGACGAAGTATACAACACAGGTTTTTTGGGTTTTAAGCATATAAATTGTCTATGGTTTCCATCAAAAGACTTCGTATTTTTACACGACTACAAAGCAGTTTGAATATCGGTACAAGCAGAGAGAGGCTTTTGCGTAACAGGGTTTATAGGGCATAATGATCATGACGTAGCAGTTGCACTACAGAACTAGCATAAAGGGTGCTTCTGTGGCACACTAACTCCAGGTTAAGGCCAACCAAAAGAATCTGTCGAACTCATAAGATTGCATGGTCATACCTAGCAACCAATATACAACAGTATGACATTTGACACAACATTTTTGCTGATCCAGCTAGGTAAATCTTCAAATCCAACCATGTCTAGCGCTAAAGGGCGTTCGTCTGACCGTAACTATCGAGGTTTGCATGTTTGTATAAAATGGAAACACCAAACCACTCATTTGTCCTCCACCTCTGTAGATCCACTCCTCACATTCACACATTCCCATTCGTTACAGCAAATCTGGTGCACCGCGCCCTGCCTGCGCTGCGTGAAGATCTACTTCGCGTCCCTGCGGACCATGGTAATGGCATGTATGGCAGCCCTCGTGGTGCCGGCAGCCAACGCCGTAGGCCACATCTGCAGACACATCAGGGTCAACTTCAGGAAGGAGGCGCCCGAGGACAAGGATATGTTGGTCATTTAAAGATTTGGTGTTTTGTGATAATATGAGAGACGAATTATCGTGAAAAGGAGTTTAGGCTAATCGACCAACGTATTTTTGAAAGGCCTGTTACTGTGCCATAGTTATAATGATGCCGATTAATATTGCCCATGATCCTGAATCTCATTCAATGATTCTGAATTCAATGAGGTTACCAACTATGATTACGGTAAGTCCAGGCACTGAGATGCGCTCTGTTGGTTTGTCAATTGTCAATGACACCGAGAGTTGAAAATACAGTGTGCGATAAAATCCGCACTTACCCCGGTAGACAAACTTGCGACTTGGAATTGGAAGTTTTAAGACACTTCGAATTATTTCTTAAATTTAATTTGTACAAAAATAATTATGATTTTTGTAAATCGCCGTAAGTGCCTTTTATGAAGATAAATGATCAAAGTTTCACAAGTCTATGCATGTATGTGTTTCTGCACCAAAACTTAACACAGCAAAATAATTAATTAACTCTATCTATTATTAAGATTCATAGTTTTAAAAATATTTATAATGATAATGTTAAGAATATTTCATAATTTATTAAAACTAATGTGGTGTGAGGACTTTTTTGTAAATAAATACTATAAATAATATTTGAACCAGTTTTTCTTTAATTAATGAAAAATAAACACATCTATGTTTGAACAAAACGGGACATTGGCTGAATGCACAAACCGTGCGAAGCCAAAAAAAAAAGAAACATCTATTTGCCTTCTGCAGTTTGTAACACAATAGCCGACGTCGACTCATCCAATGTGTTGGCACAGGCAGACCTGTATGCAGCCTATGACATAAACTCAATTTTATATTAAAAAAAAAGACATCTACCAGCTTGATAATACTTACTCCTAATTAATACAAGCCCATTATTCCTCATGGCATGGTGATTGTGATTAGTGTAAACCCAAACAAAGCAGGCTAGTGACCGCATCGTCATAACAAGCCGTGAGTGTCGAATGTATAACATCACGCCATATTTCAATTACTTGTGTGTAACCGCTGAATATTTCATGAGCGACAAACTATCGCACAACAATATCAAAGTGCTTGTAGAGGTTTAGGTACTAATTCGGGTAAATAAGTAAGTATATAGCCTAGAATCAAATTGCGCCTACACAGATTCAGCGGGAATGTTTTTATTTTCTCATGGTTTGAGTGCTTTTGTTTTCCATGATTAGTATAATACTAAAAAAAATGTACTGCCACCGGAATTATGCCCAATAAAAGATATTTTAATTCTTGAAAAAAAATAGACACCGACATTCTCTTTTGTTTTTTTTTTTTATGCGGCTGTTTAGACGTTTCCTTTGCCGGTTATAAGCAAAATTCATAGACCAAGAAGCACGCGCGGGAAAAGCAATAAAGCTGTTTTTCACGATATTTATTGTTTTGTGAAAGTTCAATAAATTAAAAGAATGATGGAGGAAACTTCATCGGATGGGGCTTCAGTGCCAGGGTTGAGACCAACAACCAGCAGTCCAAATAACATGAACTCCAACCGATCTGATAATCATTTCGTCATAGCGCAATGCCGAAGGTTTGCTAAATTGTTCAAATATTACATATCCCAATTTATAAATTGTAAAAGCTGGTTCTGATGAACCCTTCGTATGAACGTGGATCCACGCGAGACACAATGGCTTTTTAATTTTTTCTGTGATTACATACGGCATTAAACCCTAGTTAAGGCAACGTTTTATTTTAGGAACGATGACCAAAATACGAACGACCAACAAGAATCTAGTGAAGAATCAGACGCCGAAGAGGTAAGTCGTAGCACAATGACAATCCAGCTGAACGTCATTCAGTTGTTTTACATAACGGAGCTATAATTTATACTACATAATGTAACATAACCGACACGCAATAATTCCCGCGTGTCATGTAGGTAACGTAAACGAATCGCCATTAATTAACCGATGTGGTGTCAGCGCAACACTAATTCCTTAAGGCTAATCACTTAAGGGTGTAAGGGCTTTTGTATTTTCGGTAACGTAGACTAGGTGTGGCCTATAGAAACTTCAGTGTAGATATTAGCAGCTAGAACCAGATAAGTTTATTGATATTAAGTGCAATATTGTAAAGGGTTGTGTGAATGATTTGATTTAATTTGGACATAATGTCTCTAAGACTGACTGACTTTAGACGATCAAGTGTCCGTAGAGTTTCTTGCCGTTGTTTTCTATAGATAGGTATTAGGTATGTACTACGCTTTGGAATGGGCAACTAGTTTCATCTTTCTGACTGACCGACCCCTTGATAATATAATTCAAGAGTGCCTGTAATTTCTGTATTTATTTTACCATTTATGTACACACATATACAGTGTGTCCGGACATGGACTAGCGATATTCTAAATACTTAAATATAAGCTATTTTAAAGTACAATTACACTATAGGCTTAGGTCCAATATACTTCCCCGCTATGTGGCAGCCATTTTGTTTTTTTTGTTGAAGTATGCTCTATGCGAGTACAAAAAAAATCATA
This sequence comes from Eremobia ochroleuca, assembly GCA_949629135.1. Taxonomy (NCBI): domain Eukaryota; kingdom Metazoa; phylum Arthropoda; class Insecta; order Lepidoptera; family Noctuidae; genus Eremobia; species Eremobia ochroleuca. The sequence continues at coordinate 22,881,804 of OX451386.1, read as the reverse complement.
TATCTCAAAGTTTTAGTCATACTGAGATAAAAATAGGCTTATTCGAAAGGCAATAATATTGTCTACCGTCTGCACTACAAAGCAATATGTTCACAATTCCATAACTTTTGAAAAAAAATGTGAAAGTCGAAAAAAAAAACAAAAAATTATGCAATTCAACCAATAATTGTTAATTACTACAAAAACAACCCCGAGAGCTTTTTTATTTTTTATACTAGATCGACAGTTTTTGAGCTAAGCTACAATACAACATAAAATTCACAACTGTATGTCTAATACTTTAAGAGTTATTGTTGTATGAACATAGCGTATGCGCAAGCACAAAAGGCCTTTGTCGGAACCCTAAACAGGAAATCATTAAAAAAACATAACATTCATATTGAATTTTATTTAATGTTTTTTCCAATATTAAATGAAGATTAAAATATCTAAAGCAGTTGCTCAAAGTGGCCACCTCCAGCTTGTAGACACACTACGGCTCTCTGTACCACCTGGGTTGATGAGCGCCTAATTAAATCCAAATCGGATCTAATTTCTTCGGCGGCTGCCATAATTTTTGCGACGAGTTCTTCCCTGGTATTTGGAACTGTAGCGTATACTTTTTGTTTCATATGACCCCACAAAAAATAATCCAAGGGTGTCAAATCGGGTGAGCGAGGCGGCCACGCTACTACACCACCACGACCGATCCACGGCTGTAGATTATTATTTAAATATTCTCTCACTGCTCGAGAAAAATGCGCGGGTGCACCATCGAGCTGGAACCACATACGCCGACGGTATGATAGAGGTAGGTCCATGAGGCTGTCCGCAAACTGTGTCTGTAAGAATTCTAAAAATCTAGCGCCGTTTAATGTAGGTGGCAATTCCAATGGCCCTATCAGCCTATCGTTGATTATGCCGGCCCACACATTTACTGAGAATTCATGTTGAAATGAGCTTGGGCGCACCGCCCTTGGATTTGCGGAGCACCAGAGATGGTCGTTTCTGTGGTTTGTAATCCCAGCTCTTGTAAATTTGGCTTCATCAGTCCACAGTATTCTTTGTAAAAAATTACGGTTCTGTCTCAAATTTCTATTTATCCACGAACAAAACACAGATCTCGCAGCAAAATCTGGTTCGATCACGTCTTGAACCCGTCGAAAATGATAAGGGTGTAATCCTTCTCTTTTCAAAATTCTCCATACATGCCACTTAGACATTCGAAGTTGCACTGAAATCCGTCTAACGCTTAGTCTAGGATCATTGGTTATTAGTCTAAGCACTTCTTCTTCATCTTCGGGCGATACCAAGCGATTGCGTTCATTAACAGCTCTTTGAATACCTCTTTCCGCTAATCTTGAATGCACGTCGATAAAAGTTTGGCGACTCGGTGTAGGCCTGTTAGGGTACCTTCGTCGATATTCTTGTACAGCCAAATTTGCACTTCCATTGCAAAAGCCATACACAAAGTGTATGTCAGCAATATGTTGCGATGAATATTGACGCTGTGCCATACTTTATCACACTTTTAAATACAAAACACTAACGCAGCACGTAAACAGCACGGACGGTAAGTGAAAGTAGCGATAGCGATCACAACGCAGGGCGAGGGACAACTAAACTAACCCAACTAATAATTTGTCCTTAAAACTGATTTTGTTTCAGGTAGTGGACTAATACGTTCTATCTCGCTTACTCACGGTAGTAACGAACAGTATTTCTCGCCTGCTCTCAGATGGAATACAGTGAATGCCATAAATGACACTCTGGCGGTTAACAAAGACGTTTTGTGCTTGCGCATACGCTATGTTCAAACAACAATAACTCTTAAAGTATTAAACATACAGTTGTGAATTTTATGTTGCATTGTAGCGTAGCTCAAAAACTGTCGATCTAGTATAAAAAATAAAAAAGTTCTCGGGGTTGTTTTTGTAGTAATTAACCATTATTGGTTGAATTGCATAATTTTTTGATTTTTTTTTCGACTTTCACATTTTTTTTCAAAAGTTATGGAATTGTGAACACATTGCTTTGTAATGCAGACGGTAGAAAATATTATTGCCTTCCGAATAAGCCTATTTTTATCTCAGTATGACTAAAACTTTGAGATATATGATTTTTTTTGTACTCGCATAGAGCATATTTCAACAAAAAAAACAAAATGGCTGCCACATAGCGGGGAAGTGTATTGGACCCAAGCCTATAGTGTAATAGTACTTTAAAATAGCTTATATTTAAGTATTTAGAATATCGCTAGTCCATGTCCGGACACACTGTATAAACAGACAAGAAAAAACACAACAGAAAAATAGGTACAAAGGTGATGCTTATTTCAAATAATGACTGAGTTTGAACAGAACAAATTAATCTCACGCTAAATTTATCGATATTTTATACCTTCCTTGACTAACTTTTTAACTCAAATGTCTTTCTCGGACTAAATCGTGACGTTATAAATAATGTCGAAGGCCACTTATCACCTTCAAAAGCCATGGAAAAACACTAGGTGGCCTTTGTTTGGCTTTCCGAGTTACGTACGGCGAAATTAATTGCCATACTAAAATGTCGCAGAGGGTGTTGGTGGCATACTGTCGCTCAGGAAGACTGGGAGCGGCCTACTGCACCCTACGCACCGGCGAGGTGGGTCCCATTTACAATGTAAACATTTATAGTTCAGCCTTTATGGGTTTTTAAATTACCTACCCTCTGCATTTGGGTCACATGATATCTAGTTTCATGTGTATTAAAGCTGTTTATACAGTTCAGCCACCATACGTTGTTTATCTGATAATACCCGAAAATTCGTTACAGAATATACCTATTTAAGCAGATACTTATTACGACTTCAACGTAGGTATGCTTAAAAGTTACCATAAAATCATAATAATCATAAAATCAATCAATTAATTAATAATAATTTGCTTCACCAATTTCAACTTTCCTTCACTCCTTTCTTCTTCTCTTTTTCTTCTCTCTAATGCTGACCAGCTATTCATCTTGGAAGAGATAGTAGACCGTCCGCCCGAGTACCAGATGTTCGCAAGTTTGTACCGGCAAGTGGAACCCATCTGCATCTTACTGGACGGCAAGAACCAGGGTGCCTTTGTACAAACCGTCCGGAAGACAGTGTTCAACAGCGATGCCAATGATGAGGGGAGGTGCAAGCTCGTGTTCCTGTCTGCTAAGGAGTTTAGTAAGTACTGACCTTCTCATAATGAAACTGGTTATATGAGGAAGATACCTAATAGAGCACCTACCAAGGTAATATTAATTTTGATAAAGAAGAGTCAACTCAAATATCTGCAGTAAGGAATTTGAGATTGACTTTTGTTACGCTAATAAAAAAATTATACGATAGCAATATCCCTATCCAATGGCCTGAATGTACATACATTGTAGAAGGATCTTTTAGAAACTACCCACGATTATAAAGAAGTCAAATTTTATGTGATAAAGATTCACAATAAGCTGCTGAATCAATTCACTTTAACCCAGGTTTTGAAGCATGCAAGAGACGTATCTTCAACCTATCTCTCCCGACCGAACCACCGAACGCGTCCGAAGAAGAGAGATCCCTATACCTACGAACAGCGTTGGACTTCACTCAAACCCAGAGTGTGCACGCTCTGGGAGCGTTGTTAAAATATCTGGACCTTAACTGGGCTAAATTGAGCATGGACCTGCATGGGAAGCCGCAGTTTTTAAGTCTGAGGATCATTTCACTGTAAGTTGCGGGACTTTTGATCTTGATAGGAGGTTTGTAACGATGGGATGATTATCTTACGTTATTTTATTATTTTCATGTTGACTTTTCTGAAAGCTGTTAATACGTTGATACCAACTAACTGTTTGCAAACGAGGCGCTTTAACCCTTGATTACGTTACAACTAGTATACTTACCCAAGAGCGTGGATTCTGAAAGCGAGACCTATGCCCGACAGCGATATGAAGTCGGGCAATGTTGTGTATGTTGGTTTGGTATCTTACCATATTTTTTCAACTAATTTGGCTGGTAGGGACAATCCACTCTTCTGTCTTCTAACAAACCCTTGTAAAATCTATGTACCTACTACTAATAAAACCATTGTGTACTTCCTTTAGTGCAGACATAGTAACAGTGGACGAGGACACATACCGCGGTCTTCAAGTGTTCAGCGCAGTGGCACACCCCAGCGCGTTTAAACGAGGAGCGCGGGGGTCCAGTCGTGAAGGGCTCTCTCTGTTCCAATTGTTCAGTAGGTGCAGCTCTAAGATAGGACAAAGCCGGATGAGGTAAGCAGATAACATAGAAAATAGTCACAGATTAACGGATTCACAAAGCTCCAAAAGGTTACGCAACACATTAAATATTCACGGAAAACTATCAAATATGATGCGCTGTCGATTGCAAAAAGACGACTTTGTCCGCTCGAAACTTGTCGGCGACTAATTGCGGGTAGGACAATGGGTAGGAGAAAATCTTTTCGAGGTTCGAATTGACAGATAGCAAACGTTTCATTTTACGTAAATAAATATTTGCGACAAGACACTATTGGATTGCAGGGTTTTGCTACAACACCCAACCTCAGAACTGGCAATTTTAAAGAGTCGTCAGGACGTTGTAGCATACTTTATGAAGCCACAGAACGATGCCCTCATGAAGAACATCTGCTCCTCCATGCGTTTCATCAAGAATGTTCACGTAAGTTGACTATTTTATAATAGGGATGACAAAAGAACTGTTTGAACTTAATGGTTTATTTCAGGGAATTTTGGCGAAAATCAAAGCATTGTCAGCTAAGTCGTTTCAGTGGAAATCGCTTTATAATGTAAGTTAATCAATGCCACAACGGATCAACTAGAGTCATTTGGGGTAACTGAGCGCAGTGCGAGTATCTCCTGAAGGGGAGCGGGGAGCGGTTATTTGTATGGGTCGGAGAGCGGCGCTAGAGTCAGTGGCGGACTAACCGGGGGGCGGAAGTGGCGGCCCGCCCCGGGCCTCCGGTCTTGGGGGCCCCCAAAATGACTCCGCGTTCCCCTGATCAAATCCTAAACAAGACTTTAAAAATGTGCTTAGTACCTACATAATTTTATCAAGATATAGATACTTCTTGACCATTTGCATCTCGGTTGCATCATGCGAGAGGAGTTTTTCGAAACTTAAACTAGTTAAAAATATTTTCGATGTAGAATGGGTCAAGAGCGACTTGGTAACCTAGCCGTGCCTTCAATAGAAAGAAAAATTTCCAAAGAAATCGATTTCATATAAGTTATTGAGGAGTTCAGTAAATTGAAGGCACGAAAACACATATAACACGCTACAAAAAATAAAAAAAACTATCTTTGATTTGTTTTATCTAATTTTTTTTGTCAATCGATTCGTATTTTATTTTCCTCGCCCATATCCATTCCATATTGTAGGTAAGTATGTTTATTTAGCCTAAATAATTTAATTAGAATTTAAATTTCACTTGCCAGATTTTAACGAAATAAACATAAACACGTATTTATACATACAATTTTTTTAAGCTGGCCTCATTCAGCTTTGCCGTCCCGGGCCTCTGACGGGCTTAGTCCGCCACTGGCTAGAGTGCCCAACGAGTCATGACCTGTCACAGTGGCGAATATGTATTTTTTCATAAAAAACTATTTGGTATTTTAATCCGTAGATTTTTGTTTAATGGAAAACACTATAGCATCAACGTTATTGAATTCACAAGCGTAAGTTGTTTTTTCTTTGAATAAGTACGTACATATTTACGCTTCATTTTTCAAAATAGTTTGAGGTTATATTTGCTTTCAATTAATTTTATGAGCTTCCATTCGCAATTTGGTGTTCTGGGGAAAATGTGCGTGGGTAAGTGTGGCGCATGCGTACACTTATCCTTTTGGCGTTATTTTCATTTGTAAGTACGTTGTTTTAATGGGATTCAATAAATCTCAAGTGGACAGTTTTTATAGCAACTTGAAGGGGATGTACGAGAAGTATAAATTTAAAGAAAATCGCATTTATAATGTTGACGAGACCGGAATAAATACCGTGCCTAAAAAAACTCCCAAGTTTTTACTAAGAAAGGCGAGAAGGTTGTAGCTGCAGAGCGACGGGTCACAGTAACAGCTATCTGCTGTATGAGTGCTAGAGGTCATTACATCCCGCCAGCATTGATTTATACACGTAAGAGACCCAGAGACGATTTATTGGATGGTGGTCCTTCACAGAGCATATTTGTTAACGGGTTGCATCATTTTAAAGATTTCAGCCCTCCTTCGTCAGAAGATCTCGTATTACTGCTTCTAGACAACCACTCATCCCAGATTAGCTTAAAAGCCGTGAATTATGCTTGTTGTAATTGCGTGTTGTAATGATGATTAATTACGATGATATTGTTTTTATTTCATTACATAGTTCTAAAATAAGTTGATATCTAAATATTAATCATTTCAAAAAATACTTTCTACGTAGCGGTATAATAAATAAACCTGTGTTCTTGAATACTGTTTTTTTTTTATAAATTCAAACAATGCGCTTACTTACCCCATACGCGTATACTTACCCCGTACCTGTGCGCACAGTTACCCTCAGCGTGGGTCAAGTGAGCGCATTTCGATTTTATGCAATTAAATGTTTACAGAAAAAAAATCTACTAAGATTTCAATTTTTATTTTTGTTTCAAAATAGAGGCTAGTATATCGCTACCTTGGGTTAGAAAGGTAGTAAAAGCCATAAACCCTTTATAGCTTTTACTACCTTTCTATCCCGAGGTAGCGATATGGTTTATCTCAGTAATTTTTTTATATATCTAACTCTTTTATTTTATGCGTGGTGAGCCATTGTTTACCAAAGTGCGCACACTTGACCCGAATGACTCTATGGGGCATTTTGAATGCATTATAATCTCGTCTTGATATGAAAGAAGAAAAAGCTTATGGCAGTAAAAACTAATTCATATGTTTTCTTGTGAACAATTGATTGGCAGACGCTATACAACGCGGTGCTGATCTGCGAGATGTGTGAGTCAACGGGAAAAGTCAGCGAATTTCTGGAGCAACTTGCGTGCTTCGACAATACCAAGCTCTATGAGGTATCTAATAGAAATACTGTGATATTAAAGAGCGTAGAAACGTTATTGATTTTTCGTTTACTTACAGCTGAAGTTGAGTACTTATTTCATCTCAATCCTCAACATTTTAAGTACTCAACTCTTACTTTTACAACTTATTTGACTTATTAATAACTGTTTCCAGATGGCATTATACATGAACAGGATCATAGACTTCGATCTATCCAAAACTGAGGGCAAGTTTACCGTGAAGCCTGGAGTTGACGCCGAACTTGACATGAGTACCTACCACAATAATTACTTTGATATTTATCGGGATGTTTATAACAATCCTTATAAACTTCTAAAAATCATTTTGAAACAAGCAACCAAAAACTACTTACGTTCCTCAGAAAAACAAACCATGGCGAGCCTTCACGGGCTGATGTCAGAGACAGCCAAGGTGGAGATGGAACGTCTTCCGACTTATATCGAAGAGTGTAGCATGCTGTATATGCCCCACCTCGGATATTTGCTAGGCGTGAAGGTCTGGGCAGACGACCTGAGCGCAGACGATAAGGAACTGCCTGATATGAAGTTTATGGTAAGAAACTGATGATGATCGCGAGCGCGAGCGTAAAACAAGAACCAATGTCAGATTGCCGACTATTGACATAAAGATGCTGATTTTATTCAAAAGCGCAGCTCCATTTTAACAATCTAATTTGTCTTTCAGTTTCAAAACAACGACTACATCCATTACAAAAGTAAGGGATGTGAAGGTAAGAATTTAATCATGGAATTTCCAAAACCTGTAATTTCGTATGATTCATCTTTAGCGTTATGACGTGCTTCAGTTGCTGATAATTTATTCACATTGCAATGTAGCCCTAAGGTGAGTAGACTGTAGTTTTATTTAACCCTTTGACTGCCAACGTCGCCTACAGGCGTAAAAAAAAGTTTCCAGACCGCCAACGATGCCTTTAGGCGACACTACTTTTGACCCTTATTTACAGGAAATATAGTTAATGATTATTTTTAACAGTTTTTTTTTAATATCATCCCCATAGTGCATCAAATGCCGTGAATTATGCTTGTTATAATTGGTGTCTGAGGTTTTCCACATTTAACGTTACAAGTTGTATATGTTGTGATAACTATTATGACGGCTTATTATCCGATTCTGGCTTGACGTCGACTTCTGGGAGATCCTGTATAATGATAGGAAGATGGAGACATCTTTAAACACAAACTCATTTGAATTTCTCCAGAAGTTAAACCTGTCTTTTTAGAGCTGGACGTGATGATAGGCGACACATATCCTGAGATAGTGGCGCACGAGACGCGCATCATGATGCGCCTCACCAGCGTCATGCTGCAGCATCTGCACACGCTGGCCGCGGTCGTGGACAAGTGTGCCGAGCTTGACTGGTAAGAGTAGCTAGCTATTTTTATTATTTATTTAGGATCTCCAACAAAAGATATACATATGTACCTACGCAATACATGACAGAAATAGTGGGCAACACCCATAATAATTCCTATAAACAAAAAGGTGGTGTGAGGACAAAGAATTTACCATGAGGCACGCCCTAAAAGATTCCGAACAAGAGCTGGATCATACCACCAATAAACAAGACCTCATCTCGAAGTTCGCTGTTTTATATGTATGTAGACGGATCGGGTAACGTTAACTAAGTCGGCTGCCTAATTGGCAGACCAAGACCTATAAACGGGGGATGCAGCGAGTTTCTGAACTCAATTTTACTTCAAACTAGCCGCATCTATAACCATATGCAAAGACATTTAAATATACTCCCATGACATTGTATTTGTTCATATCTTATCTAATCTACAGCCTTATAGCCATATCCAAGGTCAGCAAGGAGTTTAACTACGTCCGTCCGACGTTAACTTCTGAGAAGATCATCAACATCAAGCAAGGCCGTCACCCTCTGTACATGCTGACTTGTGACAGCTTTGTGCCGAATGACGTGGAGTCCAGTCAGGAGGCAGGGTATGTTAAGATATTGACGGGACCAAACTCCAGCGGGAAGTCGGTTTATATGAAGCAGATTGGTGAGCCTCTTTTCTTCCTTTAAGAAATAAGCACTCACTGGGCTATTATTTGCTAAGCAATACCTCAAACACCTGTTCGTGTGCCTATTTCAACATGCTAGACTAAAAAAACGAAAGACAGACAAAAACAGTAGACCTCGAAATTAGAGAACAGTTTTGGACTTCTGGACCAAAAACGCCTTAATTTATGAGCATTTGGAGGGGTTCATTACCGAACCTTTCATCAACTGATCTTTCGTTAGACGATTTCCTATTTATCACTGTATTAAAAATGCGTATCAAGAGCTACCCAAAACTCTTCAAAACAACAAGAAGTAAATATCCTATCTAAAATCAGAACATTTTGATCTAGGTCTGATAGTATACCTGGCTCACATCGGTAGCTTCGTGCCAGCGGATTCAGCGACGATCGGCGTAGTGCGTCACATACACACGCGCATACAGAGCACCGAGTGCGTCGCCGCACACATGTCCGCATTCCTTATTGACTTGAGACAGGTATGTCAGGGCATAGGAGTCTTTCTGTACAAAACGAATAGCGTAACAAAGTACTACTAAGGTGAAAGCTTAGTCATGACGATATCCTAAAGAAATTCGCCAACTGGTTCTCAAATGCATTAAGAATAGGAATACGGTCCTATTCCTACACTTATTCTTTTCCCAAGCTGTGGCATTGCATTTATTTCGTAAAAAAAAGTAAAATCCATTTCAAAACTGCTTTGACCCTGCCAAGAGTTTTGTCATGGATGTCGCGGTTCACAAACAATATTTTAAACAGACTAACGTTATTGAGATCCTGGCACCATTTTCAAGAAATTATTATTTTAACAACAGAATCGACTCTCATAACAGGTGCCTGCCATAATATCTAAAAGGCTGAGTTTTACGAATGTTTGTATGTAATCAACTCTCAATAACATCTAACCCTTGTCCTATCTTCCAGATGGCGCTAGCCCTCCAGGAGTCCACGTCCAACTCCCTCCTTATAGTAGACGAGTTCGGCAAGGGAACATCTACCACTGACGGACTAGCGTTACTAGCCGCTTGTCTGAACACGTTACTGTTCAGGGGAGACAACTGTCCGCATGTGTTACTGGCTACACACTATCTGAATATCAAGGAGTATATCGTGGACACGCCCATTGTCAGGTTCCTGGTAAGATTTTTGGGAAATATTTCTTACCGGTATTCTTGAATGTAGTGGCTGATCTTGGTCTCCTCTCACTATGAACTATACTATACTATAGTTCGACATTGCATAGCAAACGTGCCACAAAGCAGTCGATCATCACATCGTGTTCACTGTGAGAAGAAATAGTATTGTTCAAACAAGACAAAATTTATAATTACCGTACGCAGACACCAATCCGATATCAATACAATAGGTACAATGTATAAATAAAAAAACTATTCTTCTATTGAAGAAGCTTCAAATAAAGTAACTAGATACTAAGAAACAACTAAAGAAAGAAGTACTTAACTAGATATTGGAGCACAATAAAGCATAAACTTATCTATCTATCTCCACGTTAAACAAAATACTAGTCCGTGCAAACCTTAGGGGTACCTAAGAGCGTACGTCAAACACTGGTTGAGTCTTGTAATCAGTTAATCACGACCCCTAATTAAAAGCTCTACACTGCCCCTTTCCTCCTGCTAGCGGTTCGAGTTCGTCCTTCAAGATGGTGTGCCGGTATTCCTGTTCCGCGTGTGTGAGGGGGGCGCGGAGACCAGTTTCGCGTTACAAGTGGCCGCCGGCACTGGACTCATGCCACGGACTCTCGCCAGGGCTAAACAAGTCATGGATTCGGTTATGGTAACGTGACAAATAAAGATACATCATTAAAGTATTGTTAAACCGGCCAAAATGAAGTCTACGTTCCACAATTTTGTACGCCATGATTGGCAAAACATGTAGCTACCTCTTATTATTTTTAAGACCTGTATAATTCTGCACTCATGTTTTACAAAATAAATATCTTGTATCACAAAGCAGTATCTGAGGATCACCGCTGTTCTTGATGAATTATGTATATGCTAAAAATTATGATTATTATTATCAATCTAAAGTAGTTTGACAACAATCCTTTAAAATCGTAAGTAATCTTAATATATTATATATTTTATTTTCCAGAATAACACGCTACCATCAGAAAACAAACGCATCACAGCCAAACTGAACGCCTGCATAGAAAAAATTAAAAACAAACTACTCACAGACGAAATTTAATAGTAATAAAATTTGTTACAATACAATAATATGTATAATGATATTCAGCTCAGCGTCGCTAACAACAATATTGGTATAAAATTTTAAACACATCAAAAAAATAAATTAACTACTACTTATGCTATTCATTGACTCTTACATAAATAATATAGTTTATACGATAAAGCCGGAATGTTTCAATGCATTGTCACGAAGCGCTTCGATACATTCATGTTTACATTTCGATACATTCTTAGGATATTAGCGATTACCTAAGTATGTTTTAGATCCGTTCTTTGTGACGCTAGTCACGCATGTACATGATCACAAATTCATTTATCTAATACATTCATATTATCATAAATAAGCTACAAACACATAAATAAATAAAAATATTTTTCAAAACTTCGTAACCAATCACATTTCGTTTTGCACTTGTATAAAATCTTACATACATAATAAATACATCATTATTATATTTACTGTCATATAAATATAATAAGAATTTAAATTTGAGCATTGTTACCGCTTTTAAATAATTAATTAAAACACAAAATCAATTTCGAGGCCAATAAAAATTAAGTAAACGGAATCAATAGTTTTAATATTCTACAACTTATCGAAATTCTTTTAAATATCAGTAACACATAATTATTACGCTCTTTATAACAACCAAATATAAATGCTCACGTAACAAACTCATACTCAAATGATATGGAGTGGACTTAACATGGCTTCCTTTGCCCAGTTGTGGGCAAGATTACATGGACTTCATCTGCTGCATCAGTTCTTCGAGAGATAGCTCGGAGGCTGCTACCGCGCCGCCCGTGCTTGACTCTGGAGTACTATTGTCTACTGGGACGCTGTAGGCCACCTGAAGAAGGACATGGCATAGTGAAAAATATTCTGTTATATCTAATGTTCTGTATAGGTAAATAATTATTCTATTATTGTTGAAACGTAACACACCTTAAAACAAATTAGCCTTTGTATTACAATTCATATTGCATTGAATAAAGGACAGTTAATTTGTGTTACATTTCACGAAACAATACCCGGCATTTCATTTGTAAAATCACAAATACCTGAACTCCGTCTACTAATTTAAGGTGCGAGACGTCATCATCATCTGGCGTATTTTCATCAACTAGACTGATTCCTGTGAAACAAGAACATGCATTAAATGTTTATTATGAAATATGGCTGCTCTACTTATGCTTTACGTCAAAACAAAAGAGGTATGCAATGTGTATGCGGAAATCACCAATAATCTGCATCAACAGTAATACAACATACCCCATTCGTTGTCAGCATGCACGGGTGCTAGGTCCTCTGTCACCTCAGTAGCGAGTTCTACCACGGGCTTCGCTCTGAACTCCGCCTGGCGCGAGCGGCAGTAACTATCGTCGCATTGAGGGTTCGGCTGTGGGGAGACAATGATAGAAACTATTAGTACAATTACAAAGACTAAAACATCTCGACTTGGTGATGTCAATCTTTTGGACCAAAGGAAGGCTATCAAGATCAACATTACATATCTCAGAATGTCACAAGCTTGTGTTAATAAAATACTATTATGAGTTTTGGAGTTAATTAGACTAACAGATAGTTAGAATATTTACTAGAAGAAGATAAGTGCTTACCTTCAATGCCATCATTGGGAAGAAATCTGTTAATGCACTGTATCCTAAGTAATGGCTGACTTGTCCAAACTCTAGCAAGTATTTCAATGTGTTTTGCACTGTAACAGAAAAATATGAAATGTCAAAATCCTTTCCTTGTACCCAGATAATAAGGTGCAATTTGAAAAGAAACAACATGCCTAAGAATCCTGCCACAATTCCCATGGTAGTGGGCAGACTGGCTGCACATACTCCCTCCCTTTTCAGGGTCCTCTCGTCGATTTTCGACGCAACCACTAATGGTGGTGCACACTGAAATTGACAAAGAAAAACATCAGTAAAGCTAAATTGATTTGAAATCTTATTTTATGTTATTATACATCAATAAATTGACAATAAATGTCTTAAAATACTGAATAATTAAGTAACATGACAAAATCTCAAAACATTTGATATCAGTAGCCTAAAACTTGACTAATGAATTTTACTGTTTTTTTTATTGATTTGAAGTTTGAATTTTTATTGACTTTAAGTTTGCATGGCAAAGAAGTCGCCCATCGGCAGTGATCGTCAAATTTCTATACATCATCAAATAAGAAATTTCGTTAGCATCCTGAAACTGGTAATGTTATAAGCCCAGTTAACTCACAGCAAAACAAGCCGTCTCTCCCGGCACAATGAACTGTATGTGTCCAGACACAGCATTCTCACTGACTCCAGACTCGAACCACTTCTGGTTGAGCTCGTTGCAGGCCGTGTTGATCGCCATGCGCGCCTCGAAGTTGTCCACACAGCTGAGGATTAAGTCTACTGGGCCACCTGTCAGACTGCCAGTTCTGAAAACAATAGTTTGTTGATTTTATGTGTCCCTTTAACAAAATGTTAATTTTCATTGTATTATCTTAATGCCCAAGATAAATATGGTGATTTTATGGGAAAATAATTGAATAGTTTACTAACTATCCGTGAAATTACAAGACAGTCCCCCAAAACGCCCGCCCTTCGCCACTTCCTAGTGCTTTCGCTCCTTAGTTTTGTCTGTTTCTATCTTCAAATTGATTTCTTTCTGTAAGTGCCACAGTTGAAACATATTTTTTTAATTTTATTACATAAGCTGCTCTTCTGGCCGTGACTTCAAGACTCCATTGCATTGCATCGCCCGCCCATGCTATTACTTCATTTTTGCTCAGGATTCTCTCTTTCTGCTCGACTCCTAAGAGCCGTAGCATGATGTTAAATAACTTATAGCCTTTATAAAGAATTGGGCTATCAAATGCAAAAAGAATTTTTCAAATCCAATAGTTCTAGAGGTTCGCATGACCAAACAAACAAACTCCTGAGCTTTAGTTTTAGTATTAGTATACATAGATAATAGTGAAAAATCCAATTGCAAATATCTTACCTAATAGTATCACAAAAGTGTTGGAAGTTGTCAACAGTGGTAATGTTGTAATTGTAAGCATCAATAGACACATCGGGGTTGATGTTTTGGAGCGTGGCGGCGGCTGCATCCACCTTGCTGAGCCCAGCCTGGTGCGGCTGGAAGAACAGCCGGTTCATGTTGGCTAGCTCCACCTTGTCATAGTCAAACAGGATTAACTGAAAAAAAACACCATATATCACAGTCTCACAATACGAAAAGAAGGCCATAACACAACGAAAAGGAATAACTTAATAATAATATTAAAAACTCAGCTTGTTTAACAGCCCCCTCATAGTAAATTATAATAATATCTAACTTAATATTCAGAAGTGTTTTGTTTTTCTAGTATTGTAACATGTTCTTCTTCAAAATATTTTTACACATGAGACTATTTTGAAGAGTTGCAATTATGATTAATGAAATAAAATAAGAATAGTTGTACCTTTCCGATCCCACATCTAGTAAGCATCTCAGCAGTGACACTGCCCACTCCACCGACACCGACCACAGCTACAGACAACTCCCTGATCTTCTCGTAGTTGTCCACGATACCCATCCTCTTTAGAGCCATCAAACGACTGCAAGCAATTCAACTTGCACATTGCAATTACTGTTTCTACTATACCTACCACATTCAATTTTAGCCCTTGTAAAATTTGTATTGTTACTACATAGTGCCCGTTCAAAACAATCATAGGAGAGTAGATTGTAAAAAAATCTTTAGTATTAACAGAATCATTAACGATGTCGAGTTTTATACCAACATAGTAACGGCAACATATTGCCTTGATTTTCTTTGTTTTAGACAATTTGTAACGATACAGATAAAAGATTTATTTAAAAGTTATAGAATTATATTAAAAAAGAACTGAAAAGCTATAGATTTTGTAGATTTCTTATAGGAAGATCGTAAAATACCTGTAAGGATTAGAATCGACAACTTCGGACGACATGACATCGATTTTTTGGCGTACTGGGCCTTCATTTCCTTTAGCGGCGGCTAGCTGAGCCTCTAGTTCCTTCACCTTCTTCCGCAATTCTTCAACGGTGGACATTTTCACTTATTTTTTCACGAAATTCGTTTATAATCAAGTCACTGCACCACGGGCTATTTCACTCTCACTTTTAAATGTCAAAGTCAAAGTGACGTTTCATGCCACGACGTAAGGCGCATTCCGTTCTACCGAGCGGCAGTATAGTGGGCTGGCGGCCAGTGATGAATTGATGATAAGTTGACTCAGATGTTTTTCTTTTTTTACTGTACACATACATAATCCCCGAAGGGTTAACCAGAGGCATACCTGCCTAGAGCATACCCTTTTTACTTTATTGTAATATTACTAATGTACAGACGCCAGCACATCAAGCTACCCGAAACTGTCAGATTTTCCCAATCAACTTTGAACATTATTCTTTAGCGCTAAAGTTGAAAATCTATTAAAGAAATCTAACAGATTGTAGTAGCTTGATGTGCTGGCGTCTGTACTTAGACCAAAAGGACGATTAAATATTTGGCCAAAACTGAGATAGAGTACCTAAGTAAGTATGGTCAGTAAAAAAGCCGCTGAAAGCTCCATCAAGTTAGTTCATAAGTTACCATCCAACCAAAGACCCCGACGACTTGCTCTTAGCTTCCTTAGTCCCTGCGGTCATTATAACGGACAAGTTATCGTATGTCATAAAGCCCTGATTGTATATGTCCTGACCATGTCCTGACATAAATTTGTAATAACCGGACGTACTTCCTAACACACATATTAGTTTTTCGTTTAAAATCGGCGCTGCTACACCTGATTTCGTCAACCAATGAGAATTCAAATGTTGTATAATCTTAGGACTTAAGGCCTATTTTGTCCGTAATTAAGGACAACCGGCCTTGCCGTACCTAGAACAGTACATAGATAAAAAAAATACCTGTTATGACAAAATAGGCTTAGTTAAAAACCTAACAGAAAGTGATTTCCAATACCAATGACCTTCATTAGGTTCAATGAACATTGAAGTAATTCACCACACACTAATTCACCATTAGTACAAACATTCCAACCGGTATTCAAACCTGCATCAAGTTTCGTAACTCACTTTTATCTCATTAGGTCAACTACCTACCTAACCATTTTCATTTTTGGTTTAAGTACCTAAAACCAGAACAACCGTTGGGAATGAATTAAGTCTCTTTTGTCAAGCCAATGTAGTAGCTACATACATGGGCTCTAAGAGTAAGACTTCTTGGAATTCGTAACATCGCTTTCAAACAACCGGCCAAGTGCGTGTCCAACGCCCAATGAAGGCTTTCCGTAGCTGGGATAGTTTTGTCCCACGAACAAACTTAAAATAATAGTTGGAAAACATGTTCACTACATTCCAACTGCAAATGTAAGTTTGTACGCACAATATTGAGAGATTTATGTTATTTTAAAACCATAGACTTCTTATAGGTTTTCCTGTACCTAATCTATAAGTATAGAACTATTTTCTTTATATTTTTCAAAATATTAGGCTCAGTAGTTTCGGACAAGCAACAACAATAAAAAACAAACAACAATAACAATAATATAAAATATCGAAGAAGAGTACCATCAACACAACAAACATCAATAACAATAATATAAAATATCGAAGAAGAGTACCATCAACACAACAAATAACAATAATATAAAATATCGAAGAAGAGTACCATCGACAAGAAAAGAAGAAGAATAATAGTAGTTCCGGAAATAAGGGGGAGGGAGGGATGGTAGATTTTAATCAATAAATAACAATTTATTATATAACTTTCACAATATTTATTTTAAAATGAAAAAAGAAAACCGGTCAAGTGCGAGTCGGACTCGCGCACCGAGAGTGCCGTAGAAATTTGTAGGTATGTAACTACAATTTACTGGTGTGTACACAGACAAAGGGATATGACATTGCTTCTTGCCAAATTTCATGATTCTAGGTCAACGGGAAGTACCAAAATATGCAACATAACCGGGACATAAACACCCGTATCTTTTGATTGCGTTGACTTAGATGTTTAATTTTTTCACTGCTTCAAGGGATCGCAAACTCATACTCAAAGAATTTATTTCAATAAAACCATTTACAGGTCAGTTAGACAGAAAGTTGAAGTTAGTTGAAGCAGCCCTGAATATTCGATATTAAAGGGTCTTGACAGACGGACAGACAGACGGACAACGAAGTGTCATCGTCATCGTCATCGTCATCCTGTCAAAAATTTAAAATAATTCCAAAAAATTTACGTGCCGAGCACTGGTACCTTTTCACTAAGCTTTTCTCTTATAATTTCTGGTACTTAGAAACATCATATAAAGTCATTTACTATTTGTACAGACGCCAGCACATCAAGCTACCCGAAACTGTCAGATTTTCCCAATCAACTTTGAACCTTATACTTTAGCGATAAAGTTGAAAATCGATTAAACAAATCTGACAGATTGTAGTAGCTTGATGTGCTGGCGTCTGTACATAACTGAGCATTAATTAATAATCACTTAAAATCGGGAAATGCAATTTTATCACTCAATTTTACAAAACTGCGTATATCTCTGAAACTAAATCCCGAGAACTCGACTCTTTTTGGTTGGACGCCCACATATTATGCCTAGTTACAAAACATGTTATGCTGGTTTCACACGAGGGCAGAACAGTGAGGCAGAACAGTGGGACAGAACAGTTTGGGAGGACAGTGGCGTTTAATTATAGGACAGTCCGAAAGTGACAACGGCAACATTTACGCCACTTACTCAAAATTGCAGCACAAATTACTCTGGATGAGCTAATTGAAATTGTAAAGAATGAAATAAATAGGAAAGAAAAACTTTCTCGCGCGGCTCTATTCCGATATAGAACAGAGTCACTTTGCCATAAACACTCTTCTTCTTTGTAAAGTCTTATGAGTTTTATAGTGTCGTCCATTGATAATTTAGGTGCCATTTTCATAACAAAACAAACAAATTTTAAGTAAAACAAACCACATGCCACAAGCAAAACAAGTCAGGACGCGTACACGCACACTGTCCTGCTCTTTGCACTGCACTGCCCTCACGTTCGCACGAGTCCAGCCACAAGACAGACGAGTAAGAAAGGTGGTGGGGGGTGCAAACTGCCCCGAAAATATAGAACGGCGAGCTATTAACTGTTCTGCCTTTGTTACTGTCAAGACAGTACCGTTCTGTGCGTTCAAACAGTAGCAGTACTGTGCTGCCCACTGTTCTGCCTCACTGTTTTGCCCTCGTGTGAAACCAGCATTATAAAAGAACCCTAGATATAACCCGACAGAATTGAAAAGCCGTACTAAAATGCCGCAGACCAAATTGATGGCGTTAATTAACATCAACTGGGTTATGTTGAGGCTCTTCATTGCTTAGTGATAGGTAATACTGTTGGCTGCGCGGATGCAAGCCGGTGCGCGCGGTCATTTGAATAAAAAAAAAGAATTAATTCTATTTTTTATGTATTCTTTTGTTAGTTTAAAGTATGGTTTAAAGTGTGTGCTGTTTTTAACCGCCCTTTGGGTGAATTAAAAAAAAAGCTGTTTTTAATTTGACAATTGATTAAAAATAATGCAGTGAAGTTGTTTATTTTTTTAGTTTCATAGAGGAAGAGTGAATTCAAGTAAGTTACTTACCAATTTAAGTTTTATTAAAGCCCTTTACGAGTTTTCAACACTAACTTAGGTAGAAACTTAAATGAGTTTGAAAAATTATTCCAAAATCCGACAAAAATATTTTTCAATGGCCTAAAATTAAACTTCCCGCGCGGGACACGCTCAGTCCCGCTTTTCGGGGATAGAAAAATAAATAAGTTATTCGTAAGCGTACTTATATTTACTTATTTATCATCATTCTCCTGCCCCTATCCCAATTTACTTGAGGTCGGCGCAACATGTCTTTTTCTTCCAAACTTCTCTATTAGTCGTCATCTCGGTAATCACCCCCTTTCCCTTTTGTATTACTTATTTATATTACCTATATTCTTCTTTATATTATATTCCTCTGAAGACTTACCTGCCTTATAGGGTAAACCAGACAGTTATTGTTATTTGAATAGTAATGTTTCATTTATAGTTAATTTGTTTCATTACATAGTTTTCATTAAAATACATTTTCTACGAATATCATCATCATTGTAAACTTAATTTCAAACTCATATAAAATAATACGTAGTAAAAATAACTAATCTACAGTGCGACCGTCGAGTCGAGAGCATGCGTTTTTGACACCTGTCAGTTTTATGCATACGAGTACGTGTTCTGCGAATTTGATCTTTGTTAGCTACTAGAATTGTCACAATGATAGGTGTAAGGTTCCCGCTTTTTATACTCAAAGGATTTCGAAATCCCGCTTTACCCGAAAAAAAATCTGGCAGCGCTGCTTGTGTTGCTATCATTTAAACAAGAGGTAGGTAGATACCTACCCTTCTTTATCAATGTTTGTCCGGTTTTTTCTGTCAAGTTCTAGAAAGCTCTCTATTGTAGTTTCCCCGTTTACAAAGTCCACAGATTTGTTAAGCATCGGCAACTAGCTTTTTTTTATTTGTTAGTACCTATATATTGTGTCCCACTGCTAAGCAAATTGTCTGTTTCAAAAGCTATCTGTCTTGTGCGATCTCTAGCCATTTAAATACATATTATGTCAAAAATATTTGAATCTCAGTTGTCCTATAATATCTGATTGTATTGAGGGCCAACCTACCCAATTGATTAGTCTTCAGCCATCCAGACGAAACAAAGCATTGATACCATGCAAGTGCTGTTCGTTGTCACGAGCTTATAGTGTTGCAGCTTGATATCAAACCTACCAAGAGCCGTTCGTTGATTCAGGATAATTGTGTAAACAAAAAAAATAAAAAAATCCCGATAATATATTCTTGTATGATCCAATCGAGTAACAGTTACGAGGATGTTGTGATAGAAGTCAATCTACGACGGCCTCCATATTTACTTTTATTCGTTACACGTTCCGGGACACAGCAGGCCTCCTTTCTTTCTAGATTATTACGATGTTAAATAAATTAATACGAGAGGTGTAAGGTGAACGAACCTAGCTACTCTTGTTATTAGCGTATCGATGGCAAAAAATTCAAACATCTTTGGCCCAAAATTCACAGAGACACCATGGAAGAAGTGACAAAACCTTGAAGCCGAAAACATCTTCTTGACTCACCTACTGATTTAAATATTATTGCGACAGTTATAGTGGTGACTATGGTAGTATTTTGAACTGGTTACACGACCGTATGCATAACTAAGCAGCTAACCGGTTAGTTCTAATTAAGCTCTGCTTGATAAGCAGAGCTTATGCCCATGGAGTATGTAAATAATCAAACATCATGCGAGAACCAACAAGGCGATATTGAGAATACCTACTCTAAAAACCTTAGTACTACAGCTACAGGTACAGCAGACTACTTCAGCAAAGTAGGATTTCCAACACTTAATGGGTTGAGTTGAAGCATGTTTAAGCGTTGAATTTAAAAAGCAACGCCCAACTGAGAGAAGCCTGCATCCACCTGAATCGTATCGTTATTATCGATGGAAAGTTACGTATCGTATCTATGCGGTACGCAAGGCAGATTCAAACTGAACATCAAAATATATTTTATTTCACATAAACCTGCATGGGCACTTATGAAACGTCAGATGCTAGGTGCACGGTTCCCATTGGTCGTTTTCTATGGAAAAGAAGCGGCAAAAATCTCCACGTGTTACATATTTTCGACCAAGAACTTTCGGGGCAGTAAGGGTCCCCTTTGCTTGCGCAACTCGGACGTATGTTATGAGTTTATGACACTTACTGGTAATAGGCAATATCCGTTGTCCATTTGTTTCGGCACCCATGATCCGAAGTCAACAGCAATGTTAAGGGTCTCAAATAACCTGCTGTGGCTGCTATTGACAATTTTATCATATTAATGGTTCACCAAGATGCTCGGTTTAAAGGTCACAAAACTCAAGAGAATAGGTTCTATACACTAATATCTATATTGATAATAAAGCTGAAGAGCTTGTTTGTTTGTTTGAACGCGCTAATGAACTCGCTCTGGAACTAACCACCAGTCGAATTTGAAAAATTATTTTTGCATTTGATAACCCAATTCTTGAAGTACCTAAATTATTTATTTATTTCTATAGCAATTGCTTGCTGCACTTACAGTAAACACCAAAGCGCGCAGCAAGCCAACTGCAACTAAACCAACAACAACGAAAACGACGCAACCAACCACCAACAACAACAACACCAACAACTAACCAACCAACTAACAACTAACCATTCAACATAACCATTAGTTAGCAGTAGCTACGATACGGTTAGATTTTTCGAATCGAGACTAGATTTTTAAACTCTTTACAAAAGTGCTTTGGAACATTATCACAGACGTATATCTAACTATATTACATAAGTAGAGACGATGAATACACCACCATTGAAAAATATGGTGTAACAAACCGGTTTAGGATGTATAATTAGTTGTGTCAATCAAAATAACTTTATTGTTAGTAGGTCAAAAACAAATTATCGTATAGTTTTAAAAGCACGTGTCGACCAAACTACAGGTACCTAATAGTGGTGCACTGCTGCCCCCAGGAGAAAATCGTATATCCCTGAAAACTCACTCACGTTTTTTCCCCCTAGGTGCTTATTAACTATTATAACATTAATCAGGGGGAGGGATGCTATTGTCCTAGCTATGTTTTAAAATAACCTGCATCCTAATTACGTAACACACTATCAATCATAATCCAATTAATTTTGAAGGATATTGCTAAACCATTGCTTCATGTTCGAAACATTTGTCTGCTCAACAACGTAAATAACGCAATGAATGTTATTGAACTGTCCAAATAAAAGCCATTCCTACTGTTAGTGTGTTACGCAATTAACAAAATCTTAAACAATCAGCAATAATATGGTTATATTCAGTAAAGGGCGTTGTACGACTGACACCGGTGTCACCTTATTAAAACACATATTTACAGAGTGGGAGGAGCCCCAAAATGCCATAAGAATCTTTTGTGACCTCTCCAAGGCATTTGACTGCGTTAATCATGAAACCTTACTCTTGAAACTTGAGCATTACGGACTAGGTAAACTTGCGCTCAGTTTAGTAAAATCTTATTTAAATGATAGACAGCAAAAAGTTCAAATAAATGGGGTCAATTCACTTGATTTAAAAGTAAAAATGGGTGTTCCACAAGGCTCGATATTAGGTCCTTTCGTCTTTTAAGTATACAGGGTGGCTCATTCAGAGCGGTCAGTATGGGAAAGTCTGAAACTATAAGATATACGAAGATCTGTTCTTAGGAACCATGTCATCGATTTTAATAACAAGAAAAACTGCATTCATACATTTTAAAAAAAACCTGTACTCAGCTCGGGAATCGAACGCGGTCGTTTTGAAAAAAAAAAACGAACACTATTTCTATTTAGATATCGATCGTGTAGGTCTTAAGCAGTAAATGTTTCTATGGAACATGATGTCTAAAATGAATAAAAGGCATTGTTTTCACATACTTTTATTTATTTTAGTAGGTGTTCGAAGTGACCACCGTTTTTTTCAATACAATATTCAACACGTTTAGGAAACGATCTTACTATTGCATTTTGTATCTTCATGTGGTGAATTTGCGTTAAAATTGACTCTATGTCTGCTTTTAGGTCTTCAACGGTGTCATAGCTTGTTTTGTACACTTCATCCTTAACATAACCCCACAAGAAATAGTCTATAGGCGTTAAATCGGGTGACCTCGCGGGCCATTTGATAGGGCCGTTCGTACCAATCCATTTCTGGGAAAAGTGCTCAGTTAAAAAGTCTCTAGCTATGCGACTATTGTGAGCCGGTGCTCCATCCTGTTCAAAATAAAGTTGTTCTCTTACTTCTGCTGACATTTCTCCTAGGGCCTCTAAAAGCAGCAAAGAGGTACCTACAAATAACCATAGAGACAAGTTTACATGCCTGAACTCGTTGAATATTGTAATGGTGGTCACTTCGAACACCTACTAAAATAAATAAAAGTATGTGAAAACAATGCCTTTTATTCATTTTAGACATCATGTTCCATAGAAACATTTACTGCTTAAGACCTACACAATCGATATCTAAATAGAAATAGTGTTAGTTTTTTTTTTTCAAAACGACCGGGTTCGATTCCCGAGCTGAATACAAGTTTTTTTTAAAATGTATGAATGCAGTTTTTCTTGTTATTAAAATCGATGACATGGTTCCCAAGAACAGATCTTCGTATATCTTATAGTTTCAGACTTTCCCATACTGACCGCTCTGAATGAGCCACCCTGTATATTGCTGACGTTATACGTGGTTGTTTTTTTCCCATTTATTAAAAAAAACAACCACGAATGTTGATATTTGCTGACGATACTTCCTTAATTTTTAAGATAAACAGATGTGCATCAAATCTTGACGAAGTAAATAACGCCCTACTGCAGGTGCAAAATTGGTTCAGTGCTAATAATTTAGTATTAAATGGGAAAAAACTAAATGCATAAGATTTACCGAATGTTAAAGTAGTGATTGTGACATAGTATTGAATAAAGAGAATCTAGAATTCGTTGATAAAACTGTTTTCCTGTGGATGACTTTCGACTCAAAGCTGCAATGGGGTCATCTCTTGCAGGACGGCTAAGTTCAGCAGCATATGCTGTAAGGAAAATCCATCAATTTACTAATGTAAGATACCGTGAGGCTAGTCTATTTCAGTTACTTTTATAGTATCATGTCTTACGGTATTTTGCTATGGGGACGGGCTGCAAATATTCAGTCTATTTTTATTCTGCAGAAAAGAGCCATACGTCGTGTAGTCGGGTCGTCGCGACCAGGTCGCAAGTAAAGACACCACTTTCAAGTGGTTGGTATTACCCGCAATCAATGATCTAATCACTGATCACTTGTCGCTTAGTTCGCGTATTTTATAAACTACTGCAATCGTACAAACTGCTAAATTTTGAACATACTTCAGTTTTGTAGGCTTTTGACAAAGAATATTTTATTTATCACGTCGTTAGCCTGCAATGTACACAACAACACACATTTTTTTAATATTTCAATCATTTTTAAATTTACCTTTTCCATCATTACTTATCGACACTTCTAAATATTTTTTTAATGTTTGTACCTCGTTAGATAGCTGATTAAATAAAGATATCTTCCCGTAATTTGTACCTACGCTTAATGTCATCGTAAAATTTCGAGATAACTGGTGTCAAAGTTCATGTACAGACACCAGCACATCAAGCTACCCGAAACTGTCAAATTTTCCCAATTAACTTTGAGCATTATGCTTTAGCGATAAAGTTGAAAATCTATTACCGAAATTTTCCAGATTGTAGTAGCTTGATGTGCTGGCGTCTGTACGTAGAAGATTTTTGAAAATAGTTAATAAGCTGCTTCCTTTAACTTTTAACTGTTTGATGTTTTAGAAAATTATTTTTGTCCAAAGGTTTGTTAAAGAATTAGGATACCCAATGGAATAGCAATGATGGGCATGTAATTTGGGAGTTTAGAGAAAAATGATAGAGACGAATTTTGCAAAACCTTCAATAAAAACTTGATACTTAATTGGTTTTTCTCGAATTCTAAGAATTTTCGAACTAAATCTTATGTCCGTAGGTGATACGTAGTTGAAAACGCCCGTAACTTTTGCCGAATCGGACTTCCTGCTTAGGGGGTAGACCTGGCTTCTCTATTTGGTCCATATTGGCTCAGGACCAAGAGGGAAAAGGAAGGCATTTGCCCTGCAGTGGGACAATACAGAATGATTATTATTATTCTCTTTCGTAATAATTACCGATCAGGGAGTGATCATAAATACAAGAACGTAGCTTCATGCATTAAGCTGCCGAAATGCCCTAGTCTATGGACCGTGGATGAGATCCGTATAATATATGTCACGCAGCACTAGCTAATAAACTACTTACTTTTAAGAAACAAAAAGTTATTTCCAACAAAAACGTTAAGTGATTAACAAATGATACTTAAATATTCCCGACTTTTTATGCCATTAAGGGAGCTTAAAAGAATTTAAATTACCAAAAAGCAAATTAATTCAAACTAATGAGGTAATTTTAAAATGGTGAATTCATTACATTGATTACCAACTATAACATAGATAAGGTAGTAAGAAAAGTAAAATAGAGGTAAATTTCGTAGTTCGCTAAGCATGCATGCTATTGTATGCATTATAGACTCGAAGAAGATGGGCACTTGTTTGAAGAGAGCCTATCTATTCGAAGAATAGAGGGATTTAAACAAAAAAGGTAAATCTAGTAGAGCTCTGTTGGCTCCTTCTGCGGCTTTTATTATTATTATACTTTTGATCCGATCAACTTTCACCTGTCCAGGGCTCGGTCATAGGACGCGCTCCCGAGGCATACAAGGCACCTAGTCCCCTACTAGATTCCCTCTTCAAATAAGTAGATAAGTTCGCTTTAATCCATATGCATGCAAGTGTGCAACAAGATAACACATGCTTAGTAACAAATATTTGTATTTACGTTATTTAGAACTTGTCATAGTTTCACTTTTATCTCGATATCTATGTGTGTTTTTCTATTTGTTAGGGTTCCGTACCCAAAGGGTAAAACCGGAACCCTATTACTACCGATCCGCTGTCCGTCCATCCATCTGTCACCAGGCTGTATCTCGTGAACCGACAGTTGACAGTTGAAATTTTCACAGACGATGTATTTCTGTTGCCGCTATAACAACAAATACTAGAAAACAGAATAAAATAAATATTTAAAGAGGCTCCCATACAACAGACATGATTTTTTTTTGCCGTTTTTACAGATAATGGTACGGAACCCTTCGTGCGCGAATCCGAATCGCGCTTGGCCGGTTTTTATTTTTATATCGGCACCTTGTTTTTATATATACTTAATTCATGTAATTGATTATCATCTAATTGTACTTTTATGTGTTGTGCTATCTTTTGTGTGCGCCAAATAAATGGTTTATCTATCTATCTAAATAAAATAGATTACAAGCGCAATGTAAATACGGTGCGTGGCGTATGTTCGGTGGCATGTTCCTACCATTATTTAAGTAAGTAGGAGGAACACTGCATATTTTCTATCAATCTATATTTGATTACATATAATTGAAGTTAAAGACTGGTGATTTATCGATAGAGTGGACGTGGACGTGGACTTTTAGTAAACCAATCAATCGTAGTCTAGACAAACGCGACTAAAGTTTTGGGATTTGATTTTAGCCCACTGGACTCGTATAACAGCTAACCCCTCTCCTCAAACATGGAAAAATGATGATGGATCAATATTGATTGGTATGTCTGTATCCAGGTGAAGATGCAGGCGTCTTCGAGCAGCGAGCGCACGCCGCTGATGCAGCCCACGTATGTGTTCGAGTCGAGCCTGGCGCGCCGCTACCAGAAGCGACTGCATCACACGCAGTGCGCCATCTGTGTGTTTGTCATGTGAGTATCATCACCTGTCTAGAGTTCGATGGAGCTGAAGAGCAACGCGGTTGAGGGGCGCTTATAAGAGACGTCAATACAATTTGCAGGTTTGCCTTTCTAGGCCCTAAATATAGAAATTATCAACACTGCCAAATTGCCAATAGCTGCGTTCAACAAAGTTCGGACACGCCACGATACTAGATGACTTATTTATATTTCATTGAAAAATAAGCAATGTAGACGACACAGTGAACCTAAAAAGAGACAACTTAATAAAATGCGTTAATATTATAATTATTACTGATCGTAACTAAAACGCGCTGGTTAAGTAGCCACAGTTTATTTTCTCGCTAAAAAAGGGTAACAAGTGTCAAACCTGACAGTAACACTAGAATTTAGAATACAATCATTAATGTTCCAAAAAGGTAATATTAACAACGAGTCGCAACATACTCCACATTTTTTTTTAAGTCTAGCCTAGAGCTCCTGGGGCACTAACTTCTTAAGCGGTCTCCTGAGAGGGCCAGCACCTGTTCGTACGTCCGCCACTCTTGCTACTCCGTCTGGGCCTGTGTATACCTTAATCACTCTACTTCTCGGCCAAGATCCCCTTGGTAACTGTCCATCTGCCACAATAACTAAGTCGCCCTCTTTTATGTTTGGGGCTGATCCACCGCCGCCGCCGCGTCGAAGCACCAAAGTCGGAAGATATTCTCGCACCCATCGAGACCAGAAATGATCCGTGAGTCTTACGGCTCTGCGCCAACCGTCTCTTCCGATGATATCCCGATCCGTCAACGTAGCTGGGATAGGTCTTCCTGAGGAAGACCCCAGTATAAAGTGCATTGGTGTCAAGGCTTCCTCACAGTCTGGATCTACTGGAACGTGTGTCAGTGGACGCGTATTCAAAATTCTCTGACTCTAGTAGAAAGGTCTGTAGAACTTCATCTGAGGGGGAGCGTTCTCTTAGGGTGGTCTTGAGTGCTGTTTTGATTGATCTTACCATTCGCTCCCATGCTCCACCCATGAATGGGGCTGAAGGGGGAATGAATCGCCATGAGACCTTCTCATCTGCTGCAAAACGGTTAATTTCCTCTCCGTAGAGTTTTTAGCGTCCTGTTGGCACCCACAAAAGCTGTTCCATTATGGGACCATATTTCACTCGGCGTTCCACGGCGCGCAATGAAACGGCGCAAGCTCATGGTGGCCGCGTCGGTTGACAAAGTATGTACAACTTCTAGATGGACTGCTCGTATAACAAGGCAGGTATACAATGCTACATAGCGTTTCTCTTTCCTTTGCCCAACTGTGACCTGAACTGGGCCGAAGTAGTCCAAACCAACGAGTGTCCAAGTGAATGGTCTTCGATGATGGGCTAGACGGGCTGGTGGGGGTGGTAGAACTCCAGTAGATGGTGTGAATGGTTGAGCGCGCTTCAGCCGACACATTTAATAATCGTGGGCGACTTTTCGAACCGCGCTTCGCAAATTGATGATCCAATAGATCTGTCGCATTTCATTAACTACTGTCTCGGAATTAGCGTGGGCGGACTTCATAGTGGGCAATCAAAAGCTGGACAGCAGAGTGTTCGAAATCTAAAATTATAGGACTTTTCACCCCGTCGCCAATATCTTGCATTCGGTTGATTCTTCCGCCCAATCTCAGTAAATTTTAATTATCTATGTAGGGGGCCAGATTGAATAATCGGCTTTTTTGGTGACCTTTTCTCGGAGAGATAGATGATTTCATCTGGGAAGGAGTCGAGTTGACTCTTCTTCATCCACGCGTAGATCTTCGGCGGTTATTTCTTTTGAACTGTCTTTGTTTTTCAATAAGTGCAAAAATTTATGGGCTCGCGCCGTAACTCTCAATAGCCTTCCCCATGAGCTCAGTCTTTCTGGGCCAACAGTCAATGGAGTCGGGGAATGATGTGAGGAAATGAGATAACAATGATTCTGAGCTTTGGAACTAAAACCATCAGTTTTAGTTCCAAACTACTGGTCGTATTTAAGTATGGTGATGATGGCTATTGTTGTTCCGATTCGAGTAGAAATTTTGGACCTGTAATCCAGCGAGATTCGAATCCATCTCCATTCCTTTACATCTGTGTTTTCGAGAATCTCGCTGATTCGATGTGCTACGAATGTTTTGAATGATCGCGCATCACTACGCAACCAACTCAAGACGTTAAGCGAATCGCACCAAAATATACGCTTACTTGGTTTATGATGATGTGAGTCGTGAATGAATGATGCAAACCGAGCGGCCACTAAAGCCGCCTGCAACTCGAGGCGTGGGATGGAGGCGGGTTTCAATGGTGTGACTCTACTTTTGCTACCGATGTGAGCGAGCTTCACTGTTGCGTCTGCATAGATATATATTAGTATGCCACTGCAGCGTATGCCAACTCACTGGCATCGCAAAACAGATGAAGTTCGCGGTGAATGATATTGGATAATCTTAGACCATAATATAGCGGCAGGTAAAACTGAGAAGCAACTTGTACATCTCGGAGCCATTCATTCCAAAGTTTTTGGTCTCCTTGATCGAGTGGGCCTAAAATACCCAAAGGGTCATAAATTCGCATTAAGTGGGACAACGCGTCACGTTTACTTAGCTGAGCTGGCGATTTAGAATCCAAGTTGAGACTGAAACCTATGACGTCGTTCCTAGGTTGCCAGTTCAGACCGAGCACCCTAGAAACGTTGTCATCGTTACCTAACATTACATCGTTAAATTTCTGAGATATCAATTCAGGTACTAATAAAGAAAGAGCTCTTGGGTCGTTTGAGACCCAGTCGCGCATCTCAAAACCCGCCTGGTGTTTTGCCAGTATGACCAGCCGCAAACTCATAACACTTTTAGCGAATAATTGGCGATAATTTTGGCATTAATGAATTGAACATTTCGGGAGAATATAGATAGTCTAACTGATCCAATAGTCTCATTATGCCAATGTAGTTTTAGACACGACAAGTAAAAATAACCAAATCTTTACCTTCTGCGCCAACTTTAGGTAAAGCTCGCACAGCGTTGATCTCCACCTATCACAATTTTTTTCGGGACGACCAAAACGCATCTCGATGGCGTCTATAACCTCCATAGGGTCATTCGCTGACACCAGTAGGGTGTAAACGGCTTCACGAGCAACGCCACGTAAGGATGAACTAATGCGGGCTAAGTTTTCTACTGTAGTGAATGGATACCTGTGTATCGATAAAAATGCGCTTTAAACCAAGTCAATCCGTGGCAGATTTTCCGTCAAATACTGGCAATTTAATGTCCGACTTCCTGGGGTTGTTATTTAGTGCTTCAAAAATGCCGATAAGATCGTTATGACCGCAGCTGACAGTAGCTCCATCAGATTTGACAAAAGATAGATATAATCGTGTTATGTACTATCTTTCTACCTATCTCAAAAGACAGATAGCTATGTCGCTATCATATTTTTTTTCTATTTCAGCCAAAAATTTGGCTAAGCAAATTGCTCCTTTTGAGCAATGCAAAGGCATTTCAAACCATTCTGTCAATAATTTGCTTAAAATTAATGACATTAATCATCATTTAAATTAGAAATTAGGACAATAGAGGCAACCTCTAGCAAAAATGTAACTAATAAGTCAAATGAAAGTGTAAAAAAATTAAACAGTATCAATCTGGTGCATCAAAACATTCAAGGATTTTTAAACAAAGACTTAGAAGTAGAATTATTCCTGAATTGTTACAACGTAGATATTCTTTGTATGACAGAACATTGGCTTAAAAGCCACCAGTTCATGTTCAATTTTAGTAATCACCAGGTTGGTAGTTCATTCAGCAGAGTAAATGCTATACATGGTGGCTCATTAATTTTAGTAAATAACCAGATTAAATTTAAGGACCGAAAGTACATTGTGAGCCTCTCTGTTGAGCGGACAATTGAAATAGCCCGTATAGAATTGGAGCAGTTCATTATATTAAGTGTGTACAGACCTCCTTCAGGATTGTATGATTGTTTTGAAAAGGTTATGGATGAAGTGTTGCACAAAATCTGTATACAAACAAGTCCATCATCACTTGTGGTGATTTCAATGTTAATTTGTTAGAAAATTCTGGGTTAAGTACTAAAATCATAAGTTTGTTTCAGTCATACAATCTTGCTAACCTATTTTTGGAGCCCACTAGAATAACTCCTACTAGTGCCACATGCCTAGATAACATTTATACAGATATTATACCAAACCAAAAAGAAATGATTAATTTAATAGACTCAGATCATTGCGGACAGCTGATCAGTATTCCAAATCAAAACAAAAAAGTTATTAAAAAAGATATCACTGTTAACCCAAAAACAACTAAACGCTTAGAAACATTTAAAACTAAACTCTTAAGTAAATTACCGCTTTTGTTGACTAATGATGACCCTAACAAACAATATAATGATTTTTTTAATATGTATTGCACACAATTTGATAAAACATTCATTCCAAAGACATTATCAGTCAATAGTAACGCTTCCTTCAGTGACTGGGCCACCATTGGTATACATAAAAGTAGAAAACGACTTTATGAATTATATGATGAACGGATTTGTATAAACACTGCTGAATTTAATTTATATGTTAAAAATTACTCTAAAATATTTAAAACAGTCTGTAGTATAGACAACTCACGTTATTTGAGTTCAAAAATTAAAAATAGTAGTAACATTATTAAAATTACTTGGAATGTCATTAATAGCGAAACAGGAAGGTTTTGCAACCGAAGTAGTGACTACAGCCTTGCTACTGATGACAGTGTAATTAGATTAGATTCTCAAGTCGCCGCGGCCTTTGAAAATTTATTTTCAGAGATTCCCGTGTCAACTACTAAATCTCTAAGCTCGTCACCCACTGCTGCAGAGTCTTTACTTAAAGAAAACGTTCCAGTTTGTGATTCTGAATTTCACTTCCAATATGTCACCTGTACAGATGTAATTAAAACTTTTCACATGTTAAATGTTAAAAAGACTGCAGATCTATGTGGTAAATCTGTGAATGTTGCTAAGTCAATTATAAACATTGTAGCACCTACTTTAGCTGTTATATTTAATAATTGTATTGATCGTGGTGAGTTTCCTGATCTTATGAAACATAGTAAAATCATACCATTGTTTAAATCGGGTAGTACATCAGACCCTACTAATTATAGACCTATTTCAGTACTACCTACCTATAGTAAAATTTTTGAAATGCTTATTTTAAACCAAATGCAAAGATTTTTTAACAAAAATAAATTACTGCATAACAAACAGTTCGGTTTTACAAAGGGTCGTTCAACCACTGATGTCTGAGTTGAACTTTTGGGACATATTTATAATGCATGGGAGGAGAAATGCGATGCTTTGGGCATCTTTTGCGATTTGTCCAAGGCATTCGATTGTGTTCTTCATGAAACCTTAATCAGGAAACTTCACTACTACGGAATTCGGAACGCCTCTCTGGATCTTCTTACTTCTTACTTGAGTGATAGGATTCAGAGAGTTGATGTTAACGGAAAAAGGTCACCCGGATCTGTAGTAAAAATAGGGGTCCCCCAGGGCTCAATTCTTGGCCCATTTTTATTTCTTATTTATATAAACGACTTGCCTTACCTCATAAGGGATGAACATGATATAGTGTTGTTTGCAGATGACACTTCACTTTTATTTAAACTCAAACGTCAGCAGCTGGTTACTGACAGTATAAATAGTGCCCTCGCAAAAGTAGTTAACTGGTTTAATGTTAATAACCTACTTCTTAACGGAAAAAAAACGAAATGTATTAAGTTTACGATACCAAATGTTAGACAAGTAGAAACTAGTGTTCTCATAAAGGGTGATGAGTTAAAACCCGAAAATACCACAGTATTCTTAGGCATAACTTTGGATGCCAAGCTTCAATGGGGCCCCCATATAGATAAATTGTCAAAAAAGCTTAGCTCCGCAGCATACGCCGTTAGGAAAATTCGTGACTTAACTGATTTAGAGACAGACCGTTTAGTTTAGTTATTTTCATAGTGTGATGTCATACGGTATTCTGTTGTGGGGAAATGCCGCCGATATTCAGATAATTTTTATTTTACAAAAAAGGGCAATTCGTTCCATTTATAAATTAAGTCCCAGACACTCCCTCAGAGACAAATTTAAAGAGATTAATATAATGACTGTGCCTTCTCAGTTCATTTATGATAATCTTTTGTATGCACATACAAATATTAATCTGTTTAAAAAATACAGTGATATCCATAATATAAATACTAGGAACAAACACAAATATGTTGTTCCTACAACAAGGCTCAAGAAAATAGGTGGCTCGTATAGATGCCAATGTATACGTTTTTATAATAAACTTCCTAGCCACATTCAAGAACTAAGCATTAATAAATTCAAATCTTTTATAAAGCTAAAACTATGCCAGAAAGCCTATTATACTGTAAAAGACTATATTGAGGACAAAAAAGCTTGGGATTGAGCTGCTCCAATAGGTCTAGACCTATTGGAGCAGCTCAATCCCAAGCTTTTTCAACAGTGAATGTTGTTTATTTTTTATTTTGCTGATTTACACTTTTATTTTTTTTTTTTCTTTCTAAATATCTATTTATATACAGAATGACATGAACATTTACATTATTGTGAATGTGAGGACTATGTGGGTCATTGTTTCCGTTTTAATCATGGTCTGGCAGTTTCGAGTGGTGTATGCGGTCTACACAAATGTTCTGTCCTTGGTATTGCTCGTCGAATCGTTGAGTTCCTTAAGTCCTGAGTTGAGCTGCACGGTTACTGACGAATGCGTGCACTGACTGCACAGGTCCACTCAGTCTGTGTGGTTCTTCCCTCAAAATACCACTTCAGACACCAATCTACATGGTCCTCAAAGATCAAAGATGATGTCCGGATTTTTATATACACATTGACATTGATGAATTTTATATAAACAATGACATGGATATTTACTTTGTATAGTATCTTATTTTTTATTATTATTATTGTGAGTGTGAAGACTATGTGGGTCATTTCTTTTTTCTTTTTTCCTTCTTAGTTAGTTTTAATCATGGTCTGGCAGTTTGAGTAATTTATGCGGCCTACCCAAATGTCCTTTCATTGGTATTGTTCGTCGAATCGTAAGGCTCCTCAAGTTCTGAGTTGAGCAGCACAATTTTTGACAAATGCGTGCACTGACTGGACAGGTTCGCTCAATCTGTGTGGTTCTTTACTCAAAAGACCATTTCAGACACCAATCTGCATGGTCTTCACATGATCTGACTAAGATTATGTCTGGACTTTAAAAGAGACTGTGACCTCTGAGTTTGTTTCGGCCTTTCTTCTCAGAGTAGTCAGATAGGAAACGCCGACCTCATCTAGTTTAAAAAAATATGATTGACATGTAAAAGTGTTTGTACAAACCTACTTACAGAAAATAAATCATTTATCATTTAGGTGGCTGGAAATTATAGTTGGGGAAACCTCAGTAGGATTTTTATTAGGCGCGTAGGTCTGACGGTGCGTGGTATTCAGTCTAGTGGGGTGTACGTATCGAACTAGACCTGAACCAGAAGCAATGTCGAGTATTCGTTGTATGCCGTTCTGCAAGTTTGATGGCGTGCTATGTTTGTTGCGGCGGGAAGTACTTTACCTCCCGTCGTGGTTTTTGGGACGTTGTTTGGTTGTAAATCGCCAACGACTGACGTTGTCTGTTCACGCGCTAGTGCGGTCGTTACTATGATCGTTGCCTCTTACTCTGCCTCTACTTACGCTACCTCTTACGCTTTCTGCGTCAATAGCGGCAAGTTCAGCCTGAAGG
The DNA here is from genome assembly GCA_949629135.1 of Eremobia ochroleuca. Classification (NCBI taxonomy): domain Eukaryota; kingdom Metazoa; phylum Arthropoda; class Insecta; order Lepidoptera; family Noctuidae; genus Eremobia; species Eremobia ochroleuca. The sequence continues at coordinate 22,847,229 of OX451386.1, read as the reverse complement.
TGTAAATCATCCGCTTTAAGTTCGAGTTCGGCTTATTGGGCGGCCATATCAGCTTCTTGGTTGTGTTGTCGGACTGTGATGTCGCAGAGGTGACGTGCATGTAGTGCTTCAGCGGCGAGTTTTCTCGCTTTTATGGTATTCGAGGATCGTGCCGACCCTAGCGATCGTGTGGTGACCGACTAATTAATATATATTAGAATAAAATTGTGTCTTGTCGGTGTTGTGGAGGGGAGTCACGGCTACCTGAGGGCATACTGCTGTCGTCATGGGCATGCGGTGCTTGGTGGTTCAAATATGTGGGGGAAATATACAGACTTTGAGTTAGGTTCATCAGCTGTCGGGGGCACGCTGCTATTTCTCGTAATATTGACGGGCGGCGTTTGGTGGGCCTCCGACGGGTGGGCTGTGCGTCCATTGTCATTTCCGCTAGGGCCGGCGACTCCGTTCGAATCTCCTGGTTCACTGTTTGGATTTTTAAATCGTGTATTATAAACCATGGCTCCTTTTCACGTAGGAGAAGGACCAAAATATGACTGATCGTAACTAAAACGGGCTGGTTAAGTAGCCACAGTTTATTTTCTCACTAAAAAAGTGTCAAACCTGACAGGAACACTAGAATTTAGAATACAATCATTAATGTTCCAAAAAGTTAATATTTACAACGATTCGCAACAATAATATTAAAGCCCTTTTCAATATGTATGAGCTTACGAACACAACAGTATTATGTTAAAAACATAGATATTATGCGAGAGCATTCGAACTACACTAGCGATATAATTCTGACTTTTCCTCAAGCTTTATTGCGAATCGCCATTCATTAACCTGCCAATTTCTTCCTCTAGCGCGGTACTGATGGTAGCTCTGCTGGTGACAATTTCCTACAACCTGAGCCAAGACCCGTTTGATGACAACTCAACAGAACCGAACCCCCCTGCCCTGCCCCTTCCAGCAAACAACCTGACAATGTTGAAGATGTTCCCTGGCATGAAACCACCTCCTGGTTACAAAGGGAATGTGACCTCGATGGCATTGCCACCAGCCTTGCTGCCGCTGCTGGACCTGAAGTGGCCTTTAAAAGGTATGACCATGAATTTTTCAGATTATGTGTCGCGGAAAAAAGGTGCAATTTTTTGCGGTTATTTTATTTTATTACAATGTTTTTAATCTCCTAATCTTACTAAGTTATACATGCAACACGCATGCTCTTGAACCGCTTAATATCAAAGTATAGACTACTTTGACATTAAGCGGTTTCCCCGATATAACCTAACTTAATTTAACTTCATGAATCAGTTAAATCTATTTTATGGGACCGGATCCGTTTTATGGGACCTCACATACATATATATACGTACAAAACTCAATGGTCTACACAAAATACTAAAACTAACACAAAAAAAAATGCAGAGTGATCGTAACAAATTGAATTCTTACACTGGACTACGATATGGCAGAAAGTTTCGTAGCATAAGTAATAACTCATACAGATTGACAATTTCACAAATACATAGGTACATATGTACGTGCCTATAGCACACAGACACTTTATTACAACACCAACACAACTGACACAAATTACACCACCATGTATACATACACTCTTTTTATGCCTATTTTAAGTTTTAAGTTTAAAAATGTACCATATTACATGAAATTGTTAACGGAACGAAGGACCCTGGATCTCACAACACAGGGAATCCTAGTGTGAGGTCTAGGAATTCAATCCACTCGAATGTAAACTTAGCTAAATAAATGTATTATTATTATTATTTTATTAATTTTACTTTATTGTAAAAACAAAATAGCACATCTGCTGTTTTTTGCAAAAAAAAATGTTACTTAGATGACACATGGAATCTCACTAACGACGACGTAGCAGGTTTTTTGTTAGTTTTAGCTACAACGACATAAATAGGCCGATAGCACTTGGCATTTAATATTCTTTAATATTAGTCATCCTGATATTTATACCTAAATTTCAAAGTGTCAAAGTGTTTGCAATGTGTAAACTCGAAAAACGATTTCCCGGGTGACTTTCCGAACAAGATTTCCTGAAAACTTGGGTTTCAATAGACAATTCCTTATTAACAGTGGGAACCTTTCCTAATTTATACAACGTGTAACGTTAAATGCGCAAAACCGCAGACACCTCAACCGATTTTTAATTTAATTGACCTATTTCAGAGAGAAAATAAGTCATTAAAAAAATTGTAAAGGCTTTATGTGCTGTTTTAGTTTTACTGGCCATTCTGATCGTTTCTTGCATCTGCGACGACGCTCTATCCAGGGCGGAGTCGTCACCGGGCCGATGCGCCGCGCTGACATTATTATTTAATATCTACGCTCATAAAGAACTTAGGTTATCTTTGAACAGTGATTTCAATGTTTCGTATTTCGCAAGTCCCGCTTCCGTGCAGATTGTCATTTCTCTTTCTAACCCTTAGGTTGCGTTTAAGTTAAAAAAGATAGGCAGCATTATTGTTTACTTAAAATTGTCTTATTCATGTTACTGTGTGGAAGATTCGTATTTGCCTTGAAATAAAAGCTATTATTATCCCGCGTATGAGAAAATTTAAATTGGTCGACAACAATTTGTGTTTTTTACCTATTTTGGCGGGTTTGCTCTTGTGATTGCTTGCTTGACCTATTAATAAATAGACACAGCAACGTTATTAATGAAGATTTTTTGAAAAATGTGACCTATATTAAAAAGTGGTTCAACTGATTCTGCTCGTTATTCTGGTCAAACTATTTTCAGGTTTTGCGCATTTAAGGTTACACGTTGTATCTGGCGAACCAGTTTTCCGTCTATAGCTGAATAATAATCTAATTGGAATACGTTACAATTTTCAGTGTGTTGTTTAAAACTAAAAGACTAATACCAAATGTATTAGTTGCACGTACATAAGTGCTTAGTATAATAATTATAATTTTTTGCCTTAGAGAAAATTTCCGCACTTTATTCATTTGCAAAATTGACGAGTTTGATTTCATTAGAATGTTTTTGACGTAATAATAAAATGGTGGATAGAATGTCAATGAAAACGTACAAAAATAACTGAGGCCAGTAAAAATGTTTTTTTATAAGTACTATACGTGTTATTTTCATATTTGTTCTCTAATCTATGTAGGTTATCTTAGACCAACTAACAAAAAAGAGATGAAAAGCTATAGTAGGTGAGGCGCGGGAGGGGCCCACGTAGAAATACATGGTTTATTTATTTATCATAGTTTCCAGAGGGCCTAGAAAAGTGGCAATGGCTTTCAAAGGAATGGAAAGGAAAATAGGTTTATTTGTCACAGAAACACGCGCATACAAAAATATAATAAATTTTATTCTAATGATAAGGAAAAATAAAAACAAAATATAACTATAATCACTAGCACAGAGCAGAAATAATCGACGGCTGCACGTCATGACTGTGACAAGAAGGCTTCCACTCAGCATGATGCTGTGGTATAGGGGACCACAGCACAGCGCTGATTTTCTGTGGTGACCCGTTTCTTATATCTCAACAGGATTGACATTCTATCCAATACATTTTGACTCTTCCATCATCGACTATGTCGTCTACGATTATTGCCGGTGGAATGGCCGACAGATGTGAACCGTGCCGTCTTTCACAATAAATCTCCGGTAATTGTTCGTCATCATAACTTCGTCCATGATTGCACAGACAAAACCTTCGGTTTCTCCAAAAAGATCACCGAAACGCAGAAAATTCAAAAATCAACTTATTATTATTACTTTTGTGTTACCCCTTGTAAAATTTGTACATTTATATATCTGTAATTTATATGGTGTACATAATAAAGAGTATTCTATCTATCTAGTTACCTTTATTTTCAACATAATGTATTATTTTTTTATATAATTTTATTGATCGTTATGAATTAACTAAGCCACAACTTGTTCCAAGTTACGAAACCACTTTCCTCACAAAAATCCATCTGTCCTTAGCACAACCAGCCGCCACGTGGGCAAACGCCAACCCAAGCAAGGCACAAATAGCATCAGCACTGCTAGAAGGCAAGGCTGCCTTGAAGGAGCTGACGCAAGTGGAATGGAAGAGAAGACCCCTGGACATGGATACTCCAGCGAACAGAGCACAGAGAGCTGCTGCCACTTCAGCCGACGTGAAGCCGTTAGCTGATGCTGCGTATGCGGCTGAAATGGCTACCAAGGTGCTCATGAATGGGTAAGCACTAAATACTACTATTTCTGATGAGTGCAATCTTGGCATGGCAATTAATACCTTTATGCACAAACAGGAGTTTGTACCCTTATTGAATGTCCATCACAGGTCTACCTATTAATGTATAATATACCAACATCCATGGGTCTACCATTTCAATCATTGTTACATAAAGTTTGTCGCTCTCAGATACTCTCCTTCAGTTGCACTCATATACATAGTATCGCTTATACTATAGTCTTATTACTTTGACGCTGTTTAACGTTGTTTAAAGTCCTTCAGAACGAATTTCAGAAATTGCAAAGGGTGTTCGTTCGTCTTCGGCGCGGAAGATATTAAAGTGCACAAGCGTGTGCGCAGACTCAGGTACACTCTCTATCTTCCATCCTCTGCGCTATTAAGTAAAAGATGCCAATCTTCGTCAATTCCTCCGTCCATAAACAATATGTGACGCTTTTTGCTAAAGATGTATTTTCTGCGCCGACATTTCCTGACTGCAAAGAAACGCTCCATCCATGATTTGTCTAAGATATGGCGTTGCAACGGAAATTTGACATATTACGCAGTAGAACTACAAAATATTAGATTACATACATATAAATAATGGTGCATAATGTCAAGTTCGCATTTAATTTTTAATTGAGCTATTTTCCAATTAAGAGCTTTCAAGTCCGCCAGAATATTTTGCGATAATCTTTCGCCAGAATGCTTACGAGCTTCCTGTATTTCTGATAGATACTAGACTAGGTTTCAAAATAGATCCACAAATATTTTTATCTCATAATATATCTTATGATCTAATAATATCTTAGATTGCTGTTACTGTTAGCCTGGACGGGATGTTGCAGGCCTCTCCCCATAGCTTCCAACACTTTCTATCCAGAGCTAATGTGGCCCACTGGTCTTTAGTTTTCGCCAGATCGTGCGGGCATCTTCTACGGGGTCTCCTATTATCTTATCCACTTAGGTCGCTTTAATTGTATGACAGCGTAATTCAAGAGCCGTGCTTAAGTCTTTGTTTTCCAGATAAATACTTCAAAGAACCAAAACCGATTCGGATCAGATTCCGACATTCAATATGCTGTGAATTGGTCACAATATTCCAATCGAGTGGTTTCGGTAATATCTTTAATAAATCAATAGGCAACTTCGCAGCTTCGCTTTAGCTGTCTGAATTATTAATTAGATGTCAATTACAAATAGAATAATGTTCTCACTCTTATTTATTTTCAATCATCATATTCATACGAATAATTCTTATCCCTTTATCATACAGGATTAAGGAGTGACTTTCGACCGCTGTCTGACATTTAGGGATCACGTTTCTACCCTTCAGCTCACTATAGCCTGCAAGACCTTACGGGAACGTATCGACTGACTAGATCACCTTGATGGTCTTTTCTGCTGACTATTTGTGTCCGACAAATACATCGGACACCGAACACACAACAATGTGCATAATCTGTTTGCGCAACTGCCAGCCAAAACTGTAGCCAGAGCCGAATCCCCAGTCTGTCGTACTCTAGAGGTGCTGAATGCCCTTCTGGCTGCTCACCCTGAATGTCATGTGTTTGCGGATGAATGGATGAAAAATGCGTATATGTCTGGTGTTCTGTGAGAGAATATATGCAAGGGACTCTACTGTTCCATATTAGTTTTAAATTAAATGATATTATTGTCAACCTAATAATTGTTTCTATGTTAATTAATATAATTGGTGCTGTACCGTTTTAATGAACTATAAATAAATAAAAATAAATTAGGTGCCTTTATTTGGTGTTTCCTACTATGCTATCACACGGAAAATTCCCACTCCCAATCCTCAACTCATCCTGCCTTATTTACAATACATAATCGTTACTTATAAATCCATCTAGGCCAATAGATTCATCGGTCCGTCTTCAATTGCTGGCCTGCCTTCCGGTCGCCTACATTCGTTCAATTGGCATCCCGCCGTCGCTGCATCGATGCATGTACCACTTCTCATTCTAATACTATCAGACTAAAATGTGCATTGAGAACATGGAGACTGACCATATGTGTAATTGTTAAATGGTATTTGAGCGAGTTAGGAGAGAAGAGGACTAAATAGAAGGAAAAATCCAGAAAGATAGACCAGTTTAATGCGTATTTAGTTAAGTTACTTTATACCATTGTACTTGGAGAAGAATAATACAGTTAGCTGTATCGGGAGGAATAAGTTGTGAAGCTATTATTAATTAAATTAATGTAATCATCTTCAATCAGCCTATCAGATTGTCATAATTGTTTTTGTATTAGCCTTATCTTGTAGATGGTTCTAGTCTATGTTCAATTACTATCCTCTACCTAAGTCTGTGTCTTTTTTCAGTAGTAGTAAATTGCCAATATCCCTATTCCCCTGTAATTGGCTTTTCGTCACTTCACTTGCCAAGACTTTCGTTAAGTAATATGAAACGTTAAAGCTCTTTGTCCGGATAAGCCATGATCTTCTCATATTCCCAAAAGCCGATTGATTTGATGGTGTCACCTGAAAGGGCAAAGCTACTCGGCTACTTCTTAACTTCTTATCAACACAATTAGTTAAGAAATTAAAGAAGGTCTTAAGTCACAGAAGTATAAAACCTGCAAAAATAGTTAACCTAATTACAGAAGCATCTATGACGCACATAAAATTAACAAAAAAAAAAAACCAGTTAACGAAAATGCGTCACTCACTATTGCACGTCAACCAACCAAAATACTTTAGGTTTCATTACAGAAATATAGGCAAAAATATCGTGTGTCAGTAGGAATTAGGACAAATACCAGTATTGGTAATGCGATACTTGATCTATGTCGTTATAAAACCACGTAACACTATCCTCGCGTTGCGTTGGTTTGGCTTCGCCGCGACGACGCCTCAGTGACCACGGGTTACCGAACTCTGCCAAAATATATCGACCCATAGTACCTACTTAGTAGGGGTTGGATGGTAGAATGATGTGACAATTAGGAAAATATTGTTTGGTCTTCCTATTTAAGAGGGTTTATGCGTTAGAGCCATGCTGGAGTCAAAATTGATGATTTCCGACGGACAATAAAACTATAATGTGTTTAATTTATAGATGAGATATTGACGTCATATTATTGGGAATTTTATAATCTAGTGCATGGCTGAAAAACATTTTAAATTTTTTGTTTAGTTTTCTCATCAGAACCGTTTTTATGCAAGGCTTTTTTAAAACTAGCGATCGACGGTCTAAGCAGATGCTAGATATTAGTAAAACCATATATGACAAACTTATTACAACATTACTTTATAAAAAATAAGAACATTTTTTAGTGCATGGCTGAAAAAAAAACACGATTACTGTAAGTTTTCATTCAAGAAAAGTATATTCAAAAGTGTCAATTGTAGCCACTTTTCGAGATATTAAACGTGTTAGTTTAGGATGAAATCTGAAATATTTATATTTTCTTTTAGACCTAGTAAATTAAGACATTTATGTTCTAAAACATGGTTCAAATATTTTTTTAATAACTTATATGTTTATTTTACTATGAATTATTTAGTATTGCTATATAATCGGCGCGGATTCACGCCACCGCTCATTGCCGGCTGAGGTTTTTCAGAGACAGGACGTGTGTCGCTCCCATTGCTGCGTGTCGCGTAAAATATTATCGTACTTTCGCGAGTTTTTAGCGCGACTGGGACATATTGATACTTTTTATTATAATATATTTTTATTATATTACAGAACTTTGGTGAGTAGATATTTTAATGTAATGGTATTCAATTAACTTAAGAAGATTAAATTAGACTTCTTTATGTATGTTTCGATTTTACTTTTTTTTAGATATGGCTAACAAAAGGCGCTATACGGGAATAAAAAGAAAAAAATATGAAAATTTAGCCAAGGCTAATGAAGCTAAAAGGCAAGTTACCTTAGCCAATTCATATTTTTCTTACACGGGGATAGAATTCGTAATAATTTGTGTTTATTCTGTCTTATAATCTCATAAACTGAATTGACCATTCTGGGGTTGTCAGTTTTGGATAGTTGAGAATATACCACTGAAACGAGGTGGGTTGTCTACTTATAAAAAAAAATATCTATATTATGTGTAATTAGTAAACCATAAGAAACAATATTATACTTACTACTTTCTGAAGTCAATATATTTTTTTTTAATTACTTTTTGTCTGGGTATTTTTATGAAACACAGTAGTAATAAGATAAAATTAATATCCGATTCGTTGTTATAGGCAGAAAAGAGAAGTTCAAATATTTCAAAATGCTGTTGTAAGTTTTATTTTTTTTTACTTCTTTATATTTTATGGCAATTTTTGAGATTTTGTATCTAAACAGACACGTGTTTCCTTTATTTTGAATTAGCACCTATTAAACCAAAACTAAATAAGACATTTCTTCGTTATTTATTTATCTCAAGCCGACAATCGATCGCCTGTCGTGGTGCTTCTTATGGTTTGTGTCACTTCATATTATACTCTGCATATTAGGTAATACGGGCTGGTGTCCGCAACTCCACGTCAATGCGCGTATTTTGCGTATACTCTGCATATTATTTTCAGACTCAACAAAAAAGAAAAAGTCACTGAAAAAACACTGGAAATTCAGGAAAACTTGCAGGCGTTAGAAACGGTTCCAACTCAAGATCCTGACGCAGGAAATCTTGTAAGAATGACTTGGACATTTGTAAACATATTTTAGCACAAACAATTGTTGTGTCTCAAGCCGACAATCGGCCGCCGGACACGATGCTTACGGTTTGTGTCACTAACCGACACAAACCGACCAACATGTTATTTTCAGACTCAACAAAAAGAAAAACTCAGTGAAATAACACTGAAAATTCAGGAAAACTCGCAAGCATTAGAAACGGCTTCATCTCAAGATCCTGACGCAGGGAATCTTGTAAGAATTACTTGGTCGTTATATACATATTTTAGCACAAATAAAACATTGTTGTGTCTCAAGCCGACAATCGACCGCCGGACACGATGCTTACGGTTTGTGTCACTATGTTATACCTACATGTTATTTTCAGACTCAACAAAAAGAAAAACGCAGTGAAATAACACTGAAAATTCAGGAAAACTCGCAAGCATTAGAAACGGCTTCATTCCACTATACATAGAGTACTCACGGAGGATTTATGTCTGGTCAATAAAAGTGCAGTGTGGGTGCCCCACACTCTGAACACGGATCAGAAGGAGTTTCGTTATGAAACTGCGCGTAGCCATTTATCGTGGTATCGCCGTAAGAAAAATATACTTAATAGATTCATATGCCTTGATGAAACTTGGGTCGAATTTTATACTCCTCGTCAAAGACATCAGTCACGATGTTGGGTGGAACCGGGCACTTCAGCTGAACATTTACCACGTGCAGAGCTACATGAACGAAAAATACTACTAATAGTACCTATGGATGTCAGAGGCATTGCTTTTTGGAGAACTTATGATGAAAATACAACTATGACTGGAGAGCGATATAAGTCATTTTTAGAAGAAAATATTCCTATTTGGGCAGACGAACATCATATAACGAGTCCTATAATTTTACATGATAACGCCAGACCGCACAAATCAAAAATAGTTCAGAATTTAATTGAAGAAAAGGATGGATTGAAATTATTCAGCCGCCATGCCCGCCATATTCCCCGGATATGAATCCTTGTGATTTCAATTGTTTTGGCCATGTGAAGAGGAAATTGTCGGGTACTCGATACAATAGCAAAAAGGAGTTAGATATTAAACTAAAGAGCATTATTAATGAATTAAATGAAAGTGGTACTTTAAATGGTGTTCAAGATTTGCCAGCAGTCTGGGAGCGAGTGATTAATAGTGGTGGAGATTATTGATTAGTGTCACAAGGTTATATAGTATAGTAGTCAGTTTTTTTAAATAATAATAATAAAAAAATATGACACTGGAAGTGGTATGACCTAATATAATATTAAACGTTGTAGGACTTTACATTTGTACTACATTTCTAACTTTTCACCCCTGATTAGTATATATATACTTTATAAAGTACCTATCCAAAACTGCCTATTTATTTCACAAGGTTGTAATAAAAATAAGAATAGTAAATAAAAATCAACTAACGGTTAAATAAGTATCATTATACATAACTCAACGGATCAATATGGGTTAGTTTGACTATAATGACAGAGAGCACACCAACTCTACGCACACAGACACGCGCGCATCTGTGTGAGTGCAAAGAGCACTGCAATTACCTAAACTTGGTGCCGCGGATTTGGCGTTAACGCTCTTAAGAAACTGAAGTACATATTTGGAGAATGTACAGGCCTATACGGTACTGGATGGATAAATAAAAAGCCTGTCCCAATCGAGTATTCGAGGTATTCAAGCATGGAATTTTTATAATTCGCTTACTCATAAGGAATCATCTAAAACATAACTGAGAAACTGTGCCAGATATAACCAGAATAAACAAAATTGAATAACAGAAGTGCAGTACCTAATATCATAATCTATTAAAACTGATTCTATCCATAAGAGAAAACTACAAAGTTGCGTACTTAGATATCGGCTAACTAGAATGTGTGACACTATTCACACTTCATTTGACTTGCGCTGTAGGAAAATATCAGTTTCCAGCCGGTTTCCATATTGTGTAAGCAATATTGCTTCCTTGGGTGTTACATATATCTTTCATAAATCATCATTTTAATTCCTGCATTTAATTTAGATCGGATACTAACTTATAAGCTAGAGTCTTCACAGATAACAACGCCTAAATATTTCGAGTTTAATGTCAATAACAAAATTGAAACATATTGCTATTGCATTTTAGCTTCTCGAGTCGTGTAAGTATAATTTGGACTGAAGCTGGACTTGTAATTCAAACTGGAAGAATTCTCGATTCTAGTTTGACTAGTGGGTGCTGCACATTTAAAATTAGTGGTCTGGGGTACATTTATTCACAGGCAGGCTTGGAATGAAGATCTTGAGTAATACTTCCCACGTATTTCTGTTCTTTAACAATAATGTCATCAAACCTGTTCTATTCTTTCCAGCACGGAAATATCCCTGCGACTAGGTGGGTCGGGTCAGGGCCCTCGTCTCAACGGTTCATTCCCTGAGCAACCGTACTGTCTGGACAACCCCCCACCATGCCAGCTGTCCAGGTACAGGACCATGGACGGCACGTGCAACAACCTGGAGTACCCGCTGCGATATGGAGTGTCCAAGACTCCGTTCAGAAGGGTGCTGCCGGCTGACTATGGTGATGGTAGGTGACGGTCTTTTTTGATGATAGTGGCAGATGCCTTTAATTACCATGGCATTTGTTGTATCACTTAGTAGGATTGATGAAGATGATGATAGATTTGTTGTATCATAATTATTTACTATGTCATATTATGCTCTTGTTCAAATGATAGGATAGCAACAGTTTGTAAAGATGATCCTCACAAATAACAGACTAAATTACTTTTAGCAGAGGTCAAGCAAGTCACTCATGGAACATGCTGCATTGCGATAGGTATGGTCAGCAACAAAAGTCGATTAAGACTGCTACTGTAACGACACAAAGTTATTACATTTCAGGATTGCTAAGAGTTATATTCTTGATCCTTCTGATTAAAATTCAATATTCAGCTCAATAGTAATTAAGATTCGAAACTGAAGTGTAAATTGACTTTTTTCTTAGGCTTTTGTAAACAAAGTAGAAACAGTTTATTTTTTCAGTCGTCAGAGAGAGACCTGCTTTCCATAAACTTCAACGTAATTTCTACCTTCCAGGCATCAGCTCCCCTCGCAAGGGTGTAGACGGAGCAGAGCTACCCAGCGCCCGTGACGTCAGCGTCACAGTACATCGCCCGAGCTACGCGCACGACTCTGAGTTCACCGTCATGCTGGCGGTGTGGGGACAGTTCTTAGACCACGATATAACCGCCACTGCGCTTAGCAAAGGTAGTATAGTAGCACTATCCTCCAGAACGCCGAAATCTTAAATTCGTCTGTATTAGACAAATTATGTGCAACAGTAGCTGAGGGAGAATGTATTGGTGGTATGAAGATGTTCCTATGTTTGTACATCGCCACTGATATTCTTATGTCTGTTAGTTCTTAGTAAGAACTTCTTACCGAGCTACCCACTATACGACATCTGCATAAATGATGGATGTTGATAATCCATATCCATACATGTCTCCCATATTTATCCAGGTCAGAACGGAACTGCCCTGTCCTGCTGCGACGTGTCTCAGATCCCGCACCCGGAGTGCTTCCCGGTGCGCTTCGATAAAGACGATCCCTTCTACCAGGACTACAACATCACCTGCATGGAGTTCGTCAGGTCTGCGCCTGCTCCTACCTGCCACTTTGGTACGTTGAGTTTTTGGTTTGGTTTTATTATGTTTTACACAGTACACACGTATCACACACATGTTTTTTTGGCCTGATGATATTTGCTATTGTACGTGGCCAGTTCGTCCAACAACACCTATTACAGCATAATTATGGCACATAACGTTTCATCGCACAAGATTTCATTCATTATTATTGTGTTCATTCTTTCATCACCATCCTCTGTCTTGTGCTATCTTTAGAAATGCATGACAAGTAGCTTGAGACTTCCTAAAGACTTCCGAGAGAAATTATTGAGTTACCTAATTGACCGTGTCATGTTGCAGGTCCTCGAGAACAGTTGAACCAGGCCACAGCCTTCATTGACGCGTCCACAGTGTATGGGTTCGCAGACACGCGCAGTGCTTCACTACGTTCCTTCGAGGGAGGACAGCTGCGCATGCTGAAGATAGGAGGAACCCAACTCCTGCCGCCCTCCACTGATCCCAACGACGGTTGTAATACCGTCGAGATGAATGCTAAAGGACGGTACTGCTTCGAGTCAGGTATATTCTGCAACAGAACAAAATTATACCCAAACATCACCTCCATCCAGGTACTTCTTACTGTTAAGACTTCAATTACCACAAATTAGTGAAGGAATTATTCATCATAGAATAGAATACTCTATATTATGTACACCATATAAATTACAGACATAAATATAGAAATTTTACAAAGGGTCACACAATGGGCGGTCTTATCGCTACGAGCGATCTTTTAAAGACAACCTTTGGATGGATTAAAAAGGGGAGGAGAGACAATACTGTAGGTAGTCTGTGGTGTGCCATTTACATAATGCAATGAATACATACATGAAGTATATTATACTAATATAAATATATACAACGTGTAACGTTAAATGCTCAAAACCTCAGACACCCCTACTGATTTTTAATTCAATTGACCTATTTCAGAGAGAAAATAAGTCATTAAAATTTTTTTAAAGGTTTTATGTGCTGTTTTAGTTTTACTGGCCGTTCTGATTGTTTCTTGCGTCTGCGACGACGCTTTACCGAGGGAGGAGTCGTCACCGGGCCGCTGCGCCGCACTCACATTGGCTTGCTTGACCTATTTATAAATAGACACGGCAACGTTTTTAGTGAAGATTTGTTGAAAAATGTGACCTATATTAAAAAGTGGTTCAATTAATTCTGCTCGTTATTCTGATCAAACTATTTTCAGGTTTTGCGCATTTAACGTTACACGTTGTATATTATTAGAGACCGTATGTCATCAGTGACTTTAACTAAGGCTATAGTGGTGCTGTGACCAGGACGAAAACCGGATTGGAAAGGATTCAGCAGCACATTTCTAAAAAGAAAAGTACAAAGCTGACTGTGTATAAGGCGTTCTAGGACTTTGGAAATGCAAAATGGAGATAGGACGGTATTCTGAAAAGGAAGTAGGATTGGATTTTTTGGGTAAAGAAATGACTGGCCTCTTTCCACATCGATGGAAAGGCGCTATAGGATATAGAGTAGTTCTAGATATAGCATAGGATACGAAGGATTTCATCGAAGACAGGGAGTATCATTTTCCAAAGTTTTATATAGTTGTATACTGATGGATGTACCAAATCATAAAATTGCAGGGATGCCCAGTTCGGGTTGTAAACTTCTGCTCTTTTAAAACAAGCCTCCACAATTTTACCTTTGAATTAGTATGTAGGTTGTCACTAACTATATTCCATCTTCCTCTACCAGGAGACGACCGTGCCAACGAGAACTTACACCTGACTACAATGCACCTGATCTGGGCGCGACAACACAACCGCCTGGCGGCCGAGCTGCGCAGGTACAACCCGCTGTGGGACGACGACACCTTGTACCAGGAGGCCAGGAAGATTGTAGGCGCGCAGATGCAGCATATCACTTATTCCGAATTCTTGCCTAATATACTTGGTAAGACTGAACTCTAAGATCATTGTCAACAACAATTACGATATTAGCAACAATTATGATATCCATGATGAATTTGAAGATGGTATAAAGGAGATTGTCGATGCATGATGTAACCTATGAATGCAACACATGCTCCAACATGTATCTAAATTAAAATATTTATGTTTCGATATTAAGCTGGCATGATGTCGATTTAAAAAAAACTTATCTCGGCTCTAACTTAATAGTTAGGTCACCTGACTTGGGTGATGCAACAGCAGCTCTACGTCAATAGTTTCCATCCCTAGCATCAGGTGGAATGACAGCTCACTTCAAGCTCACATCACCTGAGTTCTCACGGTAAAATTTCGGATAGACAGAATACATCGGCGTACTTCTAAAGCCCAACATACAAACAAATGATTGTAGGAAATTAGATGCATCATATTATTCATCCTGTCCATTATTTGTTCCAAAATTAGGAAATTCATTAATTTCAGTAGTTACTGATTTAAATATAGATGATACGAACGTTAATCATGATTGTGTTTCCCAGGTTCGGACATGATGTGGGCGCTGAACCTGTCGGTGCAGGAGGAAGGCTACGCGCACGTGTACGAGCCGAGCGTGGACCCCTCGGTCGCCAACCACTTCGCTTCCGCTGCCTTCAGATTCGCACACACCTTGCTGCCGGTAACATTAACTTTTCAATCATGATTGATTTATTTTGTTTGTTCAAAATGTTTCTAAGAAGACGAGAAGAGGGATTTGTTCAGAAGACTATTACAAATTCAAATAGCACTAGCCTCCACATTAGGATTTCCTGAATTGTGGAGAATCGGATCAGCAATTCTCTCTTTAGCACAAATATTCAAAGATGGAATGAAATTTTTTGTAACTTTTTTTTGTATCTTTGTCCCAAGTTCTCGATATCAATCTTCATTTCTTTTTATTTTGCTTTCTGTTCTCTTACTGCTTTTAAATTGTCATCAAGCACAATGAAGCTTCTTTCCAGCCCCTATATTATATCGTAGCCTGGAGCCTGTACAATTACACTGACTTTTACTATTTATTTATTTAATACTTCAATAAATGTACAGAGGCGGACTTAATGCCCTTTCCCTTGATTTTGAATCTCCAATGTTTTCTTCCAGGGTCTAATCCACAGTACAGACAAGAGCACCGGCACGATACAGTACACGCAGCTACATCGGATGCTGTTCAACCCGTTCATTCTGTACACTCAGAAGGGACCCAAGGATGCCGTCACTTCCGCCATGGACACCCTCGTGCATACGGTGGACCCACATGTTACTAGTGAGGTAATAATATCTAACGGAAATACTTCGGTCATGGCGGCCAATCTCATCGACGCGGGAGGGATATTACCTATATAGTGTAAAGTGTGTGTGCAAAGTTGCAGAAACAGGTAGTGTCTCTTCCCTCACTCTCAAAAAAGAAATAAAAACAAGAATCAGAACAAAACGTGTGGAATTCTAAAACTGACATGGCCAAATGTCGTCCTTGGAACTAAGTCAGAGAAAGAGACCAATTAATTAAACAATTGAAGACTTTGACTTAGTCGACTACTCGTAACAGGCCAGAGTGGCAACCTAACGAGTGATGTGAAAACGTCAAAAAAATCTTCTTTCTTTCTCTGTATGCAATACTAAAAAAAATTACCACTATTTCCAGCTAAGTAACCACTTATTCGAGAAGCCCATCGACGCGAACAGCTCATCAGCCGCGGCCACGACGAAGCCGGGACCCTGCGGCCTGGACCTGGTGTCGCTCAACATCCAGAGAGGAAGGGACCACGGTCTACCTTCTTATCCACAGTGGAGGGAACACTGCGGGTTGTCGCGACCGAGGAACTTTACTGATCTGAACCAGATGTTTGATGAGTCCTCTCTTAGCAGGATTCGTAACATTTACAAGTAAGTAAAAGATGAATTAAGGTTCTATTTATACATACTTACTACAATTTACTCTCATATGACTACTTTTGAGTCGGCCAAGTCAGAAATTAACGACTGCTACTCAATATTTTGCCAGATACTTTGTTAAAACAATTTTTTAGAAACACCAAAAATGATATGCTTTAGCTTTTATTGCTGTGAGTCATAGTTTCGAACAGTTTTATGGAAGCGATATTCATGTATCGTTCGCTTGTTCTTGGTGTACATGCTCGTCGCCTACTACATGGGATTTAAGCATAAATAACTAACTAAATTTGTCTAACCCTTCGGAGAAAACCCGCGTCCTGTTACGTTATGTTATTCATATATGATAATCCCACTCTTAGTTCTCACATGTTGTATTAATGTGTACTTACCCTCTTCACATTCCAGCTCCGTGGACGACATCGACTTATACACAGGCGCGTTGGCCGAGGACCCTAAGGGTCGTCTGCTGGGTCCCACCCTCAGCTGCCTCATCGCCGACCAGTTCCTAAGGATCAAAGTTGGCGACAGATTCTGGTATGAAACCTCGGATCCTACCATCGCATTTACTTTGGGTAAGACTTTGTTAACCTCTTTTAGCTTAATTTATATTTTTGGTATCATAGCAAATATACTGAATTACAACTTGTCGTAATGAATAAAGGTTCCAAAGCTCTAAAATAATATCTCATCCAAAAAACGTGAATAAAAGACCAACTCAATTTTCTCTAAAATATATTGCAATGCATTATGTTACTTTTCAAATCAAGAGTCGAATCACCTCAATAACCTGACAGTTTCATCTTACGAAGTGTTCGAAATCACCATCATGCTCCTGCCCTAGTCCCAATTCATTCGGGATCGGCGCAACGTCTTTTTCTTCCAGACTTCTCTGTTAGTCGTCATCTCGAAATATAGCTAACAATATAACTATCCCCCACAGAGCAACTAACAGAAATCCGCAAGACCACCTTGGCGGGAGTTATTTGCGCAAACGAGGACTTACTCGACCAGGCACAGCCCAGGGCCATGGAAGCCGTCAGCGCCACCAACCCGCTGGTGGACTGCAAGGAGCTGCCGCAACCCAACTTCAAGCCCTGGTACGACAAGGGGAAGGCATAATAGCTGAAGAGAAAATAATATAGTGATAGCTAGTCTCATACAGTATCCGAGCATTAAAATGGCATATCGAGATTTAGAAAGAGACAAGCACCGACAATTTCCAAGTATTCAATGTGCCGTATTAACGGTCCTGTACGACACGTACTGGGTGGATGTTTGAACCTAACCCAGCTTTAATAATATGATTG
Organism: Eremobia ochroleuca; assembly: GCA_949629135.1. Taxonomy (NCBI): domain Eukaryota; kingdom Metazoa; phylum Arthropoda; class Insecta; order Lepidoptera; family Noctuidae; genus Eremobia; species Eremobia ochroleuca. The sequence goes on along the minus strand of OX451386.1, from coordinate 22,829,529 downwards.
AGATATTATTATTATTATTGGTCCCTGATTGTAAATCTTAATAGACATGTTGAACAGTTAACCTGCAAATGTTTGTCATCAGTTTGGTGTTGGTCCTAAGATACGCCCCGCGGTATTCCGATATATATTTTATACTGGGCTTACAAATAAATGGCTGTGACAAAATTAACTACCCAGTTATTTAAATATTTTAGTGCTCGAGAGCCCTGAGATCTTAAAAACTTTATGACACGGTACCTACGGTACAAATTGTTTTAACTATCATTTTGAGTCATTGTTTACGTCAAAAGCCTGATTAGGTTCAAAAATACAGCAGCTAGTAAAGTTATTTTAGTTGTAAATTTATAAATTCAATCAACAGAGATTCACAGTTTGTAAAGGAAGTAAATAAAAGTACCTACTTTGAATCGATAAAATAATTATAGTTTTTTTTTTTTTTAATAAAAATATGTAATTTGGTTTAATATGATTTTGGTGTGTTAGTGTAGGGGGCATCCCTAACAAGTATTGTCAATGCAAATGTAAAATTTTAATGTAATGCAGAATGTCAAATTAAACTTAAATGCATAAAATGTCAGTAAATGCTCAACGGGATGAATCTAAATAAAAATGCAAGTTGTCCGACTCAAACCACGTCTAATTGAACAAAAAACAATGCATAGAAAAAAAATGCATGGAATAATGCAATGTGGCAGTGTCAATGCACTGCCAAAATAATGTAGGTAGCGTTTAAAGCGCAAATACGCGAGCCTACTGGATAACTTATTGAAATAAATATATTTTAAAACCCATGTACGTGCACCGTACAGTTCGCTTATAACGTAAAATAATTTCAATTGGCTCTGCGGTGGTTTGGTAATTTTTGTGTTTTAGACATCAATTTAATAATACTCAGATGCTTGCCTAGATTAATATTAGGATAAGCAGTAATATAATACAACATTACATTACATTTGCAACCTGTGTATTTGAAAATAGTATCCGTAAGTTACTAGTCTGTAAGCTTTACTAAGTCCTTCTGTAAAATTCAGAGAACCAAAAATAAAATATAAGAAACCTTAAAAATAATAAACAATAATCATACTTAAGCAAAGATAAATATGCGGCCAATAATAATTTTTTTATTTATTTATTTTTATTTATTCCTTTATTTCAGGCAACTAAGGCCCATAGAAATAACAATACATACTACTACAAATATACTTATAAACTAACACATACAAAAGTATCACAAATACAAATACAATTCTATAATAATATAACATTAAAAATACTATAAATACATATTACATAACAAACTAATAACTACTGCACACGAAGTGTCGGCGTCGTGTTTCGCTGACTGGTGTCATGTAGCCGGCCACGAAACCGGCGATACACAACACCCTTCGGCCAGAACTCTTCTTTGAGGAACTTCTCGAGATGATGTGTCGGAACACGCACCACGAACGACTTGAAGTTCGTGTTGTGACGCGGCTCCAACTTCTCGACCCTCAAAGTCCAGTTGGTCTTCACGCGCAGGTACTCCACGATCTCCTCAACCTTCGTGGAGTGGTGCAGCCTGGACACGTACAGCAGCGTCGTCGGGATTGCTGGACGCAGCAGCATGTTGGGTCCTGCCGGCGCGGTGCCGCACTGGTTCCGACAAGGAGGCTTCTTCTTCTTCTTCTTTTCCACCTTGATGAAACCATCCTCGTCGCTCGTGTCCTTTTCTGGACCCTGCCTTACCAAAACCTTCTGGGTTTTAGACCGGCTTCGTTTACCCCCTTTTGGTTTTTCCGCTTGTTTTACCTGCGAGTCTTGCGATTGCGACTCAGCAGGCTTATAAGCGGCGGCTATTGCTGCGTAGGCTCGTTTGGGGGCCGACGATTCTACACAAATCGTTGTCTCCACCTGTGTTGAGGCGGGGACGGCCACGGCACGCTTTGCAACGCATGCATTCTCGGCAACTGGTGACGCATCCGAGCTCGCCGACTCGAAACTGCAGATGGAGGCGTTTTGCGCGCCGCAACGCGTGTCCACGTTTGCGGCGGCGTCGGTAGGTGACCTACTTGCAGAAATTGCATTACGCAATAACACTACTTCTGCTCGTAGATCACTGATGGTGTTATTGGACACCTCCAACTGATGCTGCATCTCGGCCTGGCTTTGCTTCAGGAGTGTAATATCCTTCAGCAGCCTGGTGACATCTACGTGGTCGAACGTGACAGGAGGCAGCTTGTGCAGATCCTTCGCCACGAATTCAGGCACGTCGTCCGGGTCGGTCTCCTTCATCAGCGTCACGATGTCCTGGAGACTCTTCTGTGTACCGTCCCTCCGACGAGACGGCATCTGGCTGACTTTGCCGAGCGTCGTGAATAATAGCAGCTTGGCACTGCTAATCTCGTCTTCCTTGTACGAAGACTTACAGATCTGCAAGATGCTGACCTCATCCATGTAGTCGATGGCATGCTTGATGAATGCCAACACTTCGTTAACTATGAGCGCTTGGGAACTCATAGCGGAAAACGGGCAGCGGCTAATGCCGCGCAATTCGCGAATATAATATTCGTACTGTGCAGCGCATACGCGACCGTACTCGACCGCGCATTGCACACGAATATACCCGGACAAATTACCTTACTTATTTGTGCAAACATTTGCTCAACAGTCAACAGTAAAGCCTTTTAAAAGAAATCTTCGAAGGTATAAGTGTGGTTCAAGTCACATAATGTATAATAAATATTGATCGGTGATTTGTATTTCACAACCCAGCACTCGTGAGGTCTGCCACCTTTGGAATCGGTGTCAGACAAGATGAGTGCATGTTCGTGATAAAGAAAACACACATTTTTTTTCATTATGCTTGAGATACATGTTTATAGTTGGTTATAATCTGCTGCTCATTGAAAGATTTTTTAACCCTTATGTGAGTGACGAGGTACCCGGGTACCTTTAGCATTTTATAGAAAAAACAAATATTATTGATTCATTAACCCTCACACTCACATAAGGGTTAAATAGCACATTACGATACGTGTGATTTAAGTACCTAGTCTTTAATTGCACGACTGTATTGATACTACTTAAGTTACACGTATCGTATACTATTTTATAGCACGTGTGACATAAACGCTTTCTGTGGAAAAATGGACTTAAGTGCGGGTTTAGGTCACACAGTGCTATATAAAAGATCGTTTAGCTTCATTTCGTTTGATCGTCACTTAGCATGAGAAGTTGTGTTTCCGTAACCAGCTCGATTCATTCGGGAACTTCGATTGACATTATCCGCCGGCCGCCGCTGAAGACCAACGCGGGGGCTTACGCGACTCTATCTCGCATAAGTCACAGCATTATGCTAAGCCATGGCCGTTCTGTGTGGATGGAATTATAACTTTCTACTTACCTATTTTATTTTAATTATCAACTAAGTATCAAACACATATGTAAGGTTTATTGCTAAAGCTTCATCAATTACCTGTAATGTTTCATTTTTGTATTTAGGATTAAATGAGTATTAATAGCTATACATAACTGAATACCTTTCATATTATTAGGTGTATGACTTAATTTTTACAGATTTTTTCTTAGCGCTTAAAACTATATTTAAAACAGAAATATTTCTGCGGTCTTTTGTGCTTTTGTAAGGATCGGACCCAAGATTTTAGAACACCAAACGACAAGTCTATCCAAGTTACATAACCTCTAAGAATAGTAGAATTGACGATGGCAACTGATAAACAGCACATTCCGCACTGCATTTTATACGAATTCTAATTTCTGCAATGTAAATTAGTGTGTTAAAATAATTATTTTTAAGTGTGTTCATAAGATTTTATTGTAAGTTTATATTGAAACAATGTTAAGGCAAATACTTTAAGTACACACATTATGTATCTATTGGTGTTTGTCCCATCCACTATAATTAAAATTCCCTTGAACTGTAACAAATCTTTTATGCTATTATTACTTATTTCTTGCTATGTTCTGTGACCAAATCTTCTTTATTTCATACCATTGGCCCACCCCAGCTTAGCACGGGTGCACCCGTTTTTGAATTCGAATTTCCAATTTTTTTCTTTCATACAAACCTAGTCCTGGCAATACCGAACAACAAAAATAATTATGCGATTTGGTGCAGTAATTCGGAAGTTATGCGCGTACAGACATTTTGGCGATTTTGTTTTATACTATTTAAGGAATGATAATATTACCGACTGGCTCATTGGTCTAGCGGCCGCAAGCGCTACTGCTAAGTATGAGATCCTGGGTTCGACTCCCACAGGTCGGGCAGTGTTACTGAGTAATTTCTAGACTGGGTCTGTGCCCGGTCGATGCGCACAGGCTCGCCCCTACACATGGGGCTCGAACATAGCTGGCGACATGCGGGTGTGCCGGCGTGCGGTGTGGTGTAGTAGCACTTCTGCCGCCACGCCTCACCCGTCGCGGAATCAAGGCGTGTTTTTATGTTTATTGCAGAAACTGTCTGATATTTTTCTATCATGGTGGGGTTTTCCAATCTTAAGTTCGAAGTAACGACTTGCTTAGACCCTTGAAGCTCTGCCATAAATGTTCGTCAACAGTTCACGTTCATTATAACAGATGGCACCACCTACTACGTTAAACATTGACCTACGATGACTATGACACACACGTGCACCATTCGCTAACTGGTTTTATCATCGTCATTAGATATTTCTATGAAAAACCTAATGACGGTGGTACCCCAATGAGTTGGGTTTCAAAAACTGTCTCTACAAATTACTAAAACAAAGGATTGCGGTAAGTAGGTTTCGTCTACGACGAAATAATTAATATTGGACTCATCGTGCTTATCCGGTACCAACGATTATAATGTAGAGCAGAACTGCTACAGGACCGTAGCAGCTAAATCTACTACATACATATTATTATAGCCACTAAGAATAGAATAGAATAGAATACTCTTTATTATGTACACCATAGTATAAATTACAGACATAAATATATAAATTTTACAAAGGGTGACACAATGGGCGGTCTTATCGCTAAGACAACCTTTGGACGGATTGAAAAGGGGAGGAGAGACAACAATACTGTAGGTAGTCTGTGGTGTACCATTAGGTACCAAGCAAGCTGTCAGCCATTGCTACGCAGAACCCTTTAGCAATGCACTGCATCTTATTCAATGATGTTTGATTCTAGGCTTGCCAAAATAAATTCAGACGAGAGAAATCAACTTTCCAAATAAAAACAAATGTGATCTGTATCCAACTGTCTAAGGAAGCTGTTCCTCCTTAGACAGTTTCATAGATTTAGTTACAATCACGCCCATTATAACTTCAAAATCATAACAAATGAACCAAATGAATGTGGTTACCGAGAGGAAATCTATAACCACCCACTCTCCCAGAGATAAAAAAGAGTAAGGTATGTAAAATACATCAGTTACCAACTCGGTATGATTAGGTTTAGTGATGCTCTAGGAATGAAATATTAATGATACAAGAATCTGGATCCGTTTTGAATTAATATTTACCTATAGCACTGTGTGACCTAAACCCGCAGTTAAAGCACGCTTTTCTGTAAACAAAAAAATGGACTACGATAAGCGTGACTTACCTAAGCCCGTTAGCTCACACAGTGGCCAGTGCTACAGAAAAGTAAACGATACGTGTGTCTTAAGTAAACGTATCGTAGATTCGTAATGTACTAATACTTCTCATCAAGATACAGTTTTATTTACTGTTGTCAGCTTTGAGTCATCCGCCATTAGTTGGGGGAAAGTATGTCTACGCGTGTATTTCCCGGAAAACGGGGGTATTCCTCGAAGCGCACCAACTTTAAACTGCACCAAATAAAGTCCACCATAAGTATTCCTCAAAACGATGGTGCGCTTCGAAGAATAATTTTGGTCTGCTTCATTTGCATTTCAAAGTTGGTGCGCTTCGAGGAATAGGTACCCCGGAAAATGGGAAGTGATTCTGAAATAACGGAAGAATGATGAACGAGGAATTCGTATTAGATTTCACAAGATTGAACTTCTGTTTGGGATGAGACAGTATTTCTATCTAAAATTCTCGGAAATAGGTGTTTGGTCAACTGTGAATTAGTGACTCATCTATATTTTTTTCTTATTTACATCTACGTCAAAAAGGATCTGAGGAAACCTGTTACCACGACAGACAAAACGACAACGTACGACGACTCATTTTTCTTTACCAGTTTTCCCCAGTGTAAAAGAAACTGGAAGCACCACAAACACACATAATTCTACCGATGATTAAGATTGGTAAGATGAACCTTCGATTCCTCCCACAAATACTTGCAATACGACGACGATTGCAAATAATTGCAATGAGTCCATTTCCTATGCCTCGCTTTTTTATTTTACCAACAAAATAATATTTACATAATATATAAGTTAACAGACTTCAAATAATAATATGTACATTTATATAAAACAAAACAAGGAGAATCATGGCATCAAAAAATTCGTCCGCATCGCTGTCAGCGGGAAGTGTGCCCAAAAGGCTGGCAGCATTGTCACGTCGTATGGCGATGTTGATTCTTTGGCAAAAAGTAGGCCAGCCCTCTGGTAACTCATTTCTTGAATTAGCGATTACAGTACCTAAGTATCCATAAGCAAACAAGGAAGACTGCTCATCTTTTTGAACACCTTCTCCAGAGACAATTAGTGTTCTTATTTTCCAGGAATATACCCATTTGCAATATTTTCCATTGTCCTTTAGACACCAAAATCCTTGCAATCTTGGAAACTTCACATCACTATACGAAAGTGAGTCACAAACTATTAGCATTGTTATATGGGTGACCGTAGGAGGACGATAGCCTTGCGGCCTCAACCAACTTTGAGCTTGTCGACAAACTTACATTTACACCTAAACTACTCACTTGCTACACCATCTTGAACTTTAATCACACTCATTAAGGTGAGGAAGATTTTGGCAATGGTAAGAAGTCTGGTTTTGTAATTATGAAGGCCGGCTGATGTCAGGCAGGACTTGTTAGCGTGTCCTGTGAGTTTCTCAGGACCTTGAGTCCACCTGTCTTTGGCGCATAATTGGCTAATATCCAGTGAGTTACGAGCAATAATTCTGGCATTACCTCCTTTACAGCTTTCAAGGCAGGGTTAGTAAGGAAAGACAATGTCGTCGGCCTCACAAGTGCCTTTCTTTCCTTAATGTTTAGCGATCATTAACTCTGTCAAATTAGCAGTGAACGCTTTGTTTTAATTTATGCCTCAGTTTGCCTTTACTTTGTACTTTGTTTTTGTTTTGTACTAATGTTTTACTTGGAGCCTGATTATGTTTCTCATTAAGGTCTGCAGGTTACGTGGATTTCCTCACATAATAAAACTCTGAATTTCATCCAGTTTCACTATTACGTGGAAGTAGCTGTTTGTTATGCGTCGTATGGTAATTTCCCATTCATTATTATGTGATGTGCATTGAAATATAGAAAACTACTGTTTCTAACTATAGATGTTGACTTTAATCTATGTGGAATAATAAACAGCAGATATGTTCGTTTTATTACCGCGTGCCGCGTGGAGATGCATCCAGACTTGATTCATCTCACGCACTCCATATAATCTAGTAAACAACACTGGGACCACCCAGTGTTGTTTACTGACGACTTGGGCTGTTAACAAAATATAACTTTGTGTACTAACACAAAGTTATATGTTGTTAACAGCCCAAGTTGGTGACAAAAATGGGACGAATAATGACTTTATTGTTACTAACACTCAATCTTTCTTAGATCAAGTAATTAACTAACCTATGAGCTCTACTCTGTTTGTGTTTTCATAAAGGTCGTGATAGATTGAATTCACCACCCCAGTCCAAATAACAATGTTGTTATAATGCAGAAATCTAACTTTTGTCAACGATACAAAACAAGGATCTCAGCGGGGTGATTGCGTAACAAACTAACAGTAGCAATCGCTTTAATTTTGACAGTTCAACAACAATAATTGAGTTATTTACGTTGTTGAGGAGACAAATGTTTCGAACATACGAAACAATGGATTAGCAATATTATTCAGATTGTGATTGAAAGGCAACGCAATTAGGATCCCAGATGGCCAGTTAGTTCAGACTTTAATGCATATCGGCTTCATTGGACACACATGTTACAGATGACGAACATCTGCTAGAGCTACAAGACCTAGATAACGTAATGCGTGACCAACGACCTTACGCTAGAAGGCCTGAGTTACTCATCAGCTTTATTGAAAGCTACAGTAAGGGCCGGTTGTTTCGAACTGTTGGTTTACGTAACATACGTACGTCAAATAGTAACGAGTATGTAATTGTAATTATTTATTTATTTTAACTTTTCGCACAAAAACAAATACAAAGGCGGACTTAATGCCTTAGGCGGTTTATTTGACGTAAATCAGTCATAACTGCCGTGCGATTCTGTAACCATCTCACAGTGAAAGCTTGGGTGAAGTGAACGTGGAGTGAGCTGTCATTCGCTAGGGATTAACACTATTAAGTGCTCACTTCACTTATGATTTCACGGTGAGATTTTACAGAATCGACCGGCTGTAAATTTGTTTTTTTTTTTTGGTTTGACGATAGTTAGCGGCATTTTTGACGTATACGCGTGTGTAAAGTGGACGTGATACACCCGCCCTAAGTATCCTACTATTTTAGTTAACTTCGAAAACTGATGCAGTCAAAACCATAGAAACAAAAGTCTAAAAGAAAAGTAAGCTTTTATATTTTTTAATTGGGATTTCTGTATAAAGACATCACTATATTGGAGAGTTTGACACCCCTATTTCCCTATACAGATGTAACATACATACACGCAGGTACAGTCAGGGAAACCATTTTTTTTTAATCTAATTGACACACTACGCCAATTTGCCGTGTCTACATTAGGAAGCGGCTAGCCACGAGGCGCCTCTGCCACGTGCTCTACGATAAAATAATACAATGATGCTGACTTACAGATACATCCCACTTAGTCCTACTCTTCCCTACAGAGAACGTAGGTACAGCTACCTACTAACTAAGCGCTAATAGTCATGTAAACGAGTTTATGACTCAAGTGGTTGCTGAAGCTAATTTAACGTTAAACTTTAAAAGATAACAAGTTCCTTCAAGTTTGTCGATAGCTGAAATTCTGAAGACTGTTGTTTACCTTAAATGACTTTTGATTTGATTTGACCTGCATTTTATGAAAAACCAGTACTTCGATAATATTCAGAAATAATGACACGATATATAATTATAATATGTATATATGATAACAAGTAAAAGTGTTTGTGCAAACATACTTACAGAAAATAAATCATTTATCAATCACACTAATACTATAAAGGCGAAAGTTTGTGAGTTTGTGAGTGTGTGTGTGTGTTTGTTACTTCGTCACGATCAAACGGCTGGACCAATTTTGATGAAATTTGGCACACAGATAGTTTATAACCAGGATTAACACACATAATACTTTAGACTAATGCGGGTGAAACCGCGGGGCGCAGCTAGTGTAGAATAATAATGAATAATAATCTGGTGAAATGGTGAAATAAATGATGATAAATGGTGAATGTGTGAATAATGGTGATGATAGTAGGATTATAATGTGAATTATATCTTTCAGGTAAACTTTTACAATATGCATTACCTAGCATCCTTCGTGTAGTCTGTAATGTCAAGGCTCAAGCCTACGACGCGTGTGCAGCGGTACTGCGCGGCACGCTCTAGGATACCTATTTTCAGAACTGAACTAAATCAATATGTGTTCTAGTTTCTGAAGATACTTTGTCGTCCATTAAACTTTAGGTAATGTTCAGTGTATATATTTTGTTGCAGATTCTAAAATAAATAAATACGAAAAGACCATAATTTATTAAGGCACGTCATAGTGGCGTATACTCTTTCTTTGTTAGAAAAATTGGCACATGTGGTTGTGAACAACTGTCCATTCCTGCAGAATGCTATGGCATTATTGGCACACATCCTTATAGTAAATCGCTGCCCAATTTAGCCGTGACGTTTAATACGGGCGTGAAAAAGCTATTTTTGTTCCGAGTGTTGTTATTTCGTACTCTTTTATCATCACTATTTGTGCTATTTTCGAAGCGTGTTAGATATACTGGCTGTTTTTTTTTCAGGCTCCAAATTTTTACAGGGTGTTCTACTCATGAATATGAACAACTTTCACTCGGGGACCAACTCTGAAATCACGAAAACAAAATCAGCTGTTTAATACAAAAGTTTAATACACATCAAAATTTTCCGTTTTTACAATTTTAATGCATTTATTTTGAAAATTAATTGTGTCTCAAAAAATTCGCACAGAATGTGCGCGATTTGGATGGAGTAATGGCACTATTGAGCTGACGCTGTGTGAGCGTGCGTGTTCCATCGCCGCCCGTTCGATGTCCACCGCGCACAGGATGGATGGGAAGCAGCACATTAAGTAATTTTTTGCTCCGTTGGTGTAATTGCTGTATGGCGTTCCAGTAGGAGGATAAATAAATAAATAAATAAATAATAAATAAATAAATAAATTCAATACCTACTTTACCAAAATGTGTGAAACAGCTGATTGTTTTTTCGTGATCTCAGAGTTGGTTCCATAGTGAAAGTTATTCATATTCATGGGTGGAACACCCTGTAAAAATTCGGAGCCGGTAAAAAAAGCATGCTGTATTTGGAATCAATTTATGTAAGGAGGTTACTCGTACAACAAAGGAAACTTTCCGCTTTTTTTAGAATGTAAGTATGAATTGAGTCATGTTAAGTGTTTACTGACAAGTCAATCACTTACTTCCTGGAAAGCAAGATGAAATATCTGAAGGCCAATTCCCGTAATTACAAACGTTCAAAATGTAGTCGTAATCTCATCTCAGCGACAATCAATGTCAAAACTTGTCAAAAATGAAGGGAAATTATGGTTATTCTTGACAGATTAAGACAGATTATAACCGCCTCTGATGACTGTCATATCTTGCGCAAATCATTCATCTACAACAATCCCATCAAGTTCTTTTCAAACATAAATCTTCACATAATTTATTACCTAGCTAGTTTAGTACCTAATAGATTTTCCAAAAGCCTATACCTACAGTGTATTTATTTAGTTTTTTCTTCTTTTTACAAGTCTCCATACCAGAACTCCCATAAGTCAGCTAATCAACGAACAACGTTATTAATCTAGAGTATGAAGCACGTGTCGACGAGTAGGTACTCAAATTGAGGTCATTCTAATAATGAAGACTTCAACCCAAATGTTTGACTGTTCCTTAGACTAACATGACGATGTGTCTAAAAATATAAGATGAGCTTTTGACTTTGTTTAAAACTTCTATTTTAATCTATACTAATAAAATAAAGCTGGAACTCGCTAATGTGTGGAATTACCATTAGTAGGATTTGAATAGTTATTTATGCATTTGATAACCCAATTCTGAAGGAAGGTTATTCCTATAAGGTTATAGAAGACTACTTCAGATCGCGCTGCGGCCCTTAGGGGCAAAGCAAATAGAAAAAAGTAGGCGGGCGAGCGATGCGATTCGATGCGATTTCACGCGGACGAAGTCGCAGGCAGAAGCTACTGGAATTTATTAAACCCGAGGAGGTCAACATTAAAAAATGGAGCACAATTTAACACACCGCAAAATTCCGCATAACAGATTAATAAGCATAGCAGTGAGTGTAAAATTTCCAACACGATTTACGTTATCTCTGCTCATATCACACGGGTCCCTGCTAGAGATGGGTTTATGCCCTGGCAAATTGGGCGCTTTGAATAAACGCCGGATAAATGCCCGTAAACGCCCAATAAATGCCTTTTGTCTGGGCAAAAACTTTAACAGAACTTTTATTACTTTTTTCATTCAAATTATTTGATTAAATTCATATTTGAGTGTGCAGAAAAGATTAATTGGTCCAAATAGCGACGTCAATACAAAAAAAATCGATTCCTCATACCTAGGGGTATCCGAAAATACCCCATATATGTTCCTTTTCCTGTTAATGAGACACTACAAAACTCTATACATTTTCTTTATCTGGTCAATTGTTTTCGATAGTATTCTAGAGTGTGGTAGAATGTTCTAGGTACTTGTGATGTGGGGAAATATAAAGGCGCCCTCGCGATCGATTTAGTAAGTTTGAAGAAAAAATGGACGAGCGACAAGTTCGAACACTGTTCTTATACGAGTACTTTTTAGGCCTCTCGCCCACGCCACGGCGACTTTTTGTAGCGATGCTGTCGCGCTTTCGCATCGATACAGTCGCGATGCGGTTGCTATAGAGATGTAAGTGCTGTATTATACCGTTTGTATTGAAACGTATAAAACGAAAAATACCGTATAATACGGTATTATACCATTTGCTACGGTATTTTATGTATAAATCGATTGTTTCTGTATTTTTAAAGTAAATTATCTGAGTAATAATTAAAATACTGAAAATACGGTGGAAATGCACAGATATAAAATATGAAATGGTATTTTGAAGTGAAAACTTTAGCATCGTTGTGATTTGAAAATCAATGAAACGAAAAAGCGACGGTAAAAAGAGATAAACACACATCTATAGGATTTAACGTGCGAGAGAATGAGATAGAAGTAGTGATGAGCAAAATCCAAGACCAAGACCATGATCAAGACTCGAAGTATTTGAGCAAGACCAAGACTATCTATACACTAGCAAGACCAACACCAAGACCGAACAAGCAAGACCAAGACCAAGACTGAGTAAGCAACACGAAGACCAATACAAAGACTGTCCCAGTCTTGGTCTTGGTCTTGCTTTGCTCATCATTAGATGACGATGACGATGACGATGATGACGATGACGTTCACGATGACGATGGCGATCACGATCACGATGACGATCACGATCACGATGACGATCACGCTCACAATCACGATCACGATGACGATGACGATCACGATCACGATGAAGATGACGATCACGATGACGATCACGATCACGATGACGACGCTCACAATCACGATCACGATCACGATGACGGTGACGATCACGATGACGATGACGATGACGATCACGATCACGATGAAGATGACGATCACGATGACGATCACAATTACGATGACGATCACGATCACGATCACGATGAAGATCACGCTCACGATCACGATGACGATCACGATGACGATCACGCTCACGATCACGATCACGATGATGATGACGGTCACGATGACGATGACAATCACGATGACGATGACGATCACGATCACGCTCACGATCACGATCACGATCACGATGACGATGACAATCACGATGACAATGACGATCACGATCACGATGACGATGACATCGTAGATTGTCGGTACTGCTCTGGGTGCCTTCAAGCAGAAACCTAATACGCTGATAGTCGTGTAACACGACTATTAGATTAGATTATTATATTATTAAATTAGATTAGAATTAGTCATTCTAAAATATAGAATACAATCGAAACTTCAAATATATTTTATTTATTAAACTACAACTCTTCGTAATAACGCAGGATCTTAAAAAGTGAATCAAAATCTAAAATACACAAAATACCAATAATACCGTAAGTTATGGTAAAATACCAGTTTAATACCTAGCCTTTTGGTATTATACGGTATTTTTACAACCATAGGTTGCTAGCTGTTTGCACTCGCTCACACCACGATTCTCAGTCGCGATGCAAACGCGATACTGTCGCGCGTCTGTCGCGATGCAAACGCGTTTCAGTAACGACACAAAAATGCCAGACTTGCAAGATGACTCCGTTGAGGCAACATTAGTCACGTTGTCTTTGGTGCTGTTTTTACAGCACTCGACCTGTCTTTGTTGCACTGATGCTCGGTTTTCCACATCTCCACTCACGCGCCACCCTCCCTCCGTTCTCTCCCCGATGTCGTCCGACACGGTCGCGCGTTTACTTCGATACAGTCGCGATGTAGCGAGTAGCGAGTTGTCATCGCTTCTGTAGCGCGTTACAAATGCGACAAACGAGCGGTAGCAGCGATGCTGTCACGCGTTTACGAAACGCGGAACAGCCTCGCTAGAAAAAGTCGCTATGGGAGAGGGGCCTCAGGCCACAGTGCGCGGGCTGGGGCTGACAATATCAATACTGCATTGGGCGCTGGAAGTACAGACGCCAGCACATCAAGCTACCCGAAACTGTCAGATTTTCCCAATCAACTTTGAACCTTATGCTTTAGCGATAAAGTTGAAAATCTATTAAAGAAATCTGACAGATTGTAGTAGCTTGATGTGCTGGCGTCTCTACAAGCCATGCGACGGTGTCCCGATGGCTTAACCGTTTTAAATGAGGATACAGGAGCCTTGAAAGTCAGCCACGTTCAGGACGACCAACCGCTGTGAATGATGACGATTTACGCCGCGAACTGCAGTCGAATCCGGATGCTACCAGTTGTGAATTAGCGGAAGCACTTAACTGCAGTCACCACGCCGTGGAATACAATCTGCATGAGTTTGGGTATCGAAAAGTTTTGGCTCGGTGGGTACCGCACATCCTTACAGACGCCAGTCGTGCAGTCCGTGTCGCTATTTGTCAATCACTTTTGCTGCAACCCCGACGTAAATAGTTTTTGTCTGATCTGGTTACTGGAGATGAATCATGGATTCATCACGAAAACGATACACGTCGTGCTTTTTGACTGCCTCGAGAAGAAACGCCACCAACTCAATCGAAGCTGAGTCAAAAGAACCACTTAAAAGTTCTGCTTTGCTGTTTCTGGGACGCGCAAGGCATGCTGTTTTATGAACTACTACCTGGGGTAGCCGGTTTCGCTCAGGGAGTTGATATGAGATTGTGTGGTAGTTGGAATAAACTTTACAACAACAACTTACAACAACAACTACAACAAACACACACAACTACAACTTAACATTTTTTTTATTGAAAATACATTCTAACTACAATACTTGTTTATAAACAACATTTTTCATTTTTCCGGGGTATGTATGTATGTATAAATTTTTAGAATTTCCTACTCAATGATCTAGGATGTTCCTGAATACTCTCGAATGTTCCCAAACATTCCACAACATTCCAGAATGTTCTTGAATGTTGTGGAATGCTCTCGAATACTCTCGATTGTTCTGGACTGTTCTAGAAATTTCCAGAGGGCAAAAACTCCAGCCCTTATATCTTCAAAAGTATGCCCTTCTGGTAAGAACGGGAACATTCTTTACATTCTTCATAGACAGGAGATAGAGGCTTACCACACCATATAACTCCCTTGATCGTACCGGGACTCATTTCTAAGTTTTAGCGGCATGCACATTGCACACTTTCTTTTATAACATACATTGATTACACAATGAAAATATAAACGCTGACAAATATTCAACCCAGCTCACCAAACTATCTGCTGATATCAAGAAAAACCGACGAACACGAGTCAATGTAGTTTTACTACAAGATAACACTCGACCTCACGTCGCTTTTCCCGGTATTTTTATGGCAGAGTAGTATATTACGTACAAAGACTATTGTAGGATCAAAGCCAATTACAAGACCAATTCATTTTTCATTTAAAGAGAGTTAAAATTATATTTTCTATAATTACCTACTGTGATTTTTTTAACAAGACTGATTATTTGATTAAAATTTTAATTTACATACAAAATACTGACATCAAGTTTCATTTTAAGTTAAGTTCCTGCTTTATTTTTTACAAAACAAAGTTATTAGTTTTTGCGCCCAGTGATCGGGCATTTATTTGGGCGTAAACTCGTTTACGCCCAATATGCCAAGTTTATGCCCATTCTGCCCATATTTGTTTTTGCCCTCGACCCATCTCTAGTCCCTGCCGTACGGTAATTGGTTTGATTCCGGAATGGATTTCCCCGACACATTGAAGGAAAACGTGTGTGAATCATTCTCGTATCATTCGAAGCAAGGTGTAAATGTCAAAAGAGCGGCCGAAGTGAACTCGAAAATTTTTAGCACCCGACATTTATGTTTTGCATAGATCACGTACGGGGCCTCCAACTCGAACAATTTTTACCTTGTTTGGGATTGACTCAAAAGTACTTACCTACTTCTTAAGATATGGGGCCCCCACTGGACCAGGGGCCCGGGGCAGGATCATACATATACCTAGACAGCTGTATGTTTATGTATAATATATTATTGTGTAACGTCTGGAATAAAAAAGCCAATCTTTAACTCCCAATGCATATTGATTCTGAATGCTTCCCCACCCATCAGCTCAGTATCTCTTTTCCACATAACAACACCGTCAAATATTTCCTCAAACATTTAACCATTTATCTGCATTAATTAACGATTCATGTTCTCTTCTCCGTCAGCAATAAAACTAGACAAACAGAATGATTGGCACATGCCCTAGACGCCATTATGTCATTATTACCCACATACATACTATATCGATGTGTGATTGTATTAATGAAGATGTTTATTTATTCTGTTGTTATTCGCGACGCCATCGCCACGCGTATGATCAAGGGCAACTCGGCTTCGTAGTTGGAAAATAACTCCTGATGAAAAACTACAAGCAATGTATAGGAGAATGCAATATCGAGCTGCTTATATTATAACTCAATATATTTTTTAACGTGAAAGTTATGTTTACGCTTAACTATTATTAATCGACTGATGATCACCTCAAGCAAGGTGCCAGATATATTCATGACTTATTGACTGTCAGTGACAATCGTTGGCTAGATATTTAAATTCACACAATTAGGTACATAAGTACCGTAAAACGGGGTGAATAGGGATGCAGGGGTGAATCGGGACGAAAGTTTAAAGTGGATTTTAACATTGAAATAATATAGTTTTTTTGCCAAAAAGGTATCTAATGTGTTTACTATATTATAATTAACGATTAAGTGTCCCTGTTGGCAAAAAAACTATATTATTTCAATGTTAAAATCCACTTTAAACTTTCGTCCCGATTCACCCCTGCACCCCTATTCACCCCGTTTTACTGTACCTAATAAATGTATATCTGTCACAGTGACAGTCTGTGCTAGTGTGAACGAAAATTACCATTTACAAAATATCGTAAAACACCTTTATTCCGATATATGGGATAAAATTCGGCACACGCATATATCGTCAATGGAATGCTTGACATTCAATTAATTAATTCGTGTCTGTTGTTATCACTTGTTATCATAGATGGCGCTGCCTGCCCTCTAATAAAGATATCAGCGCTGTTTTTAGCACGTGTTAAGTATGTATTAGCACTTCCATTGTAAAGTATTTCCTTGTAAGTGGCTCTTTCGAGAATGTTACTTTGTAAAGTAATCTCATTCACAGGTGGATCCCCTAGGATCCACCTGTGAATGTAATGTAATGAGATTACTTTATATTACCCCTAGACAATACCTGGGTAGGTGTGAATGTACAGTCAACCAACACGTTGACATTGATAGCGCATTTATGGCGTAGCAGTAAGGGTGGTTATTGTAGAGCATGTGTTACCAGTGATGTGCGGTTGTCTGTACCTAGGGCATTGCGCGTTTATTTACGAAAACAATGAATTTTATTCCATGTTAGATTAGACCATAAAATTAATTCTGATGACCTCGGGATCTCAAGTCCCGGTATCTAATCGATCGAATCAATGTTACTAAATTCTAGCTATGTAAAGATAACGCGGGGGAAGTACGAAATAATAAATTATCTTTTTATCGAAACGTCTACCTACCTTACTTCCGCGCTATGATAATACCTACAGCTACTAAAAGGTTCACCTACTCGCCAGAACGGGCGCTCTTAGAATACCTACCTATGTTTTTATTTAATGTCTCAAAAAAAAAACGCAAAGAATGTGCGTAATATGGATGGAGTTCTGGAACTATGGAGGTGACTTGACGCTGCGAGAGCTTGCGTGGCCCTAATTCACTATGACCACTCAATGGTTCCTTACTTCGAAGCCACGTCAATTCCTTAGCTAAATCACGCCAACCCCGCGTTTATTTTGCGCGTTTTCGTTCATTGTGTCAGGGAATACGGCCACAGGATAGATGGAAAGCAGCACATCATCAAGCAATTTTTTGTTCTGTTGGCGTTCCAATGAGAGGATAAATAAATAAATGTTGACAGCTGACTACAGACGGCACAGTGACCGCCTGAATAGCTAGGTACCTAGACATTCTGCAGCATTATTTTCCAGAAGTTATGTAGCAAAGAAAATAACAGAAGCAAAAATAATATCTTTTTTTTTTGCAAGAACGTATGGTCCGAATATAAAACGGTTATTTTCATGAAAATAATGTTTATTATCAGCTGTTCTTAAATAAGTTTTAAATTTGTGGTCAATGACCTGTAATTTTATCGTTCAAGAATTTGAATTTGAAGGTGTAGAATCAAAGATTGCGAATTGGCGCGAGTCGTCTATCGTTCGAATTGTTTGCAAACGTTCGCAAACAGAAGTGGGTGTGTCTCGGATATACATAATATTGTTGCACTGAATGCACTAATCTGGGCTACTGAAACGACGCATACTTTCTCACGGTAACTTGATACTCTGGAAAGTTAAAACTAGGAATTAGGATCAATCACCACTTCTGGTAAACATCTTACAAAAGTGTTTTGCTTGGTGTAACCTACTTACTTATAGTTCCATTAATTTTATTAATGGCAATGATACTCGTAATCGCTCTAATAAAACGAATTGTTCTAAATACCTACAAACCATAACTATTGCAAGTGCGCCTCAGGTGCTAGCATCTTTTCCAGTTCTGCTTGTCGCTGTCCGTCCATCGCCAAATGTCAGAACAGCACAATCATCGTCATCATCATCTGCCTAGCCTTTTCCCAACTATGTTGGGGTCAGCTTCCAGTCTAACCAGATACAGCTGAATACCCGTATTTGACATACAGCGACTGCCTATCTGACCTCCACAACCCAGTTACTGGGTAATACGATGTAACGATACCCCTCGGTAAGAGTAGTTGTCAGACTGTCGGGCCACTGACGTCCACTACTGCTACTACTACTGTCAGAACAGCACATAAGGAGAAATATAGGTGTAGGGTGTGGACTGTATGGTTCTTCAAATAAAAGTCTTGGTTTCTATTCTGGATTTATTCTTGTTGTCTGCTATCGATGATCTGATTGAACTTACTGAACTGATCTAAATCTGTCCGTCTAATATACACCGGTTCATGGGTGGAAGTAGTGGGTGGCCCTTAGTGTACTTTATTAAAATTCTTGGCGACCCACCAATCCGATCACTTTAGTCCGTGTCCGCTCTCCGACAGGTTTCGACTTGTCCAAACCTGTCGGAGGCCTGACTCCGCGACCAATCACAAACATTTTAGTATCATAATCCTACTTTGTTCATTATTGCTACGGGGAGTTCGGCGTCCGCAACATTTCTCCTCCCGGCGTAGCTCGCGAAGCCTCCTCTTTCTTCTCCAGGACGACGAGTTTGCTCACCGGGCGTCGGAAGATTCCAGTTCTGGTCCGTACTTCGACCACCCGGACGCTGCCGTCAGTTGCAGGGTGCGTGCGCTCCACAATCCCCATCGGCCAGGTGTTCCGGGGCAGTGTGTTGTCGACCACCAGGACCACGTCGCCAACTTGTAGCGGCCTCGCGTTGTTCTTCGGCTCGCCGCGGGGTATCAATGTGGGCAGATATTCCCGCAGCCAGCGCCGCCAGAAGTGGTCGGCAAGCGCTTGGCTAGCTCGCCATGTTCGTCGGTCGTTTTCCTTGCACGGCCCTGTCGTAGGCAGGCCGTTTGATGACCCCAACAGGAAGTGGTTGGGAGTCAGGGCCTCGGGATCGTTCGGGTCCACACTGACATGGGTTAGGGGTCGTGCGTTTATTGAGAATTCTGCTTCAGTGAGTAGCGTGCCGAGGACCTCTTCAGTCGGTGCCTTCTCTCGTAGGGTGACCTTGAGGGCCGCCTTGATGGAACGTACCATTCTTTCCCACGCGCCGCCGTGGTTGGGCGCGCCAGGAGGTATAAACCGCCACTCCATTCGATGACGCAGCCCCTCGTTGTTCAGGTCGGGTAGCCACTCGGCGTAGGCACTGCGGAGCTCTTGGTCGGCCCCGCGGAAGTTGGTCGCGTTGTCGGAGTACATGATACGCGGCCAACCCCTGCGCGCAGCCATTCTTCTCAACGCCATTATTGCAGAGTTCGTTGAAAGGGATGCGACGAGCTCTATGTGCACGGCCCGGGAGGTGAGGCAGGTGAATAATGCACCCCACCTTTTTTCACGGCGACGACCCACCTTGACTGTCATGGGCCCGAAGTAGTCCACCCCGCAGTTAGTGAACGGGCGGTGGAAGGGGTCTAGGCGGGCGTGTGGTAAGTCTCCCGTGGCCGGCGTTTGTGGTGTCCCCTTCTGCTTCTTGCAGAAGACACAGCTTCTCTCGATCGCGCGCACGGTGGGTCGCAGATGTATGACCCAGTACCGTTGCCGCAGGTCGTTAGTCACGCGCTCTCGGTTGGCGTGACCCGCAGCGCAGTGTTCCCGTTGTACCAGAAGCCTCGTCACTCGGTGGCGGCCATCTAGTATGATTGGCCGTTTTGCTTCTTGTGTTGCCGCTGATGCTTCAATGCGGCCTCGTACCCGCAGGAGGCCGTCTTCCAATACTGGATCGAGTTTGTACAGTCTGCTCGTCTTTGGGATAGGACGGGCTGACTGCATCCGTCTCATTTCTTCGCCGAAACTTTCCTGTTGCGTTCGTTGCAGGAGTTCTTTCTCAGCGCGCTGGATATGTCTGTGTTCCAGTCTTGTAGCGGCGCGTCGACATATGTCGATGAACGCCAAGGCTCTTGCCACTGCTCTTACTAGCGTCTCGTACTTGGAGAAGCGGGCAGGGTCAGGTAGCCAGCTGTCTCGCGGAGTCTCGGTAATGTGCAGGACTCCTTGTTCATCGTCTTCATCGGGTGGCATATTCCCGGGCCATTGCTCCTCGGGTGAGTATAAGAAGCTAGGCCCCTGGAACCACCGATCGGTTATGTGGATCGGCGCGTTGGTAAGTCGGGTGGCGTCGTCGGCTATGTTGTGATTGGTTGGTAGCCAACGCCATTCTTCCTTTGAGGTGAGCTCGGCGATTTCTCCCAGTCGGTGCGCGACGAACGGCGTGTATCGTCGCATGTCATGTTTTATCCAGTGCACGACGGTGGAAGAGTCTGTCCAGTACACAGTTTTGCTGACCTCGATGCGGTGTTCCTTGCGGATGGTGTCAGCGAGTCTGGCCCCTAAGACCGCCGCTTGTAGTTCCAGCCTAGGAATAGTTTGTGTCTGTCGTGGCGCCACCTTTGCTTTGGCGGCGTCTAGCACTATGCTTACGGTGTCATCGCAGTTCACTATTCTCCAGTAGGCCACGGCTGCGTAGGCTTGTTCACTCGCATCACATAGGACATGTAGTTCTATGTCCTTGTACTTCTTTGACGTGTAGCTTCTGGGCAGTCGAAGCTGGGCGACGTCGGTGAGTTGAGCGAGCCAGGTCGCGAAATGTTCGTTGTCCTCTTCCGGTATCGGCTCGTCCCACGTTATTTTGAGGCGCCACAGACTTTGCAGTATAATCTTTGCTCTTATCGTGAAGTGGCTCAGCAGTCCTAGAGGGTCGTAGATGGACATTACTGCGCTGAGTGCTTCTCTTTTGGTCGGTGGGCGCTTCCGTTCTCGTACCGGAGCGGGGACCCGGTTCATTGACGTGTTGAACCCGAGTTCGTCCCGTTCGGCGTTCCAGTACAGCCCGAGTATCTTATTCGTGGGCTTCTCTCCTCCCAGTTGTGTGGGAGTGGTAGCGTGCAGCTCTCGGGGCACGTCGCGTAGCACTGTCTCATGATTCGTGCTCCATCCACGCAGAGTGAACCCGGCGACCGCATGCACCTGTCTTGTTTCTTGTATTGCCTTCAGGGCTTCTTCCTGGTTATCATAGCTCGCCACCAGGTCATCCATATAGTGGCTGTTTTTAATAGCCTCTAACGCGTGTGGGTATTCATTTCCGTGTATGTCTGCATTGTGGTTGCGGACATAATGGGCCATGTATGGAGAGCTTGCTGCGCCAAATATCATGCTCGTCATTTTGTAGTGGCGCGGGGGCTCTGTTCTGTTGGTGCCTCTCCACAGGAACTGTTGGGCCGGTTGATCTTCAGTTCTTATTTTGACGCGTAAGAACATTTCTTGGATGTCTGCCGTTACTGCTATCGCTTTCTCTCGGAAACGGAATATGATTCCCGGCAGCGATAGCAGTAGGTCCGGGCCTTCCAGTAGTTTATCGTTCAGGCACACTCCGTGGCTTCTCGCCGCTGCGTCAAACACCAGCCTCTGTTTGCCGGGTTTGTTTGGGTTCTGTACGGCAAAGTGAGGCAGGTACCAGCAGACGGCACTTGACTGTTCTGTGCCGTCGCACGGCACTGCGTACCCCTTTTCCAGCAGGTTGTTTATTTGAGCGTTGTATTGTTCGGCGAAGTCGGGTGATGCATCCATCTTCTGTTCGATTTTCTTCAATCGGCGGAGCGCTGCACCGTAGCTGGGTGGCATGGTGATGTCATCGTGCCGCCATGGCAATCCGACTTCGTAGCCACCGTCGATCTTCTTAGTGGTTCTTTCGACGATTGCTATCGCTCGTTGGTTAGCGTCACTCACGCGTGGTTCTCTTGCAATACCTAGTGCTTCTATTTTGAAGTGAGTTTCCACTAGGTCATGCAGTCGCTGGTGGTCGTGCTGCTGCTGCTTCTCGTATTCATAGAGATGCAACACGTTGTCTTCGTTCATGAAGATGCTTCGTGGTGCGGTCCCATGTACTACCCAGCCGAGCTGCGTTAGGGATGCAGCTGGCTGGTTGGGGCCGCCGACTCGGAGTTTTCTCGACACGATGCACTCCCAGTGGTCTGTCCCCACTAGGATTCCGGGGCGTGTTGGCGCATAACACACCTCGTCTGTTGGGAGGTCACGTAGGTGTTCGTATTCCAGCAGAGTGTCTGGGATCGACTGCTGGTGAAGCCTCAGGTTTTTCATTGTTCTGGCCTGAAGCTTATGTGGTGCGCTGATCTCGCTGACCCCTCTCACTTGCACCACGACGATCTTGCTGTCTCGTTCTTGTGAGGACATGTTCGCTCCATGGATATGCAGTGGTTGTGACGTTCCTTCTGCCCCGATACTCACAGCCAGGTCTTCGTCAATGAGAGTGACGGTGGCTCCTTCGTCGAAGAGTGCGTGAGTCTTCACCTCCCCCCGTGGACCTGTGATGATCACGGGGCACATTTTGAGGAGGACAGTCTTCGGGCCGGCGGCTGTTAGGGTAGCCACCGACATGACTGCCTCCTCCTGAGTGGGTTCTTCAGACTTATGTTCAGTCGCTGACTTTATTTCGGGCGACTCTCTCCTTTCTTGGTGTAGCGTGGCATGGTGAGGTCGGCGGCACTGGTTCACACCGCACGGTTTCGCTTTACACATGGCACGCCTGTGTTTCTTCTGGGCGCACTTGAAACATACCTTATTGTCCTTCACTAGTTCCCAGCGTTGATCCACGGTCAGTGCTTTATATTTCGGACACTGGGTCAGTACGTGATTCTGTTTGCAACTGGGGCACTGATCTTCTTCGGTTCCTTCAACCGTGACGTACACTGCTTTAGGCTTCTTCTTCTTCAGGGTTATGGCAGGCCTGGTTTCGTTCTTGTGAGTTGCGGTACTCGTTGTTGGGGCGTATGTATAGCGTAACGCCCTGTCCGCCTCACGCATTAAGAAACGAGATAGTGTCACTATTTCGGGCTCTGCTGACCCTTCGTTGTCACTGGCGTAGTCGCACCATCGAGATCGGAGATGTGGACTTAACTTTTCAAGCACTTCCCGGGTTAGCAAGGGATTATAGAGGTACCCCTTGCGATCGATTGTCTTTAACACACATATCGTGTTTTGGATTTTAATCGCGAAACTATTTAGGTCACTGGCACTAGCACTAGGTTTTGGCATCTTTTTCAGGTCATCCAGAGCTTTGTCTATGATCACCTCTGGTCGGCCAAAGCACTGCTCCAACGTCTTCATGACAGCGTCCGGTTCTGTGGCCGCGTGTAGAAGAGCCGCTACTGTGTCTCGTGCTTCGCCTTTGAGGCAACTTCTAAGTCTCTGAAGGTTCTCTGCTGGTGACACGTTGTACATGTTGGTCGTGTCATAGTACGATGCCTTGAATGGCAACCACTCGTTGGCCGCACCAGAGAAAGTTGGTAGATCTGTGTGTCGAAGTCGTGGCCTGGCCATCTTCTCCAGGGTCGCAGCTAATTGGTCAATGCTGTTTCTGGTTCTCGTTGGCGTTGGCGATCTTCCTCTTGGTGCCTCAAAGCGTTGCTGCTTTGGGTCTTCTTTGGCTTCTGTGTTCGTGCCCCCCTCCCCCCGTGTGTTGAGGGGGTGGGTTCGTAGCCATTGGTCCACCTTCCGGTGCTGGTGTTCTTCCTGAAGTAGATCTTCATGGACGCTTTCCTGGTCATCTTGTATTACAGAGACCTCAGCAGCCAATCTCTTCTTCACCAGATCTGCTTCGATTTCCAGCTCCTTTCGTCGAATGCTTGCTAGTTTCTCGGCCGCCTCAAGTTCAACCAATCGTAACCGTGTAGTCGCACTCGTGTTCGATCTCACTGAGCGCGGCGGTGATCTTATTCGTCGTTGTTCAGACGATGGTCCCGCTGTTGCGATGTCCACGGCGGTAGTAGGTCCGGTCATACTTTCAACTTGAGGTGACGCCGGCGGGTCGAGAGACAGTCGTCTTAGTCGCTCTCGTTCTATTCGTTCCGCTTCCCGGCGACGTACTGATACTAGCAGTTCTTCGTCCCTTCGTTCTAAGGCCCGACGCTGTTCTTCCAATTCTGCCAAGTCCCCTTGGCTACGGGTGACTACCATCTCGCTCGGTTGACGGTACACAGTAGAATACACAGCAGAATACACAGCAGAATACACAGCAGGATACACAGGTAAGTTATTATCGGTTCAACTTACGAAAGGTTCCTTTTTTCCTTGATCCGAGTTCGGAGGACCAGACTGTAGGGTGTGGACTGTATGGTTCTTCAAATAAAAGTCTTGGTTTCTATTCTGGATTTATTCTTGTTGTCTGCTATCGATGATCTGATTGAACTTACTGAACTGATCTAAATCTGTCCGTCTAATATACACCGGTTCATGGGTGGAAGTAGTGGGTGGCCCTTAGTGTACTTTATTAAAATTCTTGGCGACCCACCAATCCGATCACTTTAGTCCGTGTCCGCTCTCCGACAGGTTTCGACTTGTCCAAACCTGTCGGAGGCCTGACTCCGCGACCAATCACAAACATTTTAGTATCATAATCCTACTTTGTTCATTATTGCTACGGGGAGTTCGGCGTCCGCAACAATAGGTATCTCCAATATAAACTTAACGAGCGGCTCAGCAAGATATTAAAGAAGCTTATCAATTTCACAAGTTAACACATAAGATATTATTATGAAGTTGTGTTTTTTTTTGTCATTTGTTCTTTGTCTGGGTGTAATTTATCTATAATATGTATGTATTTAGAAATATATATATGTATGTTTATCAGTTGTCTAGTACTCATAGCACAAGCTCTGCTTAGTTTGGGACTAGATGGCGTTGTGTGAAAGTTGTGGAATATTATTATTATTATTATTATTATTATTTCCAAGGTTGACGAAAAAGAAAACTTACAAATTGCGACTCCTAAGGATTTTCGAAGAAAATGTGAATATTGGCATTTATTTAGTGTGCCATGAAATATTTTTGATTTAGTTAGTAGGTACCTATATCTTTTATATCTCAATGTATCTTTTATATTAATTGAAACTCGTATTGTGTTAATGTTTATGATGGGGTTTCCCTGCAAATTCCCCATACTACCAAACAAAATAGTACGTACTAAATTAGGAGGATAAAGCGTCACCATAATCACTACGCCTCTTCTAGGTTTAGCATATCTAATGGGTAGCTATTTATTTGTATAGGTAGAATCTATAAATAAATCTGTTTCCGTAGACAAAAGACCACAATACGTGTGCACGTGCATAATTATGAGCGTGTGCAATCATATAAGTAGTGTTTATAAAAACAGGCCCTTCTATGTCTTCCACTGATTTCTTACAGACATGGCTGCCATGCAAATAAAAAAAAATGAATACAATAACTTTTAGTAGGTATAAATAAGTTCACATGAAAACCTTGCTTATAAGGCACATCATGAACGTGACATTCAATATGAATTTGCACGTAAAAGGCAAAGAATAGGTAGCTTTTTTTCATGTTCTATTATTTGTTTATGTGCAGAACCTCTTGACCTTTACAGATCCTTATAAGTCTCATGAAATAGAATAGACTCAAAAATGTCGCTACACTTGCTACCAACTTAAAGAGTTTTATGAAATTCATTCTCCTTGTATTATCGCGCCCTTTCTCAGGCCTTGTGAATACGGTGTCACATTTGGTTGCGGTAGGTATTTCTCGAACCCTCGACATGCATCGACAGCCCTATATCATTGCTCGTCAACACTGCAATAAATCGACTGCCTGACGTAGTTCATTCCGCCGAAGCGCCAAGCTTTGGCAACTACCTACTATTTTTACATGCATCAACAAAATAGCAATCTTTATTTCAAAAATAAAGTTCAAAGTCAAGTAACTGTAGATTTTATTACTGCAAAACGGCTTTGTTCCGATAAGTAGGTAGTATATCACGTGCGTAGATAATGCGGAAGCCTCTGGATCCCCGATTTATTGCAGTGCAATAAGGTAACTAATTACTGTCATAATTATTTATAGTGACAATAATTAGTTACCTATTTCTATCTAGAGCACTAATTTCTTAACAAATTAGTCCATTAGGTACCAAATATGTATTATGTAAACTTTTACAGATGAATACCCACGTATTAACGCTCAGGTTACAAAAAACAACACTACAATAACAATAATTGTTTGCAAAACAAAATTCGAACAGACAATCACTTTAGAATTATCTACTACCTACTTATCATTAAATGAATACCTACGAACTTCCTTCTGTATACAAACTTGCCAAATAACTCCGTTCACCTACAGCTACGCGTGCAGCACGTGCAGGTGAAGACAAAATAGTTGCAATAATATATCTCTAGAAGAATTAGGTAGGTAATGATTTCGTTTCATAACACTACTTTAGTCTATTGGGAAAAACACGTCACGCGACGATAAGGACAATGATATTTAGATCACACCCATGCGCCGAATCTACTTATTGTTAGATAATATGAAATAACTTTGACAAACAAAAAACTCATTACTTTACTGTGCAATGTTTGCAGGCGGGGTATTTTTAATTTGGTCGGACTAAACGGAGGTTGGCGCGAAAGCGTTGCTCGCATAGCGCAGGTCACTGGTCACGTTTCTCAAACACGTGCCGTTCCAGCGCACGTGTCTGTGCACTGTGTGATCACATCCAGACGTTTACCAGACTGTTCGGGAAACTTCTAAAACTTTCAAGTTGTTCGCTAATCACTCCGTTGTGCAAAAACGTGGCGCTAAACATTTTTGCGCATGTGAAAACTCTCGACTTGTTTTTCCTTTTTTTTACATAACTACAATTGGTACTGACATGGTTTTAGAGGCTCGAATAAATATAAAAGTTTTATTTGCATTGATTATGTTTCATTACTTAACTTAATGAGTACCTAGGCAGCTATTTAGTTTGTTATTTTATCGTGTTTTTCGATTAAACCGAAAATGCGATAAATCAAAATTCAGTAACCACAAAGTCGTTTACGTCTTATTCTTATTCCATTATTTCTTATTTACTTTGTGGGGAAGTGGTAATCTAAACAGGCAGCTGGCAACCCATTCAACAGTTAATAGTCTAGAATGCTCGGAACAAGTTCGGGCAGCTTCGTGTATTCTCGACATTTCTCGACAGTTACTACAGTGTTCCACTGTTGTTGACTGTTGTGCGGGACTCTGCCTGCCGTCTACGACCAACGCAAAGGGGTACCGTTATCAAGGTTTGACAAATGAAAATAAACTTTAATACAAATGCAATAAGACCATTTGCAATAAAAATAACGTGTTCGTTACATTGTCGTGTATGTTTTTTTATAGTGAACATTACGAGAACGGATAAACAATTAATTATGGTAGTAGTGTCTCGAACTTTCCATAATGATAAGGAATAATTTATGGAAGCATAGATAATACACACATAGTATGGAAGTATCGACGATTCTAATTGGATTCACTTCTACCTTACGTAGAAGATAGAAGTGAATCCAATTAGAATCGTCGCGGGTAATAATTTTCCTGCTCTTGCTTGGCAACGTTCTCTTCTCAAATCTGCATCTCTGCCCATGGTTTGTGTTTGTAAATTCCATCGTTCACGTTGAAATCGATTGACATTTGACGTAATACACGGAGTACCTATGGCAGAAGAAAGGGCAGGCCTATACCCACCAGTGGGTGAATCCGAGCTGAAATGATGATGATAGTGATGACGCAGGTATACATTAAACCTAGTGTAAACTGCACTTTTTGTTGTTTTCTTTAATCAAACATCAAGTATGACACTTCAATTTTATTGTTTATTGTTTTAGCCTGAAAATCTACTTAATTTACTTACTAAAGTGCTTATCTAAAAAGGATTTACGAGGCAATAACTTTAAGTAAGAAAACTTTGACACACTAAACTGAATTCCTAGAAGTGGTAGGTATTGAGGGTAGGTAGGTAGACAAAGGTCATTAATTAAGTATTAACCCCTGACGGGTATACATATTTTTAGACCCCCATGACGGGTATTGAGGGTCGCTGCGTCCAAACCAAGTTCCTCTTGGTTTATTTCAGCTCCTAGTAGACCGATGTCATTTATTTTTTTTAATTAAAGTTTACACTCTAACAAATGGAAATGTCCTATAATTAAATGAATTTTAAATTATTTAAATAAGTGTAATTTCTCTTTAAATCATTGAAAGTACGATTTTCACGAAATTTTCTTCAAAATGAAATAACTCAACTTTCGTTATCATTACAATAAATTGATTTCGTACACCTGCGAGATTTCAAATAATAACTGGGGCTATCTATTCAATCTATAATTTATACAAATGGTTCAGCAAAGCAGAAAGAGAATACGGAACGACCGCAAATTCAATCATAGAAAATAAACATTTGTTTGACCTCGAGTAACATTTTCAGCAACAAAATTTCCGGTATCTGCTCTAGAATAGCAACCACATAGCCCCGTCAGGGTATATAATGTTCTGTGCACATAGCCGACATAGCTAAAAGGATGGACTGTTATGTTCTACACTAGACTTTTATAGTCTAGATACCGTAATTTTGGCAAGTATACTTGCTACAACCGGCTGAAGTGCTAATGACATTTTAATTCCTAAGCACATAATACGTACAAGATCTTTAGATCCGCTGACTAGCCGTGAAGGCCAGTTTCAGAACTCACTATTTACATTTCTTACAAAATCTTATTAAGCAGAAGAGTGTCGCACATTGGCTGCATGCCAAGTTAATGCTAATAAAAAAGTTTTTTACGTTATCAGTAAACATGCATAAATCGGCAAAGGTAAGTTATTTATTGGAGCCAATTCAAAATTCCTGATCATCGCAACTTTTCTAGATATTGTACAAGTTTTAATGTTTACAGTTTGTTCTCGTTCGGTGTGTTTGATCTAGATCGTTAACCTTTGGCTTGGTCTGTCAGGTGTCTACGATCATGACAACGGCCTCAAATCGAATCCTCACCGAAAATAAACAATAAATGACGAGCTGACCTCAATGTATTTCTGAGTAATTTTCTTGGCATTGTCGTTTACGACTGTTAACTTTTAGTTGAATATTTTTTAATGCATTTATTAATTCCCAAATGTCATGTAGGTAATGTTTTCACCAATAGCGGCGTCAATTGCCAATGATTTCTGTTTACACTGGAGTATACAATCCCGGGATCCCGAGAGCCCGGCCGTTTTCTGACCCCGAAAATCCCAAGATTGTACTTGGCCAGTCTCCGGATTTTCGGGATTGCCACTCCCGAAAATCTTGAGTTTGGCCAAGAGATTGGCCACTTGCGAAATCTTTTGATGGGGCAAAAAATTGTAACATGATACAATAGATACCTACCTACTTTGCTGTAAGTAGTAAGTATACAGTAGAGACAATGAGTAACGACAAAGTAAAAGTAGCATTCACTCTCGAATGCCACATAACTCCCACACATAAATTCATTTAGTCTATGGATAATAAGTCAATGACACTAAACACTGGTTACAATTTTATTTTCTTTTACATTTTACTTACCAATCTTTTACATTCTAAGTACCTACCTCCTTGCATGTGAGCAATTATTTTAGAAGGTTAGGAGATTACTCTGTTGCTCACATAAGAGAGGGAGAAAAGATGCAAAAACCCAGCCTATGCTGTTTAATCTAATCAAATCATTAACCTGTTTATCTTCCAAGACTCAACTCTCAACTTCTCCATCAATATTTGTTCTTATAAATAAACCCTTGTAGGCGTGGATGTGGACGTCTGAGCACATGTAATAATTTACAGGATTAATGTTATTTGACTAACGACCTTCTGAGAGATTTCAGTTATTTTGGTTTGGAGACCGGGATTGCGATTTTTACAAGACCAAAAGTACCGACGTCGATCGTCAGAATCTAGATAGCATTTAAGTTTCCCTACCTCGTTAAAACCACTGACATTAACAAAGCCGGCGTCAAACTTAATAACAGATTTCCGATAAGTTGCTTACGCACTGCGTACGAGATCAAGTGGGCCTGTCTTCCGGTCTTTATACCTACTTGAAATACGTATGTACCTACGTACAGTGATAAAATAATCGCAGGCAATCAGTAAAAATGTGCATTTCTCCAGCGTGTGAGAGCGCGGGCGGGGCGCCGCCGTGTGTATTTTTACCCGGTGACGTCAGAACTCGGCCTCCGCATGTCGTGCGGTCATGAAAAGAACCGTCGAGTTAGCGGAAAAGGGACTGTTTCGATCAATTCGAAATAGAATGTATGTAAATAGTTACATTATTATTTCCTGTTAGATTTGAACGTGCCGATTTCAGAACGACAGTAGACAGACCGCTGTTTCATTCATGAATTTATAAATATGTGAAGCAGCAGATACATAATTAAAGCAAGTTTTTTTTTCCATCGATGCGAATATATTTTTTGGTAATAATGTAGGTATTCTAGGTACCTACCCATCTACTTTCGGGCCAGGCGGTAATAAGAAAGTAAGTTGAGCTCAACAGACTGAACTTTAGCGCACATCATGACGACAATGGGCACGTAGCCGGTTGCGTGGCCACACCCGCTGTCAAGACTCAAGGTCCGCTGTGGTGGCCATGTCAACAGATTGCCGCATCGCAACTGTTAATACAAAAAAAAAGTATTTATAAAGCCCAAGCAACACTTTCCCGAATCAGAATATAAAATCAATTTCGATAAAACATTGAGGAATCTAAATAGGTAATTCGTAGTTATTTCAGCACATTTGGCACAGGTGTGCGTGGTTCTCTTATACAAACAGCAGTCATTCATTTTTTTCCTAGATTAAAACCCTACAAAATAGTAATGTTTTGGCAATTAAAATACTAGCTTTGAAATTATATAAAATGATTAATAGAATTAGCATAAAAAATATTATTAAAATCTCCATTACGATTGTAAATGTTTGCTTAGTCAATCCCTAGCATCAGTGGGATGACACTGACAGCTCCATGAAAGTTTTCAATGAGGTTTTTACAGAATCGACATGCTGTAGTGCTATTCTGTAATAATCTCACCATAATAACTTGGGTGAAGTGAGCTGACGATAGTGGCAAACCCTAGCATCAGATGGGATGACAGCTCACAACCTACCTTCTCACGGTGAGATTCTAACAGAATCGACCGGCTGCACTTTTCCTGATGCATGACGTCAAACGCAACAGTTGGAAGCATCTTCAAAAGATTAATCACCACTCACTTTTGCACTGTTGCAGTGCAGATTCATCTCGATACAGAATGATGTGATTGCCTACCTTAATCAATATTCCTTCTGAAGTTTATGAATGAAATTTATCAGATAGTATATGTAGGTATCTGCTGTGTCCAGACTCGTGTTTCTGTGATTGGAAATGGATGGGATTGTGATTTTACGACCATTAGTCTTGATACTTATGTGAGCTTTGTGTCATAAGCATCTATCATAAACTTGAGATTTACTTCATTACATAACACCTTCACATCATCTACATACAAGTGTTAAATCAAACAAAACAAATAAAGTAGTATTTTGTTTATTAGTCAGTTTTAACAGCAATTATAAGTGATAAGTAAAATGTCACTTCCAATGTCACTACAAAACGAATACAACTAGAGCCTCCCTCTGTTGTTCAGAAAAATAGCATGACATCTGATCAACAGTAACATACTACATTTCATGAACATATCCATCGCAATTGCCTATTTCAAGTTTCCATTGAAACCTAAAACTTACAATCACTGCCATCATCAAAGTACTTACAATAGAAAATAATATAATAAATATAAAATAGCATAAGTATTTACAATAGAAAATATTTACAACTTAATCAGCATTAATTATTACAAATAAACACTTGTCAGTCTCACTTAGCTCTCCATACTAAAACGCATGGAGTCCACCCAATCAAACTAATTTTGGCTAGCCATTCAGTAAACAATTACAATCAGCAAACATAATTAGACAACATAATGAGTAAGTCCCTACAACACTAGTAGGAATGTCCCATCACTAGTTTTGAGCATATAAACTAGGCTGTTCTGACAGGACTACTTGTTCCAGTACTGAATAAAACTTTGTTATTAGCAGAACAAATAATAAACTGAGTAAATACATCACTGCTTCACTTAAAAGATCTATGAGGTGCACACGTGGAATAAAAGTACATAATTAACACCAGCACTATTTAACGAGATAGTTTGTGTCCAACAAAGTCATACCAAAGGCCTTTTATGACTCTCAGACCACAAGATGTAGAAACAAGTAATTTCTGTCACAACAAACTTCATTATACACCTAAATCCATATGAGAAGTCCAGTCTGTTATTAATTGGGTAGAGTGTCCATGAGAATCTCCTTTACTCCTGATGAGAGGCGGTCAGGGAATTTGATGTCAAACGCAACAAGCAAGTCTCCTTTCCGCGTTGGTTCCTTGGGTAATGGTAGCCCATATCCTGGGAACCGCTTCACTGTGTGTGGCTTCACAACCTCAGCCTGAAGGTTGACTGTCAGCTTCTCTCCAGACATGGTTGGTACTTCGATGATGGTGCCACAAAGAGCCTGCAACAAACAATCAACATGGTTATTGTGATGGTCACAGTGAGTCAAAGAGGATAGTTGAATGTTTGAAGAGCAATGCTTATCAATTTGATTAATATGTGAGAATATTTCTATTAAAAATGTTCCAAGGATATTAAAGACATAATATGAATTACATAACAATATTAATTAGTTGCAATTATTGTAACAAAATATGAATGGGTACAGTGAACTTTTGGAAAGCTCATGATAACTACATAACTTTCTAGGTACTAATCTAAACTACTATACTATTCTAGAATATGGTGTTGTGTTGGCATAATGGTTGTATGTTTATCACCAGTTAGTAGTAAACAACACATGCACCACCATATTGTAATCAATGTCAATAAACTAACAAGTCACTGATGCCTACCTGTTTAAGTGAGATCTTGGCTGCATATCTGATGTCACTGCCTTCCCTCTTGAACAAAGGGTGTGGCTTGTCTCTGATTATGAACACAATGTCTGCTGGGATTTTGTTGCGTCCTTGATCACCCTCCTTCTGGAATGTGATCTTGGTGCCAGCTTTCCAGCCCGGCTTCACATGGATGGTCAGAACCTTGTCCTCCTTCTTGGAAGTACCGTCAGGCTGCAGCACACGCCGCGATATCTTCATCTTCTTGACACAACCACGCGCGATGTCCTCCATGGAAACGTACAAGTCGTGTTCGATCGGCGGATCCTGGGTCTTCTCCTTCCGACTCGGGGATCCGTGGAAGTTGAAACTGTGGCTGCGGAAGGCGCCGCCGGGGCCTCCGGGCCGCGCCGTGCCCATACCCATGTTGGCGAACGGGTCCATGTCCACGTCCATGTCGCGGTCGAAGAACATGGTGGTGCCTCCCGAACCGCCGTTCAGGTCGAAGAACGATTGGAAGGGGCTGGCCGAGCCGAAGAACTGCGCGAACGTTGCCCTCGGGTCACCGTGGAAAGTGTACGAGAACGACTGGCCGCCACCAGGTCCATTGTGCGATCCCATTCCTCCCTTGAGTCCCTCCTCGCCGTGGGCATCGTAGATCTCACGTTTCTTCTTGTCGGACAGCACTTCGTAAGCCTCGGCCACCTCCTTGAACCGCTCCTCGGCACCAGCTGCTTTATTCTTGTCCGGGTGATACTTCAGTGCCAGCTTACGGTACGATTTCTTTACGTCGTCATCAGACGCACCTTTCGATAATCCTAGTATTTTGTAGTAATCTTTACCCATTGTGAATCCTTATCCTAGAACAAAAACGGTTCCTGTTAGCCATAACGCCTGACACCATTTTTGGAGATGTGGAGCAATGATACGCGCAACATAAAATTTAGATTTTTTTAAATAAATACAAACGCAATCGATTAAAATAACGTTTTGAAAATAAGGGCAGATATTATAGAACACTTACCTAGTCAGGTATAGTCCAAATAGTTCAAATAAGCAAATTTTTTGGAAATATTCACACACAACACTTCTAAACACCTTACAGTAGCAACTTCACGTTTGAATGAAACGCTGCGCCTTCGTTGCGCCAAAATATATACATTAAAACGTCTAGAACGTTCTAGGGCCTTCAACCTCTGCGGAAACGGGACAAAATATAAAAAATGAGAAACGGTTGCGCTTATGTCAGAAAGAGATGAATATAAATTTCAATGTTCAAAATACAAGTGAGCAAATGGAGCTCACGTCGTTTTTATCACGTTCCCACAGAGCACCGCGTCCCGATTGGTTGGGGAGAGAAGTTCGTTCTCTATGAGTTTTCTAGATGTTTTGCGTTTGCAGTTTGTTCTCGTTGACTTACTACAAAGCGGCTGTATTTTGAATAATTTTGATTGACGGCATTGTTGGTTTTCACTTACACGTTTCAGATTTCAGTTAATAGAAATACTATAAATGTTATTTTGTTTCTCTTTCTGTCACACGTAGTTGGTTGTATTTGTATATTTATAATGCCTTTAATCTCGCTCAAAATATTTCAAACTTATCCTTACCACCAGTGTAAAAAAAACAGGTAAGCTGCACCACGCGTTGCGTCATATGAGTCGTGTTCGTGTCCGATCCGTCCGATCCATTTCACAAATGAAGGGGTCAGGCGAAAAAGGATGAATGTCAATCCGACAAAATTTTTCAGTAGACGAAAAAGATTACAAGAGTATCACTGCCTATTTGTGTGCCATTTTTAAATGTTTATTTAAAACAAAAGGTTGCATTACTTTACAGTTATCCATAAAAAAGGTGGAAACGAATGTTTTGCATCTTTTGAAAGAGATTTTTTGTAAAAACTGGACTAACCCCCGAAATTGAATTGACAAGAAGGGGGAATGTCATATGACATCCCCTTTTCTTGCCCTGTATTATTACCAGTGACCGGAGTAGGTAGATTGAATTATTGGGGTCATCGATCCGAAACGTACCTACATATTAGGTAATATGGACATTCCTCCGGAATTTCGGAATAGATTGCTTATTAAAATAAAAAACCGGAAATTAGGTAGGAATTGAATTAAAATGAGTGATATTATATTTTTTTTAAAGGCACACAACCCAACGACGAATTAGAACAAAGGATCATGGGGTGGCGCACTAACCGGTTATCAAAACAATGCGCAACGAGTGAGTTACCTGGCATGTCGTCGTCGTCGGCGGGCCGACAACATGCCAGGCAGCTCACTCGTTTACTTCGGTTCGTAGAGTAGAGTGCGCTTCTTTGTTTGTTACTGTGTTATGAAAACTAAACTTGACCCTGGTTTGTGTGTGTGACTTCTGGAATCTACTCAAAACTACGATTTGGCTCGAATATACGGACTTAGATTTTTCACTATTGAATTAGATCTATTTAACTGATAAAATAATAATAAATTGATTTAGTTTTGATACCTATCTTTAAATTTTGAATTGAGTAGTGATAATATCACTACCAACATTAACAATATTTAATTGGATCCGGAAATACCGGAGTTCCTTTCCGGGAAAATGGCTTATCTATGTTATTCTTTCTGTGGGCATTTATGATACAAGTACCAAAAATCAATCTACCTACTCCGATCACTGATTATTATTACAAATAATGTATTAATGTTTATTCCAATTATTATGTATTTTAAGAACATATATTAGTAGCTTATTCTAAAAATACTCGTATACTGCAGCAGAAAGTACCAGATGAATCATTCGTGTGGAAGATTTGAATTTTCTTCGAACTCGCTTATTTCTCCTTCACTATCCATTTTAAATGTTTTCAGTCGGAAATATAATAATTATGTTTACTAACAGATCTGCAGACAGCAGCACAGACTACGTTTGACAGTTCATTGACATGCGGCCAACTAGTGTTGTTGATATTACAAAAAAAAAAAACAAAGTAAAAAGGAGGAATGTCACGATGACATTCCCCTTTCTTGTTTGGTTTCGACTTGACATTCCCCGGACAGGAAAACTTTAGAGTCAAAATCTTGTGACATGGATTATTAATGCTCTGTATAGTTTCAGCATACGATTCTACGTAAAATTTTCCCCTAGATGGCATTAAACTCAAATTAACAAAAACAATTGGTAGTCAGTAAGGAGGGATCCGTGGCTAAATAATAACAGCCGCACAGGTCGATCGATCAGGTTAAGCTACGCTTGTCGCGGTGGTCTGTGGATGGGTGACCATCTTTACATACCGAGACCCCTCCGTGCCTCGGAAAGCACGTTAAGCCGTTGGTCCCGGCTGTCATTCGTAGATCTTTGACAGTCGTTACGGGTAGTCAGAAGCCCGAAAGTCTGACAACCAGTCTTACCTAGGGGTATCATATCACCCAATAACTGGATTGTGGAGGTCAGATAGGCAGTCGCTCCATGTAAAATACTGGTATTCAGCTGCATCCGGTTAGACTGGAAGCCGCCCCCAACATCGTTGGGAAAAGGCTAGGCAGATGATGAATTGGTGGTCATTTTACGTGATAATGATGGCGTGGAAGAGAGATAGATGCGTTACAAGCCGAACGCTTAGGCAGATCGTGCCTCTCTATCGCTTGTTCCGCGCTCTCGCTTGCACGCTCGGCTCAGGCGCAACGTGACAATGAGTCATGCTTTTTCGTGCGTACAGCCGGCGTTCATCGATTTATAAGACGTTATGACGTCAAAAAGGTGACATTTATCCTTTTTCCCCTGACCCCCTCGAATCTGATAAAATAGGTTGTAAAAGACAAGGTTCCGCTGACGGTTTGAAATTTTAATGTTTTATTGTTCAATAAAATGTGAACATATAATAATACATATTTGTTTTTTCTTATTTTTTTTTATATTGTGTGCAGCATTGATGTTTTTTTTTGTGCCTTGGAAATGTTTTTTTTGGTGTGGCAACACACAACTTTTTATTGTCACTTTTTTTATTCCTTTTTA
This sequence comes from Eremobia ochroleuca, assembly GCA_949629135.1. Taxonomy (NCBI): domain Eukaryota; kingdom Metazoa; phylum Arthropoda; class Insecta; order Lepidoptera; family Noctuidae; genus Eremobia; species Eremobia ochroleuca. The sequence continues at coordinate 22,791,900 of OX451386.1, read as the reverse complement.
AAACGGTTGAGTGTCACTCGCCATGTTTTCCGTTTTATTTAATTAAAAAAGTGAAATCCATATTTTACTTTCTCTGTTTTATTACAAACAGTCATTGTTCTCTTTAGACTGTTAAGCATATCTAGCAACCCAGAGACCTCGCCCTATTTACGTTCTTCCATTCTTTTCCTTTCGGTTTATACATTTCTTTACTCATGCCATGCCGTTATGGACAGAAAAAAAAAACCGATAAATCAAGCTTCAGATTCTGCACAATTTCCGTCATATTATATATATTTTTCCATAATAGCAACATTATTTTCTTTTCAGTGTCAGCTGTCAACTCAATGTCACAAATGTTTCATGTTATTATTCCGGATTCGAATTATTTATAAATAAAAGGAGACCGCTATTTGAAACTTTTATTTATCTAACAAGTCTTAGAAACAACGCGTGCCGACAGCCCTTGAAATCTATGTCGTAGTACATTTCGTAGAAGTCCTGTATTAGCTCCTCCACCTGGAAACAATGTCAAACGATATAACATTACAAAGTAAATGCGACTCATGCGGCGAGATAGCCCAAGAACCGTTCATAGAATGTGTTGAATGTGAGGCTAATCTGTGCACCGCATGCTTCGCTTCCGGCCAGGAAGTGGGTGCTCACAAGAACGATCACAAATATTCTGTGCGACGGAATGACTTTCCTTTGTTCGACAACTGCAACTGGTCGGCTAAAGAAGAATGCAAGCTGCTCTCGGCATTGTCGACATACGGTTTTGGAAATTGGGAAGAAATATCTAAGAGTGTCCACACACGTTCGAAACTCGAATGCCAGGAGCATTACAAAAAGTATTACATTGAAAATGTTCAGTACAAAGAATTGCAGTTGTTGCCAGAGACAGAACAATCTTTGTTTCCAAAACCAGTGATACCTTATCTATACAGTACAGAGGTATGCACCAACCCACCAAGGAACAACAATGCAGATCAACATCTGGCTGGGTACAATGCATACAGGGCAGAGTTTGAACTCAGTTATGATCATAATGCAGAAAACATTTTCAGCATAGAAGACAGTTACTCTGATGATGACGATGAGGATGATGATGACTGTATGGACTCACTAAAGGTGTCATTAGTCAGCGCATTGAATACCAGGCTACGAGAGAGGCGAAGGAGATACAAGATCATACAGAATCATGGATTAATTATGCCAAACAAATTAATATCCTGGCTTCAGAAATATGATAAGACACTGACAAGACAGAAGTGTGAGAGGATGTTGTCTTTCATGCAGTTCATGACTGGTATACAATTTGATGCATTCGTGGAGTCAGTCAGCTTAGAAAATGAACTAATTCAGCGAATAACAAGACTTTCAGAGTACCGGAGGAATGGTATCAAAACATTATATGCTGCCAAGTTGTATAAACAGTTAAAGAAGGAGAATGAGCTAGTTGTCAAGGAGCAGAAGCATGCTTCAACTGTTATGGCAAAGAAGTATGAGAGTCAGTCACCTGTGAAGAACACATTGATGTTTGGAAAGAACAATCAGTTGCTGAAGTACAAGAGAACATCAATGCCTCTAGAAATAGTCGACTTGCCAGGATTCAATAGACTTACAGAAGCTGAGAAGGTTCTATGTTCCAACCTAAGACTCATGCCAGAGAACTACTTAGAAATTAAGCAGCAATTGATTACCCAGAACAGCAAAATGGGCTTTCTCCGTTTACTAGATGCAAGGAGGATAGTGAAAATAGATGTGAATAAAACTAGGAAGATCTATGATTACTTGTTGTATGAAGGGTTTATATCTAAACTGCAGTAAATAAATAAGTTGGATTTTTTATACAACTGTCGTTTCTATTATTTTCATGATAATCACTGGCTATGCTCATTTTAAACTTGTGGACTTCCCAGGTGACTAAGTTGATGGCATAGGATACTCACTTTAAAACCAAATTTCTGATACAGAAATATGGCAGAATTTGTTGGTGATACATGCAGTGTGACATCCTTGCCTGTACAAGTCTGTAAAATAAAACATAGTTTGTTATAAATATTAAACTTGAATCTTGATAACAGCAAACTGTAGAAACTTATTCATGCAGATTGCAGGTCAAAGCCTATCTGGGCTGTTGTGACCTGCAATCTGCAAACCACATTCAATGTCTTGAATTGTACACCTATAGCTATTATTTGCGGGCCCAGTGCCTACACACTGGTACTTGGTAGATATCACACGTCTTCGAATTTTTGGTTCTAGGACATGCCAGTTGCCTCAGGATGTTTTCCTTCACTGTTCTGAGAGCAGTGGTGATGAAATTATTTATACAACGTAAAGCGCCTGGCTGGGTTCGCCTCTGGCCGCGTCCTATAACCCGCGCTAAAAGCATAGAAATAGCCGGACGATCTAACAAGCTGATGCTCGTCCATAGAGATGGCGCCTACTAACGTGGCTTTAGACTAAGGGTCAGTCCACACCGACACGTGACGTAACGCGACGCTGCGCGCACATGTTGAGATAGCAACACAATATCGAACTTATTGTCTACACGCAAAGGTGTAATTTCAGTGCAAGCACGAACGCGTGTCGAAGGCTCAGATGCGTCGTGCTGCGCTGCGCGTATTGTGTAGTAAATAAGTTCAACTTTGTATCACAATCTTAAAATGTGCGCGCAGCGTCGCGACTATTCACGTGTACATAAAGGACTAATCTAAATAAATCCCGCACCTGTAACAAGTGATAGAGCATGAAGGTGGCGATCTTCGCGTTCCTCCACTCGGGTCGCGTGAGCACGAAGGAGATGTAGGCCTCGTTGTGTCCCACGTCCGGCACGAGGAAGGCGCAGCCTATCACCAGCCGCTTGTATGTCACCACGCAGCTGAACTCAGGGTATTGGAGGGCTTCAGTTACTGTTAGAGAAGGTGAGATAATTTATAAGATTACAGAACAGATTTGAAATGGTCTTTCTGGTTTGAATTCTGGGTCCGTGGTGTTGACATAAAAATACTTAATAGCAAAATTATTTTTTTTTACCGCTGACTCTAGAAGCATGAAATTTTTCACGTGTTCCGTAAATATCGAAAGTGAGCACTGAATAAGTTTTTTTGAAAACGGTTAAATAGGGATGAAACATTGTATTGTATTTTAATTTTTGGCGATGGGAAATCCCATCGGGTGTTAGACTTGTATTTTATAAATCAGTAGTTTATCAAGTTTTGGTTAATAAATTGTACGGGCAACACATTATCATTCTCATTTGTTATTCAATTTTCAGGTCTATGCAAAGGAACTAAAGTCGAGTTTTAGACACTCCACTACAACTTCGATGCTCATAGACAATGACTATACAACCTCTTGACTGCTCATACGGGCGACTCAGGCTCACGACACAAATGAAATTGCACTTATATTAGATGAAACTATGAGTGGCTATGTTAGTTTTGATTAGTTATTGGATCTCTGCACACGCGGTTATTTTGATATCTTTTAAAACATTTCTGCATAAATAAAAACAATTATTATGAGTTCCTGTACAATTAAATGGTGTGGGAAATCGTCTAGCATATACAGCTGGCATAACTTTTCATCGGTAACTAAGATATATTTATAATAATATTATGAATAAATGCAGGGCTCAAGCTAAACTGGTTGTTTACGTAAAATGACACAAAACTGTATACTGCGTTGATGTCTTTTTGAAACGTCCCCTTCTCTCACTAGGGTATTATCAATACGTCTGTCCCTTTCTATCTGTACTAATGCTGTAGTGTTGTGACAACTTCAAAATAAAATCTATATTATTGACGATAAAAATTACCGACTATCAGTTAGGAAATGTCGACTCCAACTAGCTTGACGTGTAAAAGTGAAAATCCTAATAACACAATAAATTATTTGAATTTCACTTATGAAAATTTATTGTTCTATCCGACATTGCTATTATTTTTATCAGACATACCTTTATTCGATTAAATAAGCTTGATTTAATTTTAGCATTGATTTAATTGAATAAAGTGAAATTTGAAGTGTTACGTCAGTGTTTTATTTGCACCCTGTTAACAATCAGTTTAATTTAAAAAAATGCACAGTTAATAGACGTCGATTTTATCGATATCGATATTCTTGTTGCAAAACTGACTTATGCATCGCTATGATTGGAACATTCGTACTGATATTGTTGCATCGGCCAATCACAACCGCTATATTTTCTTCGACCCCCGGCCCGCAGCGGTGAGTCGTGTGTCTAGACGAAAACAGTCTATCAGCTCTCAAGTGGTTTAATTCTCTTTGGTCATTGACATTATAAATTACTTACAATCAATCCCGGGCCAGAAGAACTGTGCACAGAGATTGTTGACGGCGGCGATGTGTTGCGGCCTCACGTACGAGTAGTCTATGGTCGCGCGGGGAGGAGGCTCGTAGTCTTTTATGTGTCTGCACAACAAATATACATAGGTACTAACTTAATTCAATTGCATTAATAGGGTGTTTTCAAGAAATGGTCAGACAGAAAAATACTTGGAATAAAAGCGAAATTAGGCGGACCATACACCGCGAAGATGTGGGTAGGCTAAAACCAATGTTTTGTTTATTAGCTTTTACTAAAAACTGTGTAAATTAATTTATTGTGGGAATAGCGCCTAGTTTATGAAACGAAAATTACCAACGCGCCAAAATTAAAAGCAAGTCAGGTGATGTGATTGGCTGTCGATAAACGAATCACAGCTGCAGGTTAAGCAAGTTTGACAATTTGTTAGCTAGTTTTCGCGTTGATTTTCCGTTCCAGAAACCGGGCGTCAAGGGCCTAACTTTCGAAATACCCAAGCCTGTGATGAGTTACTGCATCACTTATGGCCTATGACTATGCCTTACGGCGCTTGTATACGGTAAGAAAATTTACCGTGTCTGCGGTAGACAAGACAAATTCTTCGTGTACACGACAAGAATTTTGTCTGTTCTACACGCGAAACAACGTTCTCCGCAACAACGTTCGCCGCGTCGTGTCTTGCGCAGACAAGATTTTTTTCGTGCACCGCTGCGAGCAGTGTACACAGTTATTTTCTAGTTACGACACGAATTCTTGCGTAGGCCCGGCGTATTTTCTTACAGTGTACAAGCGCCCTTAGTGTAATAATCTCCAATTTACCAGACAAACAGTATTTAGGTAATAAAACTATTACTTTGTATGACCAATGATACCCTTATTTCGATAACGACCTGTTAGTTTTCCTAAGTAGTTCATCAGTGAGTTTCAGCCACGTCGGGGCGGAGTCTCCATCCCTTCGTATGTAGGGCTTCAGCGTGGTCCCGGAGTACAGCGACCGGAAGGGCGTCGGCTCTATGGTAGATAGCAGGAGCGTACCGTAGTTGGTACTCGCTATAGTGCCGCATAGGTTGTCTATTAGGTACTGAAATTTATGAAAATACTATGTTTTAGAGTGAGGAAAATATGAACAAACAAATACAACAGATATGAATACTAATAAGAGCGATGTGTTTTATTCCTTAATTGTTTACCGCCCCTACATTAATGATCACTAATGTGTCTAGTAGGTGTATTAAAACTATTAGAAGCATAAGGCCCAACGGGCGTTATTCGTGTTATTCAAGCCATTATACAAACGTGTAACGTTAAATGCGCAAAACCTGGAAATAGTTTGATCAGAATAACGAGCAGAATTAATTGAACCACTTTTTAATATAGGTCACATTTGAAAAAAAATCTTCATTATAAACGTTGCCGTGTCTATTTATTAATAGGTCAAGCAACCCAATGTCAGCGCGGCGCAGCGGCCCGGTGATGATTCCTCCCTCGACAAAGCGTCGTCGCAGACGCAAGAAACGATCAGAATGGCCAGTAAAACTAAAACAGCACATAAAACCTTTACAATTTTTTAATGACTTATTTTCTCTGTGAAATAGGTCAATTGAATTAAAAATCAGTTGGGGTGTCTGAGGTTTTGCGCATTTAACGTTACACGTTGTATATAGTTTAAGTTAAATAAGTACGTATATTTGTTGTATTGGTGGCTACTTTTTATCATATTGCTGTGTCTTAACCTAACCCTGTCATTTTGTGTATTCTTCCGTCGACAAAACCCGTGTTTATGGTGGTCATGCTACACGTGCAGGATTCATATTTTGCAACAAGCCTTTTTGTAACATGTTTCATACATTATGGAAGGAACATTATATTTGTTTTGCATTATATTATTGCCTTAACCACTTACCGATCTCTGGAACCGATCTAGAACTCTCTCAGCATTGATGACGATCCTTGGATCTTCAGTCATATAGCCACCTAGCAACTTAACTTCTCTGAAAAATGCAACAAGTTAGGTATATATATATATGTTAAATTTCAGTGTATGAAGCCTACAGCACTGGACCATCATTGGTCCTGACTTCACGGTCGCTTTTTAATAATTGCAATCAATCAACTCAGCCTATCGCAGTCCACTGCTGGACATAGGCCTCTCCCAGACTGCGCCACAACACCTTGTCCTCCGCCTTCCGCATCCAGTCTACCCCAGCTACCTTCTTTAGGTCGTCCGTCCATCTAGCTGGGGGGCGTCCCACACTACGCTTGCCGATACGCGGTCTCCACTCCAGGACTCGTTTGCTCCACCGGCCATCGGCCCTTCGACAGACATGGCCAGCCCACTGCCACTTCAGTTTGCTTACTCTGCAAGCTATGTCGGTTACTCCGGTTCTTTTCCGGATAATTTAATTCCTGATTTTATCCTTCAAAGAAACTCCGAGCATAGCTCGCTCCATAGCGCGCTGAGCGACCTTGAATTTGTGGACCAGCCCAACCGTCAGTGTCCACGTTTCAGCATCGTATGTCATGACGGGCAGGACGCACTGGCTGAACACCTTAGTCATCAAACACTGCCCAATATTGCATAGTTGCAATATCACACTAATATTATAAAGGCGAAAGTGTGTGTGTGTGAATGTTTGTTACATCTTCACGCTCAAACGGCTGGACCAATTTTGATGAAATTTGGCATACATATAGTTTATAACCTGGATTAACACATGGAATGTCATCCCACCTGATACTAGGGATTGACCAAGAATACATTTACAACGTGTACCGTTAAATGCGCAAAACCTGAAAATAGTTTGATCAGAATAACGAGCAGAATTAATTGACCACTTTTTAATATAGGTCACATTTAAAAAAAAAATCTTCATTAAAAACGTTGCTGTGTCTATTTATTAATAGGTCAAGCAACCCAATGTCAGCGCGGCGCAGCGGCCCGGTGACGACACCTCTCTCGATAAACCGTCGGCGCAGACGCAAGAAACGATCAGAATGGCCAGTAAAACTAAAACAGCACATAAAACCTTTAAAAGTTTTTTAAAGACTTATTTTCTCTCTGAAATAGGTCAATTGAATTAAAAATCAGTTGGGGTGTCTGAGGTTTTGCGCATTTAACGTTACACGTTGTATAATCATAATCGAGATTTAATAATATTTTTTATGCTAATTCTATTGATCATTTAATATAATTTCAAAGCTAGTATTTTAATTGTCAAAACACTACTATTTCGTGGGGTTTTAATTTAGGAAACAAACAAAAAAAAAACAAGATTGATATTCTGACTAAGTTTCTGTTTTGCTATTTTATTTTAAAACCCCACAAAATAGTCATGTTGTCTGACTATTAATATACTAGTTTTGAAATTATATTAAATGATCAATAGAATTAGCTTAAAAAATATTATTAAAATCTCGATTACGATTGTAAATGTTTGCTGGTCAATCCCTAGCATCAGTGGGATGACAGCTCACTCCACGCAAGTATTCACGGTGAGATTTTTAAAGAATCAACATGCTGTATTTGTGTACGCTCGTTCTGATACTAATGAAGCGCTATGCGACTACTACTGTTTTTCTGTTATGTGGTGCAACTGCTATATGTCCCAATTTTTAAAGTAAAATAAAATCTGAAACTCACTTGTCCAAATCAAATAAAGGCAGATGCTTGTGCCTCTTCAGCCGCCTCAACGCCAACTTAGCCCTGAGCCTGCTCAGGTAAGCTTTCTTATTAGGATCGCGGACCTTCGGGATCAAACTCTCAACTTTCTTCAGAAGTTGTATCTCTTCATACGGAGACATTTCCACCAGATCCTGTTGCGGCTTCGGGAGAGGATCCTCCCATGGTGTGTCTACGGAGTTCAATTCGGTGGAAAAGAGGGATTCCCTTCTGATTGGTTTTTCTTCTGCGACCTGCTTCTTGGGTCTGTCGAAGGCCAGTTTTCTGGTGTCGTGTTCTGATCCGCTGCAAGAGTCTGAGTCGTAGTGTAGCATTGATTGTTGGAACGAATGGATGCTTGAGGAGTCACTCTATAAGGGAGAAGATGACTTGGTTTATGTACATTTTTCATAAGGCGTTTCTGCACATTCGTTCGGGTCGGCATGATACGGCATAATAATATTTTCAGGAAAAAACCACTCGGCTTAGCTACAATTGTGCCGACCCGACGAGAACATGACTGATAAATTATATTTATTTTGTAAATTGCAGAAAAATAACACGTTTACTCGTCGATTCAACGAGGGTCGATGCCGAACGGCGTTTGCCGATTGGCACGACCTAAATGTGTGTAGTATTTGTTTCAGGTCGGCTTTGTTCAAATACTGCCGATAGAATATGCCGACCCGAAAAAGTGTGTAGCACCCTTGAGCATACATCTTTAGATAAGCTTTAAAGATTTATTAGCTTAAAAGTTTGTAATAGTACTTAGTAGGTAGTTTGTATTAAGTTGTCTAAGTAATAATATAGCTGCTTTACTCACTTGTACCGGCATGATACGACTGGAAGGCGTAAACTCGAAGCCTCGGAACTCCATGTCGGAGTACGAGTCTTTATGTGTCAACATGTTCAGAGAATCGTCGAAAGTGCTCTCGTCTCCCATTTCATTCCTGGATTTGACAAAATATGTTGCTGGATAAAATAGTAAGTCATCATTTATCTATAGTATAAAGCCTTTATTTAAGGGGGATCCGTCAATGTAGCCCGCGACATTCATAATTTTTTACGTTTGCTGCAAATACTCGTAGTCATATTTTCACTATATTGTCTATCAGCAAATATTAAATCAGATAAAGGTATTTATTCAAACTAGGCTGATGAACATCAGCACTTTTTGAACGTCAAATACATCGTATAATTTCGAGAGCAATATTGATGTTTTAATTTAAATGATTGTTGAGACCGCTCCACTCAACATCGCCGCGCGCTAGCGGCAGTGAACGAGGGGTGCGGGGACAGCGGGGAGTCAGCCGGCCGACGGCCGAGCGCGGGCCCCCGCGCCACACCACCACGACAGTCAGCTGTTGCTCGCCTTAATGCACGGCTGCGCTTGCGCGTCTTACATCTCATACATGTCATTGTCATTAATTTCTTCAACCGACCGTTGTAATTTCTTTACTTTCCTTCTTCATTATACTTCTTGTTATACAGTCCGCTATCTTTCCATTTCACCCATCCACGAGCTATCGTCGCGGTCAATGATTATAATTTAGTAATTATTTTACCATAACTACCACGTATTGAATTTTGATTTTCGCGGGCTACATTCATAGATTCATCTGATTAATTTGCAGATTTCAAGGTTTTAGCAAGGGAGCCACTACTTGTTATGCCTTTAGTAAGCTGTCCCCTTGTGAAATTTTTGTAAGGGAGAAGTTTTCGTCAGTTTTCAATTTTAAGGGGGATGCGCTAGGTAGCGCGAAATTCTAATTTTCTTACATTTTTTGCAATTTGCAGGTTAGTGTCAGCTTGTACCTTCATTAAAATATTATTCGCGGCCGTAACGAATATGACTTTACAGAATTATAATCATTAGAATCAGCAATACAACTCCTTGGGTTAGAATGGTCTCAAATGTCATGATTTCATGAAATAGTCATTCAATAGGGTAATATGAACTTAGATAATTGTATTGATGATTTTAATGATTATAATTCTATAAATAAATATTTGTTACGGCCCCGAACCATTTTTAGATCAACATTCAACATTATAAGGATCTGCAAATTGTAAAAACCGGAAGAAACTTTTAATTTCCCGGACGAAACTGACGCTTTCGCCTTAAGGGTGGCTGTGCTTGGTATTCTAATAACTAAAATTATTATAATATTAGTATTATAGCCCAATATTATATTCCTATTGAAGTAGCAAATGAAAATCTACAGAAGCAAGACCATCTCCTACCTGCTATCTGAATCCAGCTGGTCATAGAATGATGTGCTGGACACACCGCTAAGCTCATCAGAGTCAACTCTCCTCTTCTTACAGGGCACTGGGTCAGACCCCATACTGAAGGAACTGCCCTCATTGTTGATTAACTCTTTATATCCTGAAAGAGCAGTGTTTGAAGGTTAAGGTTTGAAATAATGAAGTATAGTTATCCGTACTTTGATATTATAAACTAGCTGTTACCCGCAACTTCGTCTGCGATCCAGGATGAAAAGTATGCCCTTACCCAGGTCATGTCTATCTGTGTTAAAGCGTTAAAACGTAACAAAGTTACATTCGCATTTATAATATTATACATAAATACACCGTGAAATTTAAATGGTTGTTTTCCCGCAGCGAAATGGTTTTGTCTATGTAATACAATCGTTTCATAGTTATATAAAATATTAGAAACAAAAACTGGCATATTTAACATTGTGAAAAACTAAACTCGAAAGCGATCACGAACCAATAGATATCTACGGCAGAACGACAGCAGGCCGTTGACGCGGGTGCTAGGTCACCGTCGAAAGGATTAGGTACGAAGGCGGCTCCGTTTGATCATGTTACGCGCGGGCTAGATTATGCCGTATAATTACACGCGAGAGCTTATTTTACTTTAAACATTTAATAAATCGGTCTTTGCTTTGTCGGCTTGTGGCTCGCTCGTTTGTTTTGCGTGCAAACTTTTATGCCGTATCACCACGTGCGAGAGCTTATTTTGGTTTGACCATTTATGCATCGCTTTCCTTTGAGGGCTGCGGCGCGTGCGACGCCAGTATTACCTACAATACATGTTACGTCTAGTGTTACTATTAAAGGCCGCGAGGCCATTGACCCACGTGCTTTTCAATCAGCTGTTATCCAACATGTTATTCAAATTTTCCCTTCATACTTTTACGGGCTTAGGACCGTCATAAATACTTTTTTATCTGCAATTTATTGAACACAAAATTAAATTAAAAAAGAAAACTAAGAAAAATTAACCAAAAAAACGAATTTTCTGAATTAGATACTTAAAAAAGTATTTGAGGCGTATTTACAAAATTTGAATCAACTTATTTACAATAATTTTAATCAGCTAAACTACTATTATTTACAAAAGTACGAGTTGGTTACACTTCCCGGTAACGGAGTAATTGTTCGAAGTGTAAGTCATTCCGTTGTACACACAATCGCGCACGTTTTAATTGGTTCTCTTTTAATTTAAACAAGGTGTCTCTGTCACGACGTACGATATCAAAAGCGTCCACTATCGCAGCTACTAACGCTTCGCGACTTTCGTGTTCCTCACGATACACTAGGCGTTTGAGCTCAGACCACAAGTAAAAGTCTAACGGAGTTAAGTCCGGGCTTCTTGGTGGCCAAGGCACTGGTCCGCCGCGTCCGATCCAGCGCTGGGGAAACACCGAGTTCAAGTGCTCTCGCACGGCGCGGTGATAATGAGCCGGGCACCCGTCTTGCTGAAAATAAAGGTTGTCCACGGGCACCGCTAGCGGAAGGTCGTCTAATAGGTCCGGGATAACATTTCGTAGCATTTCCAGGTAGGTTCCACCTGTTAAGTGTCCTGCCACGAAATGCGGCCCTATGAGGTGGCCATTCATTATGCCGGCCCACACATTGACACTAAAACGCACTTGATGCGCACACTCGCGAATAACGTGTGGGTTATTTATTGCCCAAAAATGTTCGTTACGCTGGTTGAAAATACCAACTCGCGTAAAAGTTGATTCATCCGTCCACAAAATGTTCTTATCTTGGTTGGCGATCAACCACTGACAAAACGCAATTCCGTTCTGGGGGTCATTTTCGTGGAGAGCGTGAACACCGCGAAAATGATAAGGATGCTGTCCTTCAGAGTTGAGTAGTTTCCAGACGTGGTACTGGCTTACGCCAAACCTAGCCTCGGCCTGGCGCGTACTTCGACGCGGATCCCGTTCGAAGTACTCGATGATTTCCTCGTCGAGCGCTGGCAAAATAACGGCTGGTCGACCTCTGCCCTGTGCATGTGCCGGTGCATGGAACTGTCCATGATCTAGTAGCCGCTGTGTCGCCGCTACGATCGTCCGTGGAGATGGGACTTGGGGGTTCAGAACCCCGCGAAGACGGAGCGACTCCAAGTGTTGCCGCTCTGCGTAAAGTCGCCGGGCAGCATGGGAGTCATAATCAGCCCTAGCATACAGCTGCACCATAGCGACGTACTCCACATTGCTGTAATTGTAATGACGATCCATTGCAGTTTACAGTGATGGCGCGTGTTGCGCGTACGACATTCGCGGGAAAACTAAGTAGGTCACGGTCACAGCCGCGCGTGCCGCACGGGTAAAATAGGCGACGGCGGCTTCGTTTGAAATTGTTGCGCGCAGGCTAGTTTATGCCGTATCACTACACATGAGAGCTAATTTTACTTTGAACATTTCTAAACCGGTATTTTCTTTGTCGGTATCGCGGTGATTTTTTGTATTGTTCCGTGCAAACATTTTATGCCTTATCACAACGTGCGAGGGTTTATTTTGGTTTGACATTATTTTGTGCATCGGTTTTCTTTGTAGGTGGTGACACGAGTAGTACCTAGTACCTACAAGTTACGTCTAGAGTTACTATTGTTACTCACTTTTTCGAGTTGATGAATATTTTTTTAATTATTTTAAAACAGAAACATCGTTATTTATTTACTTTAACTCTTTACTTCGAAAGTACTTCTTAAGGCAAGTCGTTCTGCCGCGGGAAAACAACCAATTAAATTTCAGGGTGTATACATATATTACATATAAGTATACCGGGTTATTTTTCAAAGACCAGCCAAATCTAAGGATGTGGTATAGACCATCAAACTGAATAACTTTCTCCATGGGACCAATATCGTATTCGCGAAAAATTTATCAACTGTCCCTTAGAAAACTTCAATACCTACTCGACCTAAACAAGCAAAATCATCAACAATATGCTATAATATATTGTCATCAATCATCAATATAGTATATTCTCATCAATAATAAGCAAAATCATCAACAATATGAGCCGAGGGAAATCTCCAGGACATGACGGGCTCAGCATCGAGCACCTGAAGCACGCAGGTGTCCATCTGCCAAGAGTTCTGTCTATGTTCTTCACAATGTGTATTAGTCATGCATACTTGCCTGCTGATCTAATGAAGACCATTGTGGTTCCCATTGTGAAGAACAAAACAGGTGACATCTCGGACAAATGTAACTACCGTCCTATTTCTCTCGCTACAATAATAGCAAAGGTGTTGGACGGTATGGTTGATTCTTATTTAAATGATTATATACATCTTCAAGACTCGCAGTTCGGGTTTCGACCCGGACTATCAACCGAAAGTGCAATCTTAAGTCTCAAGCATACGGTTCAATATTACGTAGATCGCAAGACGCCGGTATACGCCTGTTTCCTTGATCTCTGCAGAGCATTCGATCTTGTCTCGTATGATGTGCTCTGGGGGAAGATGAGAGACAGAGGTATACCGGTGGAAATATGTCGTATTTTCCAGTATTGGTATGGCAACCAAACCAATGAGGTGAAATGGGACGGTACACTCTCTGAGCCGTATGGGTGGAGTGTGGGGTGAGACAGGGAGGTCTGACATCCCCCCTGCTCTTCAACCTCTACGTAGATGACCTCATAACGGAACTCAGCAGCATGCGTGTCGGATGCAGCGTTGGTGGAGTTAAAATTAACAACATCAGCTATGCAGACGATATGGTGCTGCTGGGTCCGTCAGCAGGGGCAATCGGAGAGCTACTTAAGGTGTGTGAAACCTTCGCTGCCGCGCATGGTTTAATTTATAATGTAAAAAAATGTGAATGCATGGTCTTTAAGGTCGGTAGCAAATGCGGTGAGGATGGACCTGATCTGTGTATTAACGGATCAAAAATAAAAAGGGTATCTACCTTTAAATACCTAGGTCATTTTCTTGCTGACGACCTTAAAGACGATGCAGACATTGAGAGGGAGCGGAGGGCTCTAGCGGTCCGAAGTAATATGCTGGCCCGTAGATTTGCTCGGTGTACTGACTCAGTGAAAATCACACATTTCAAGGCTTATTGCCAGAGTATGTACACGGGCAATCTATGGGTCAGTTACACTAAAAGATCGCTGGATGTGCTGCGCATCCAGTATAATAATGCTTTCAGGATGCTCTTGAGACTGCCTCGATACTGTAGTGCCTCAGAGATGTTTTCGCAAGCTCGCATAGATGGCTTTCACGCTATCTTGCGCAAAAAAACAGCATCGCTTCTGAGGAGAGTGAGAGACAGTTGCAACAGCATCCTGTAAGCAGTAGGTGAGAGCTATAGCTCTCCTACCATGAGACTGTTTGTGCAAAGGGTGATGGGTACTAACACTAGATAATAAGTTTTCTGTTATAGGTATATTTACTAACACTATGGATTATTTGATCCGAAATAAAGGTATTATTATTATTATTATTATAAACGTATGGGACGGCTGAATTTTTATTCGCGAATACGATGTTGGTTCCATGGACAAAATTGTTCAGTTTGATGGGACCATCAAACTGAACAATTTTGTCGGATGGACGTACCACACCCTTAAATTTGGCTGGTCTTTGAAAAATAACCCGGTATATACAACGTGTAACGTTAAATGCGCAAAACCTCAGACACCCCAACTGATTTTTAATTCAATTGACCTATTTCAGAGAGAAAATAAGTCATTTAAATTTTTTTAAAGGTTTTATGTGCTGTTTTAGTTTTACTGGCCATTCAGATCGTTTCTTGCGTCTGCGACGACGCTTTACCGAGGCAGGAGTCGTCACCGGGCCGCTGCGCCGCGCTGACATTGGCTTGCTTGACCTATTAATAAATAGACACGGCAACGTTTTTAATGAAGATTTTTTGAAAAATGCGACCTATATTAAAAAGTGGTTCAATTAATTCTGCTCGTTATTCTGATGAAACTATTTTCAGGTTTTGCGCATTTAACGTTACACGTTGCATAGTTAGGATGCGAAAGCAATTCTATCTGTCTGTTACTTATGTCCTATATCAGAAAGTTTGGTTTCCGCACTTTGTCTGTTACCTTTTCACGTCTTAACAGTTGAACCGATTTCAATGCAATTTGGCACACTGGGTTAGGACATATGAGACTTTTTATCGTGGTAGTACGTTCTCGTGGAATAATTTATTACCTCTACGCGTGCGAAGCCGTGGGCAATAGCTTGTCTATATAACAATACATACCCATTTTGTACATATAACAATACATACCCATTTTGTCCAGATAACAATACATACCCATTTCAGTAACTTTGGCCAGGAAGAGGTTTTTGTCAATAGACAGCTGATTTCGTGGTCGAACTTTGGGCTTGTCTCTTGCGATTTCTTGAACTGAAACATCACATTTATATCATTACACAAATCTACGAAAAAATACGCAACGGGATAGCATGCTTGCGTTGGACACAATGTTTTTTAATCAATTATCTGCAACAAATTTTATTAATTAAACAATTACCTGCAAGAAATTGGGCCGAAATTACGTATACCTGCCGTAACTTTCATTGTAGGAGCAAGTATGCTGAACTTTGGTCAGATCTTTTCTGTTGATGTGTCTCTAGACTTTCAAATCAAATATTTATTGCTAAAGTAACACAGTACCTACATACATTTGAAAGATGTTGTGATAAGTTGACTTTGCAAGAAGGTTTGGCATTACATTTAGTTAGTGTTACCAATGGGGCTTGATTATGTTTATGTGTGTAGAGTTTAGGAGACACAATTTCTTACTAATATGAGCAGCGACTGCAGGTGAGAAATTGTGCAGTAGTTTCCACCAGCCCGTCTCCCCAAGCACTGCCGACCCTGACTTGAAGAACAGCTTGTTATACACTGAGAGCACTCCTGCTATTGTACCCACCCAGTTCTTTTTCTGCTTCCTGTAATCAGGAAAAGATGGTAAGAATTATCAATGACGAAGCTTGAAACATGTTGGTTAACATCAATTGCATTTATCTTCATACTACTCTTTTGGGAATTGAGCAGAAACATAAAAGTGTGAAGAATTAAATGAACAAGTGTTGCAAGAACCTCTGTCCTTAGTCATTCCATCACTGTTGAGGATTGTGCCTTGTTCCCACCTGCTGAAGAGTAGATTTGCATTTGCTCTTGGCTTGACAGAGCGCCACGTTTACAGGCACTTCTAGTTGCTTTGCCACCTGCCATGTCCATCATTATCATCATTTCAGCCTGGAATCACCCTCTACTGGGTATAGGCCTCCTCTTTTTTCTGTCATACTTCCGGTTCCGTGTCCATGACCATCACTTTGGACTATATCCTTTTGGAATCAGGAAAATTTGTGATTTATCATATTACCATATTACCAAGTTGTTTATCCTCCATACGGATAAGATACATCTGAATGATTGAAATATGAGTTTGTTTTAGTACTTACGTCTGTGCACCAAATAGTGACTGCCAGTACCGGTCAATGAAGGAGCATATGTGCGTCTTGTAGTGGAAGTAGCCATGGTTGCTGATGCCGTACGACTGGATATTCAGATGGTGGAGCGTCAAGTGAATTACGTTCACCCTACAAATAAATAACAGAATTAAAGAATTACTGAAATACAATTTTAAAGTGATGGACACCAACAACCTGTATCGGAATCTGCGAGCTATATATTTTAAACTTAAAATACTTTTATTTGGTATACTTAGGTTGCTTCTCTGTGTTTGGTACATGAGTTATGCAAGGCATGAAATTCAAATAAGACCGAATGCAAAAGGGGTAGAAAGTGTTACTATAAGGACTTCCGAATTGTAATAACAAATGTGTTAAAGAATTATAAAAACATTTCCCTCAATGTTTTTGTCATTATTTATTTAATACTTATTATGCATACCTAACGCTCATGTCCATTTTACAATAGAGTAACAGGCTTAGGACTGAAAAATAGCAAATCAATATATGATTGCGTCTTTAAACAAATTACCAAAATATTGTTGGCAAAAAAATGTATTTTGGTACTTTCAAACACAAATAGCAGCCGGATGGTTAATTGTAGATCTATGTTCATGTTGTAATAGTTTAAACATGTTCGGGATGTTACATACAATTAAAAGTTGGTATTTTTAAATGTTATGCTTAAAAGTACAAACAAGTAGAAACTAGTGTTCTCACAAAGGGTGAAGAGTTAAAACCCGAAAATTCCACAGTGTTCTTAGGCATAACTTTGGATGCCAAGCTTCAATGGGGCCCCCATATAGATAATTACAGCATACGCCGTTAGGAAAATTCGTGACTTAACTGATTTAGAGACAGCCTGTTTAGTTTACTTTAGTTATTTTCATAGTGTGATGTCATACGGTATTCTGTTGTGGGGAAATGCCGCCGATATTCAGACAATTTTTATTTTACAAAAAAGGGCTATTCGTTCCATTTATAAATTAAGTCCCAGACACTCCCTCAGAGACAAGTTTAAAGAGATTAATATAATGACTGTGCCTTCTCAGTACATTTATGATAATCTTTTGTATGCACATAAAAATATTAATCTGTTTAAAAAATACAGTAATATCCATAACATAAATACTAGGAACAAACACAAATTTGTTGTTCCTACAACAAGGCTCAAGAAAATAGGTGGCTCGTTTAGATACCAATGTATACGTTTTTATAATAAACTTCCTGGCCACATTCAAGAACTAAGCATTAATAAATTCAAATCTTTTATAAAGCTAAAACTATGCCAGAAAGCCTATTATACTGTAAAAGACTATATTGAGGACAAAAAAGCTTGGGATTGAGCTGCTCCAATAGGTCTAGACAGTGAATGTTGTTTATTTTTTATTTTGCTGATTTACACTTTTGTGTTTTTTTTAAATATCTATTTATATACAGAATGACATGAACATATTTTACTGTTTAAAGTCTTATATTATTTTAATTATTGTGAATGTGAGGACTATGTGGGTCATTGTTTCCGTTTTAATCATGGTCTGGCACTTTGAGTGGTTTATGCGGTCTACACAAATGTCCTGTCCTTGGTATTGCTCGTCAAATCGTTGAGCTCCTTAAGTTCTGAGTTGAGCTGCATGGTTACTGACGAATGCGTGCACTGACTGCACAGGTCCACTCAATCTGTGTGGTTCTTTCCTCAAAAGACCACTTCAGACACCAATCTACATAGTCCTCAAAGATCAAAGATTATGTCCGGATTTTTATACAACGTGTAACGTTAAATGCGCAAAACCTCAGACACCCCAACTGATTTTTAATTCAATTGACCTATTTCAGAAAGAAAATAAGTCATTAAAAAAAATGTAAAGGTTTTATGTGCTGTTTTAGTTTTACTGGCCATTCTGATCGTTTCTTGCGTCCGCGACGACGCTTTACCGAGGGAGGAGTCGTCATCGGGCCGCTGCGCCGCGCTGACATTGGCTTGCTTGACATATTAATAAATAGACACGGCAACGTTTTCAATGAAGATTTTTTGAAAACTGTGACCTATATTAAAAAGTGGTTCAATTAATTCTGCTCTTTATTCTGATCAAACTATTTTCAGGTTTTGCGCATTTAACGTTACACCTTGTATAAACATTGACATTAATGAATTTTATATAAACAATGACATGGATATTTACTTTGTAAAGTATCTTATTTTTTATTATTATTATTGTGAGTGTGAAGACTATGTGGGTCATTTCTTTTTTCTGTTTTCCTTCTTAGTTAGTTTTAATCATGCACTGGCAGTTTGAGTAATTTATGCGGCCTACCCAAATGTCCTTTCATTGGTATTGGTCGTTGAATCGTAAGGCTCCTCAAGTTCTGAGTTGAGCTGCACGATTTTTGACAAATGCGTGCACTGACTGGACAGGTCCGCTCAATCTGTGTGGTTCTTTACTCAAAAGACCATTTCAGACACCAATCTACATGGTCTTCACATGATCTGACCAAGATTATGTCTGGACTTTAAAAGAGACTGTGACCTCTGAGTTTGTTTCGGCCTTTCTTCTCAGAGTAGTCAGATAGGAAACGCCGACCTCATCTGGTTTAAAAAAATATGATTGACATGTAAAAGTGTTTGTACAAACCTACTTACAGAAAATAAATCATTTATCATTTAAAAAAACACTTGTTTTTTGGCATTTTCAATATCAAAAAACAGCTGGGAGGTTAATTGTAGACTTTCATTGTAATAGTAAAAATGCTCAAGATGTTGATAAATTACTTACATTAATAGTTTACATTTGGAATATTCTAAGAATATAAAAACAACAATAAATAATTTAGTTCTCATCTGTTCTATCCAGTTCTAACCAGCAACAATAGCACTAAATATCATTGTATACTTACCAGGGAAATCTGTTCCTCGTAAAGATCTCCTTACTAGTTGGGGAGCAGTCTTCGCAGGTGAAATCAAAGAAAACATCGCAGGCAAAGTCGCCAGGAGTGCCAGACCTTCGGAGGCAGCTGAGATGTACGAAACAGATGCAGTTCTCGCATATAAGACCTGGCCGCTCCTGTTTGTTCTCTGGTTCATTGCAATATTTGCACGTAGTACCCATCGTAGCTTCTTGTAAGCAAATATCGCCGTCGGCCGCCATCGCGAAGCAATAATAACATAACCTCTAAACTGATCTATGAAGAACAAATCAACAAACAATCAACTATTCAACAACTGTCATTGTCAATGTCATCGAATATAGTTTTTTTTATTGTGCAACTGAGCCATTGAGAAGGGAAATAACTGAGCGTATGATTCTGCCTAGTCGAGAAACTTTTTTGTAGCAGGGAAAATAAGCCCATACTCTCGTTAAAATCGATCGTGGATAGAATGACCCTTTTAAATCCTTAACCACTTCTCCAATAACTCTCGGCTCAGCTATACGTGCAGGATCTCCTCTCTTTCCCTTCAGAGAGGCTGTTAGAAAAAGAGTAAGAACAAAAACAATAACAAAAACAAATTATTGTAACCTAACCTCAAAACACTTTAAAGTAAAAAAAATAACCACGAAGGGGATGGCGGAGTCTGAGTTCGGTCGCTACGCTCGCTCACTAGATCCCGCCATCCCCTTCGAACCTAACCTGTCCGAGTCAGGGTACCAAGTCCCGAGCTCGCTTCGCTCGCTCTTGAATCCTAAGTTCTCCTAGTAACAGTAGGTAGTAACATTGCCTTTTGTACACACATATGACCAATGGGGACCTACACTAACTTTCTTCTGAGCAGAATTTCCAGCACCCTAATTGCGTAACACACCTCAATTTGAATCATCTGGAAGCATATTGCTAATCCATTGTTCCATATGTTCGAAAGATGTGTCTGCTCAACAACGTGAATAACGCAATGAATGTTATTGAACTGTCAAAATGAAACCGATTGCTATTGGCAGGTTGATAAAAAAAAAACAACAAAACACAGGTACAACAAAAAATTCATAATTAATTAAAAAAACTAAAAACGAACTAACTATTAATTAAAATAAATCACTACATAGTATAAAACAAAGTAGCTTCCTGCTGTCTGTCCCTATGTATGCTTAGATCTTTAAAACTTCGCAACGGATTTTGATGCGGTTTTTTTTAATAGATACAGTGATTCAAGAGGAAGGTTTATATGTATAATACATGCATAATATAGTAGAGAAACACTGATAATTTTAGAGGTTTCTAATGTGATGTCGTAAATAAACACATTTTTTTGCGGTTACATTGCAAACGCTGGCTGAACCCTACGAGCAGAAATAATGGCTCTAAAATTATCAATGTTTCTCTATTGCACCCGTGCGAAGCCGGGGTGGGTCGCTAGTAAATAATAAATAAATAAATAATTTCTTGAAAAATGTGCATTACCTTTTGATAAGAGTGGTAGCGTAATAATCGGCGTGGTGAAAAAATAATTAACAAGCAAGTCAAGTCAAGCGCCTGTCTGGGTTCTGACCTAAAGGTGAGTATAGACTAGAGCATTTAGGTACTTATAACAGAACATCGACCATTCGTTCGCCGTTTTATAATTTTATCGAACCGCACTTCGAATACGACGCTCGATGTTTTGTTACAAGCTGATTTTAAAAACGAGCGTTTTGGAGTAACATTTTATCGACCAAAGCACGAGCAATTAAGAACGCACAATCCTCAGTAATGAATGCAAGGTAGAAAGAAATGTGACAAGTAAATACTCACTCACCGTGAGCATTACGTCGAACGTCGCGCGTCGAGCAATCGCAGGAACGTTACATTACAAGTAAATACTTTTGGATACGGAGCTTTTGCCTGAATTGTACTATTCCTAAGAACTTTATATTATAAATGCTCGAGAAAATGCTCTAATGTATACTCACCTATAGAGCTACAACTCGTCAGTTGCGGCCGTTACCACTGTGCCACCTCTGTTGCTGCTCATTATTCAGAGTATTTTCAATTTCGATCGAATTTGCTTTACATTTACTCCGTGCGTTTGTGCTAGGCCCCAGCATGGTTTGGATGTGAGAGGGAAGAGAACAGGATCTGTTTGTATTTATTAAACGCTCTATTCCACAATAACAAATAACAAGACTGAATAATTTAACAATAATATATTTATGCTTAACAGTCAAAAATCACAAAAAAAAAAGTCAAGTTCTACGCGTGGTAGCCATCTGATCCCTAAACTGCGTAATCCACCTGCCGATGTGCTGTTTGTGGATGTTGCGCGCTATCTTCACCGGTTCGGGGTCACTGGGGTTGCTGGGCATCAGGTCCAGGTGATGGGCAGCGTCTACTATCACCACTGCTCTCACTGTGTCACTCAAACTGTCGAGGATACCACCTGTAAGAGTATAAGAATAACATCACGATTCTATTCCCCGAAGAGGAATGCAGAGTAGCAGTGTGATGAGCCAGGCATCTTATGCTTTAGATATCCTAGAAGATCACTTTCTTTCACCAGAAAGGAATAGATAGATATATTTAGTGTGCAATGAATGTAGGATCAAAAACCAGTGATTACAGTTTTTAGGGAATTCACGTCCATTCTGCTTTAATATAGAATACAAAAGTACATTTAAAATAATCAGCGGGTTGTGGTTAGCGTTCATTTGGTCCGAGGCCCATATCTACAGACTAGTGTACTGCAGAGTAAAATTTTACCTCCTGTCCAAGGATCACGAAGCCCATTACTGAAAACAATATTCGAAGCAGCCTGGAGCCTGTTGCCCCCATACTCCAGCCTCGCCATATTTTGTCGAGGGTACACGTTGTACTTCTTGTGGCACGCCTCAGCGAAGGTCGTGAAGTTCCAAGGTTCTGGCTCAAACATGTCATTCTTGCCGTTGGTACACATCGGCATAACCATCTCTGTGCAGGCCTTTGAAAGACAAAAACACGTTTTATGCTATGTCCAGTGTCCACTAGGTTAACCGTTTTTTGACAGATGGAACTAGTGATTGCAGCAACGTCATAGCACACATTTTAATAATTTTTGTAGTATCAATTATCGATTTTTTAGTGTCGTTTATTTTTGGTGCGATTTCTATGCCTGTGTTTATTATTATTAAATACAAAACAATATAAATTAGCCGCTTTGTTTACTTTCATTTCAATTTTGCAGGTTTTATAGCGGAAATCAGCGTAAAAATAAAGTGTGCACTTGTTTGCCGTATCAATTGGGTTGTAGTTTAGACACATAAATAGGGTATTATATACTAAATTTTAAAACAACGTTTTTAATGCATAATAATTTATGAAACTTTTACAATCGAAATAAAATATTAACATCTTGTTTATGGTGGCAAATCCATATCCTGGCAAATTATTTAAATTTTATTGATAGATATTTGAGTGGATACAAGGTTTTTCTATACCGGAGTATGATTTACTAAAATGATTATTTACGATATATTCATTTGAAGCGGTTACATTCGATCCCATCACTTAGTACGACAGAATGTAATTTAAACGCATATCAATTATATTTTTTTGTCAAGACTGATACACGTACCTACGGTATTATAATGTCTGTGAGAAGTCATAAATAAGATAATTCAATAAGGCAACAAATAAGGCAATCTATTTCAGATTACGTAAAAGTACAATACATTACAATATACGGAGTTACGTTCTAAGGCAGTTGTCAAAAAAACGGTTAACCTACACTATTTGCGCTGTAGCATGGTGCGGGTGACAGTTTCAGTAACATTTCGTTTCACTCTTGAAAGTTGCCGCGATTTACAATTTATGACTTAGTATTTCAGTTGTACCACATTCGTAATATATTAAATAATTAATAACTGTAGTAAATTAAATTAAACCCAACCAGAATGTTCTAATCAAGAAATAAAATCAAATTGAATGAAAAATTAAGCAAAGTGTTATGCGTATAACGTAACGCCATAGACGTATTTAGTGATGGGATGTACTGCTACGATGGATAGTCGATATTTTTTATAATAAAAAACGTATATTGTGCGTAGGTCAATTTTTATTTTTAAAAGGTCTAATTATACAACAGAACATTTATAGGGTAAGGTTGCTTAAAAGGTTGCTAAAAAAAAATACATGTTATTCGTCTAAACTCATATCAGAGTCAGGAACATCTGAATTGTCACTCAATTCATCATCTGAATCTGTGACGGATATTATTAACGATGACTCAATTATGTTGTCAATATGTATGTCACGATCCCAATCAGACATAATGTCCCTTTTTGTTTTATTCACGACCTTCGACCAGTCTTCAGGTTGAACATTGTTGATGGCCTCTTGTAATAGGGCCAACATCTTATTTGCCGTAAATGGCGGCGAAGTATTATTTCTTGCGGCGTAACCTAAAAATAAACGAACTTATAAAAAAAAGTATTCAAATAATCATCAATCAGCCTAATCTAGTATCTGGTAATGTTTTTAAACTAGGTACATGCTACGATCGGAAAGCTGATTTTTTTATAAAGCTTCAAAATGGGAATTGAAATTAAAAGCATACCTTTTATTTGGGCCCAAATCAGCTCAATAGCGTTATACTGGCAATGGTAGGGTGGTAGTCGAAGGACCTGGTGGCCTTTTTCTTTTGCCATCTCGTCCAGAGCATAGGTAGGAGTTGGTGGCTTATGGCGTCGGACTAAGGCAATAAGCTCCGTCTTTAACATTTTTATATCTGCTGTAACTCCTTTTTCACTCAGCCACTTCACCAACTCGCTTTTGCGGTTGGATTGGTTTGGGGGTTTATTAACTTGCACCGAATGGTAGGGTGCGTTGTCCATTATTATGGTCATAGGCTCTTTTAAATTGTTTAATAGACCTATGAACCAATCTTTAAATTTTTCGTAATTCATCTCCTCATGATACTCCGTAGTTTTTTTTGACTTAAAAGCCAGCAAACAATCAGGGACGAATCCACTTGCTGTACCTGCGTGACAAATAATAAGGCGTTCGCCTTTGCCTTCCGGCACTTTGGTACACGATTGTGCCGTATCGTCGGTCCAACTTTTACCCACTGTGTGGTTGGCGTTTAGCCACGTTTCATCCAAAAAGACAACTTTGCTCCAATCACTTATGTTTTTGGCCTTCCTTAAAAATCTACATCTTGCTAGGGCAATGTCAGTCCTATCCATAATAATCTTTCTTTTGTTAACTTTTTTGTAAACAAAGCCAATATCTTTTATAACTTGCCGTAGCGAAGTAATACCTCCTTTGAACAAGTCAGCTTCTTTTAATGATTTTAGCAGTCAGCACAACTGACAGTTTGGTGGCAGACTTTGCTGCGTTCAAGAAGTTCATACTTGAGGCATTAGGCTGTCTTCAGCGGCAGTTGGAGGCATTGGCTCAGGGGCTTGACAACCTGGAGATGCGTGGGCGCCGGAGGATGGTGTTGCTGCATGGTGTCACCGAGCAGGCAAAAGAAGAAACAGCACAGGTTGTCGCTGAGGTTGTGCGATGTCACCTGAAGCTGACTGACTTTACAGTTGCTGACATCAGGCGGTGCCACCGGATGGGCAGACAAACAGGTGCTAGCAAACCCAGGCCCATTCTTTGCAAACTACGGGATGTCAGTGTCAGGGACAGTATCTGGTTTGCTAAAACCAAGTTGAAGGGCACTGGTATCACAGTATCAGAATTTCTGACGAGATCGCGGCATCAGCTCTTCATGTCTGCGCGCGAGAGACTTGGCGAAACAAATTGCTGGACTAAGCAGGGCCTGATATATGTTCTTCGCGCTGACGGCTCCCGGCATCGAGTAAATTCACTGGTTGATCTCAACAACCTCGAGCAGGTCAGTGAAAAGGCCATGTCTCCCACCGCATCAGCATTGTCCTCGTCGCCGTCTCCATCACCGGCACCGAAGAAGGCCCGGCGTGCTGCCGCGAGGAAGAAGTAATTTCGGTGCACTTTTTGGTTAGTATCACCGTCCGGGTAGCAGTTTTTCTTTATAACTCGTACCCTCTCAATTCTCTCATTTTAGTAGTAATTTCTATACCCTTTATCGTCACACATATTTTATACCTTCTATTTATTTTCATAAAATTCCTCTCTGTCAGCTGTCAACTCAACACGTTACGTCACGTCACTTGTCATTTTGTTATTAAAGTTGTCGTTCAGAAACCGGTTGACAGTGTGCCCAGTATATTTATGTTATTAAGTCCTTGTTTAGTTGGGAAAAGGCTCGGCAGATGATGATGAAATCCTTCGGTATAACTTGATTATTTGTTATTTTTACGTAAATTTCTTTTTCAATTCCTATGTGATAAACTTATGTAATAATTTTCTGTTACCCGGACGATGAAATTTTTAAATGTTTTTGTTCTGTTTTAAATTTTAAATTGTTAACACTCAACTGGCGGGTGGATTTAACTAATAGCTCTTTTTAAATTAACAATTATAATCTATTATTTAGTTTATTTAAGTTTATTATTATTTTTCGTATATTTATATTTTGTCAATGTCAGATAGCAATGACGACAGCGACACCGTTACCTTTCTGTCGGCCTGTAGTAATGACAGTTTTGTTAGTTTTCCGTCCCTTGCTGACACGCTTGAATCTCAGTTTTCCGATGTGCCCAAGAATTTCAATGTAGTCCATATAAATGCCCAGAGTATTCCAGCACATTATTCTGACATGTTAGTGAACCTAGACTGTAAGAACATCCATGCTATCCTTGTTTCAGAGTCTTGGCTAAAGCCATGTCTCCCTTCTGCTTCCTATTCCTTGCCAGGTTTTCAACTAATAAGAAATGATCGCACGAGTGGCGGTGGTGGCGGCGTTGCCATATACCTTCGTCCACATATTCCTTTTTCAATTGTCGATATGTCTGCGCAACCTCCACCGCAAAACGCGGGCGAGCATCTCTTTTTGGAAGTTAACCTGAATCACGTGAAAGTTCTTCTAGGTGTTTATTATAGCCCTTCCTCACGTATAAATTTCTTGTCTTCCTTTGAAAAGATCCTAGAAAACCTAACACCCTCTTACAGTCATACAGTCATTATGGGGGATTTCAATACTTGCTTACTGAAAAATGATTCCCGCTCTTCTTCTCTTCGATCAATAGTCCAGTCGTCGAATTTATCAATTCTCCCTTTAAGTGCCACACACCATTTTCCGAACTGTAATTCTTCACTTTTGGATCTTCTCATTGTTTCCTCTCCTCAACATGCCAGCAAGCATGGTCAATGCCCAGCTGACATGTTTTCTTACCATGACTTATTATTCCTATCCTATAAAATTCGCCCACCTAAGGCAAAACCTAAAATTCTCCTGCAGCGCAATTTTGGTGGTATGATTACAGATGATCTCCGAAGAGATGCTAACAGCATTGACTGGGCTCCTTTAATCAATGTTGAGTCGATGGATGATAAAGTCAATCTACTGACAGATAACCTTGTGCAGCTTTACGACATTCACGCTCCCATTCGTGCAGTGAAAATGAAACACCTTCCGGCACCATGGCTTACAGACGATATTAGGACTATCATGCACAGAAAGGCTGTAACCAAAACTAAATACAAGTGTCGGCCCTCGCCGCTGAATCGGGAAATTCTTGTTGATGCACGCAATCGTTGCAATAAGGTGTGTAGAGATGCCCAACGCCGCCACATCCACACCTCAGTTGAAAACGGAGATCCAGCAAAAGTCTGGAAATTTCTTAAGTCCATGGGAGTTGGAAAATCACGCCAAGAAACGATTCCTAAAGGTTTAGATATTGATCTACTGAATCAACACTTCTCATCTTCGTCCCACAGTAATGTGACCATGAAGGCTGCTACTATTAACTATCTTTCAAACCTTCCAACTCCGGACCATCCCCCATTTATTTTTAGTCAATTCTCTGATTGTGATGTTAAGACGAGCATAGTTTCAATCACGTCTAACGCAGTTGGTAGTGATTGCATAAGCCGGAAAATGATACTCCCTGTCCTCGACGAAATCCTTCCTATCCTATGCTATATCCTGAACTACTCTATATCCTATGGTGCCTTTCCATCAATGTGGAAAGAGGCCAAAGTCATTCCTTTACCCAAAAAATCCAGTCCTACTTCCTTTTCAGAATACCGTCCTATCTCCATCTTGCCTTTCCTCTCCAAAGTCCTAGAACGCCTTGTCCACAATCAGCTCAGTACTTTTCTTTGTAAGAATAGTCTGCTGAATCCTTTCCAATCCGGTTTTCGTCCTGGTCACAGCACCACTACAGCCTTAGTTAAGGTCACTGATGACATACGGTTAGGCATGGAGAGAGGAAATCTGACAGTTCTTTGTTTACTAGATTTTACTAATGCATTCAATACTGTCGATTTCGATATCCTGCTTGGCATGCTTCGCTCGCTTAACATATCTCCAACGGCGATTGACTGGTTTCGTAGTTACCTGTATGGCCGCCGGCAACGTATATGCATAGAAGAGTCTTGCTCTTCGTGGTGCTATATTTCTGCCGGTGTACCTCAGGGTGGCGTTTTATCTCCTTTACTTTTCGCAATATTTATAAACTCCATTACCAAAAAACTTCTTTCTTCCTACCACCTTTATGCAGACGATTTGCAAATTTATAAGCAAGCTGACCACGTGAATTTGGCTGATGCCTTTCATATTATCAACAAGGATTTGGTTTCAATCTGTGAGTGGAGTGAGGCGCATGGGTTGCAGGTTAACCCATCGAAGACTCAGCTCATTGTTGTTGGCAGCTCAAGGATGATCCCCAAGATAAACTGGTCACAGCTCCCCCAGGTTCAGTTTAACGGAACTGCTATTCCAATCAGTGAAAAGGTTAAGAATCTTGGGGTTTGGATCGATAAGCATCTTTCTTGGGGTCCTCAGCTACAAGACGTAAGTCGCAAGATTTTTGCGTCTGGTAAGTCACTGAGACGATTGCGGAATTTTCTTCCAACTGCCACTAAAACTGCGCTTGCACAATCCCTTTTACTTCCCATCCTTGACTACGCTGATGTCAGTTATCCAGATCTTACTGAGGCACAACTAGATAAACTTGAGCGACTTCAAAACTTTTGCATAAGATTTATATTTGGCCTGCGCAAATATGATCACATATCTGAATTTCGTACAAAGCTCAAGTGGCTTCCCGTACGTCTTCGCCGGAATTCTCATATCTTGATTCAGCTCTACAGTATTTTGTTTAACCCTAAAACCCCCTCTTATCTTAAAGAACGTTTCAAGTTCCTTCATGACACACACAATAGTTATCTGAGGTCATCGGAAAACCTGAGACTAGAGATGCCGATGCATTCCACCAGTTTCTATGACAAATCTTTTACTGTTCAAGCAGTACGCTTATGGAATGACTTGCCCGTGTCGGTAAGGCGTGCTCAATCTTTGTCCACTTTTAAAATTATGATAAAAAATCACTTCCTCTCTCCTTAAACAGCACCATTATATTTTCTTTACTCCTGTTTCATGTCTATTGTTATATGTATATATTTATTTAGATTGGTATAATATACTTTATGTATGTATTTATTTTATCGTGTAAATAGTACACCACAGACTACGTACAATATTTGTCTCTCCTTCCCTTTTCAATCCATCCAAAGGTTGTCTTTAAAAGATCGCTCTTAGCGATAAGACCGCCCATTGTGTCACCCTTTGTAAAATTTCTATATTTATGTCTGTAATCTATATGGTGTACATAATAAAGAGTATTCTATTCTATTCTATTCTATTCTAATGATTTTAGAAGCTTGAGCAATGTGGGTAGCTCCATTCTTCTATAATAATCATAAATATGATTTCTAATAGCAACCTTAGCAAAATCATCCAAATCTGTGATTGGCTTCACCTTGGTCCGCTTTTTGTTGGGTGTCGATAATTTATTTTCAAACATCCCATCTTGGCCAATTTTCTCACGTGTTATACGCGAAACAGTATTGCGGCCAATATCAAGAGCTTCGGCTACTCGTTCTACAATATGATTCAATGGTAACAACGGTCCATTATTTTGTTGTTCTCTTTCAAAGTAGTCTCGGAGGCGAACAACAAGCTCCCTGGCCTGACTACCCAAAACAGTTTTTTTTGTATGCTTAGGCATGGTAATAACAACAAACTCAACAAACTTATAACAAATAACAATTTAACAAAAATGAAAACAAACAATGAAATCGTAATACGTGTCACATTAAGTCACAATATAACACGCTTGCACTCGTACTCGCACTCACAGCATCGCACGGGTAAACAACATGGCCGCCGCGCCGATGCACCATAGAGCAAAAATGTTGTCACGAAAAAAAAAAAACATAAACCCGATTTTGATTATTTTATATAAGTACAAAGATAATTATGTAGCCATAAAACATTTATATTGACAAGTTTATACACGTAGCACACACGTAGTTACACTGCACAACTGAATAATACACTAATTTTCATAACAATATTAAAGAGAACTAGATTCACGCTGCGAGTATCGTTAGCGATAAAAATGAATTGCATAACCTCACATCCCTACGTGGTACTGACAAATGTCAACGTCATACGGGCAACTGTCACCCGCACCATGCTACAGCGCAAATAGTGTAGTGGACATAGTGAAGTCTTTGAGCTTCTGGAATACTTTAATTTTTTATTACCTACCTGGTAATCCCACCCACTAGCATCTAGGTTGCCGTAGTCATCTCCTTTCTGATAATCGACGCATTTATTTTTCTTCTCGTAATTTGTAAAAATATCTATTACTTTTCCGATAGCCTGAAATAAAAGATTTTTCATTAGAGCTTGTATGGTTTCTTGAACTTAGGGAATTTAATTTGTATGAAACTTGTGATTAGGACCAATGCCCACCTGTAATAGTTTATCACCAGACAAAGTCTCGTTCAGGTACTGGCAGACGACCCTCACGGGTTCAGCAGGTAACGGCGTCAGGAAGTCTGAGGAAAACGGATAGTTCACCATGGCCAGCGTGGAGTACATGGACTCCAGGAATTCTATCAGCACATTCAGGTCTGTGGAGTTCTTGATAGGTGTACAGAGGTTGAAGGTTTTGTGCAGGAATTCCGAGCCGTTGGCGGTTGAGGAGTAGTTTCTGAGAACAATAATAGATCAAATTAACAAAACGCTGAAAATAAGATGTAAGTTCTTGGCAAATGAGCACCATTTACAGCTCTATAGTACTGGTTTTACTACTAAATATTGAAGTAACAGCACTTCGAATCAGGGCCGTCCTTTTCACTGGCCACACTAGGCATGTGGCCCAGGCTCCGCGATCCATTGGTCACCTAGTACCGGCCAGTGTCGTAGCTAGAGGCTGTCAGAAGAAAACCCAACTTATCCTTGACGGAGTGCTAACATTTTCGAGGTCGCTGCATTCTCCATTTCATTCCCCATTATCTTAAAGTGCACAGAACCTTCAGTAGGTTAAAGACGGCTCTGTTTGGAATGGCCATTCAAGATTTTGATGGTAATTGTCATGGCCATCTTGTGTGAATGAGAAGCGCGACCCCTGGCAAAGTTCTTACTTAATAATCTCTCTCGCTCATTAATGCTTACCTAACAACGCTCCAAGATTCCCTGATGTTGGTAGAACAGTTGGTGTCAACAGTCCTGAAGCTGGAAGTCACGAGCCTGTTGAAGACTCCGCAGGGAGCCATGCCGGAGAACATGTGCACGGGGGCGGAGGCCGCGATGGCGCCGTTGACGATGTGAGGGTACTTCATGCGGAAGTAGGCTGCTAGCATGCCGCCGTAAGAGCCTGGAGGATACAATAAACGAAGGTATAGGTATCGCAGTACTAGTTTCCGATGGGAATGATGGAAGCGTATGACTCGGGTGGCGGTGTTTTTTTGCCGCAAGAGGTTAGGGATGGCCACCAATGTTGTCATATTTATAGTAATACCTAAAACTGCTATTACTAATCCATCTTTAAAGTCTTTGTTCTGTAGGTTGCTCGGTTGGTTTTTTATAGGGAATGGGAGGTCCTTGCACTGAGATCTGAGATAATTTTATGGTGACGAACAATTTCGACCTATCATCTAGTCAACTGAAGGTTGTGCTAAAGTCGAAATACTTTTTTTGCAATTGATTAAACTAGGTATTTACACCTAAAGATATAGTGAGCTTATTGTTATTTTTTCAATATTAGGTATCTGTGTATAATAGAATAGAATAGGTACACTAAACTGTCCGACGCCGACCGACGCCCAGTTATTGTTTTCATACAATAGCGTATTCAATTACAGTCATGAATAAACATCTTAATTAATTCTCGAAAGCTGCAGTGCGATTCTGTAACCATCTCAGTGTGAAAACTTAGGTGAAGTGAGCGCGGAGTGAGCTGTCAGTGTCATCCCACCTGATACTAGGGATTGACCGAGCATACATTTACAATCATCATCACGAATTAAAACTATCTGTCTGAAAAATTAGCCCTTAGTGATCTCAAGCTAACGGTCAATGATCTTGGCTAACGAAACGGGCTGGGTATACAATGAAAACTCTTGGTATGCTGCAACGGCACCATATATGTATTTACACGAAAACTGATACCATGAATTCAGAAAATATCAGGTTGGCACAAAAGTAATGAGACACTTGGTTTACGTTTTATATTTTTCATTATTATTACAATACAAAACGCTTAGTCAATTATGTAATCACCATTAGCATATCTGAGACTTCTTGCCAACGATCCGGCAAAGTTTGGATGCCTTTCGCTCAGAACTCTGATGGCTGTGTCTCGAAAACGTTGTTCAACTCCGCCTCTACATCAAAATCATTAAATTGTTTACCCCGCAAATTTTGTTTTACTGAAACAAAATTTGCTCGGTAAACAATTTAATGATTTAGTGTTCGAACTTGTCGCTCGTCCATTTTTCTTCAAACTGATTAAACCGATCGCGAGGGCGGCTTTATATACCCCCACATCACAAGTACCTACAATGTTCTACAACATTCTAGAATCAACTTGAAAAAGGAAATGTATAGAGTTTCGTAGTGTCTCATTACTTTTGTGCCAAAACGTTGATATTTTACGTCAGCTTGAAAAAAAAAATGCTCTTCAGTATAAAAATGCTTTTTTTTTTAGCTTTTGCTTTTTAGTTTATCAGACATTTTTCATCCTTATTCTATCCGCGCTAGTCGGGCTACAACCACGATCTCCCCAAAAATGTCACAGTGTCATACAATGTAGCCTTAACTCACCTCCAAATGCTATGACGGGGTATCTAGGCTTGATGGTGTCGCCCTGGAGGTAGTTTATGAGTTCTGCGTAATCGGCCAGCGCTTGCGCCGATGACAGGTATCCGATGTGATCATTGTCCAAGGACTTGTTGCCAAAAGGCATTGACGCTCCATAGTATCTGTAATTTTCGATATTTCCGTGAATGATGTGGACAGAGAAGTTAGCGGAACACCTAGATCTAAGCTGTTCCATTTCTACACGGTGTCAGGGACATCAATTCGCAAACTAGCAGTTACCATGAATGCAGCAAATGAATGGACACCTCAGCATAGACAATATTTTTCGGCGGTTATTAAGAAAAAAATCTGCTGTAAGTATTAAAGTAATTTCTACACCGTCAGAATATATTAAACAGCTGATTTTTTTAAACAAATCATATACTGAATTTATGGTAACAGTTTCCGTATCGATGGTCCCATAACCCGGAATAAAAGTTAGAAGAAGAAGAGTTTATTGGTTGCTGCATATATACCTGCCTGGAACTACTCTTGACATCGATCACGCCTGATGGAAAGCGGTGGAAAAGGTATATGATAGCAGGAGCGTGCCCAGAAGATGCCTGTCGTTCACTCTTGCTTTGAAGGCAAACAGTTAAATATGCTCATAAAGAATAGAAAAAAAATCCGCCTCTAATTAACCTAAGGAGACAGCTTCTTGTACTCGTAATGAATGTTTCTGGCTGTTTGTAATGAACTTTTGGATAATCATGGAAGGGAGGGGAGTTAATAAATTATTGTTATCAAGTTACAATGTCCTTCACCACACAATCCTCACCTATGAAAACTTCATGAAAGTCAATTTTGAGAACGCCAAAAAATAATCAAGAAATAGTCAGAAATAGTCACCAAGGTAAAAAAAAAAATAGTCGCATTACGATTCCGAAATTATAGCTATAAGTTGGTGAAATGGTGAGGATTGTGTGGTGAATGTCTCCACACAATCTTCACCTACACAGAGTACAGCCAAAAGGCTGGGAGTATCAACTTGGTTTCAATTCCAAAAAAATTGTCAAGAAATAGTCGTAACGCTATGCCAAATCTCGAAAATAGTCATTAAGTGATTCCAGAGATATAAAGCTGCCTCGGCGAGGCTTACGTGGTGAACCTTTCTCGTCACAATCTTCACCTGATTACCGCGGAACGCTTACGTTTTTTTATTTGAATTTGGTGTCAAAAAATAGTCAGTAAAGACTCGTCTCCAACCATGATATTTTCGACGATTTACTATGTACGAGTAGAAGTATGTTAAACTTCCATGTAAACTTCTACATACATTTTGTTCTGGGACAGTCGCGAACACTAAAATTACAAATCTATTACAAATATTATAATATTTGCACCTATATCACTTTTAAAACAGTAATAAAATATTGTAGTTACTTATGTATTTTTTTTTCTGTTAAAGTTTAACAAATACCTATGTTGCCTGCCATTTCATTTCTAGACATTTCCTTCCGGCTGGCTTTATGAAATAAAGTAACTTCAAATATATATGCATATACTAGCCAACTATCCGGCTTGACACGGGTAGCATAATTCTATACACTTAAACCTTCCTCATGAATCACTCCGTAAATTGGTGAAAACCGCATGAAAATCCCTTCGGTAGATTTTGAGTTTATTGCGTTCAGACGCGGCGGGAACTTTGTTTTTTAATATGTTATGATTGTGATAAAACACATACTTAAAAAATCCCCACCTTTGAAAACTGCATGAAAAGGTATTCATGAAGTTTTCAAAGGTGGGGATTTTGTGGTGGATCCGTTACATTGTGCACTAACCTATGCTCGGCAAACACAAGTTTCGCTCTGAATTCTTCTGCGATCTCCCACATGAAGCCTGTGTGCTTGGCAAACACTTCTATTTGGCCCTGAAAATTATAAGAAATATCATTAAAATATGTACCTAGATATTATATAAAGGTATTTAAGCAGAGCTTGTGGTGAGTGATATTTAGACGAGATAGTGAGGCGAGAAATTTCAATCACTAGAAATAGCTTATGGGAGGAAGAAGTGCTTTTTGCTGTGCTGGAGAAATAATTAAATATTCAGGTCTTCAGAGTGTTATCTTATAGGTAGGTAAATATAGAAGTTCTTCGTAGTGGCGATTTTTCACACAAAATAGCAATAATTCTTTATTAGGTAGGGGTTTTTTTATTTATAGGTATACTTTATTGTGCGTACAGGTGCGTGATGATTGTAAAGCTCGATAAGTTTAGCCGGAAAAATATAAACTTGCTCATCGACTGATGCAGAGGCAAACAGAGCAGACCAATCTATACTGTTGGCATCCTTGCAATGATTGTCAACACTAATTTCACAAAAATTGCGTTGCATAAGAATTTTAGCTTTAGATGAGCGAATTTTGTATGACAAAAAAATGAGGTCATGATAGATAAAGGCATCGGCAGAACACTGTGTTTGTTTTCTTTCAACTGCTTCACAGGCGAAATTTGACACGACACCTAAATTGGATATACACACCACAAGTACCTACATAGCTACTTCTCATAACAGGCTTTTAACATACCAAAGTTGAATTAGTGACAATGCAATATACTGTAACTTGACTCCATGTTATGAATGTTATGTAGGTAAACAAATATTGTGGGTAAAACGTTATTTACTCGATTTGCATTGTTTTTGCTTGACTGATGGATGACTCATGATTAACGAAAAATTAATAAAGAATATTATCTATGATTAATCTACCCATATAATTATATAATAATAATAATAATAAAGCAAAGCTGAAGAGTGTTGTATAAACGCGCTAATCTGTGACCCTACCAGTCGCCTTAAAAAAATATTTTTGCATTAGGAATTTAAGCTACCAAAAACAAAAATATTTTTTGAAAAGGTTATTTAAAACCAAAGGTTAATAAGGTTAGGTTAAAGGTTATTTAGAACGCTAAGCGCAAACGAAGTAAACGCGTGGGTGGGCGATGCGACGCGACGCGGTGGGATACACAAGAAATTTCCATAGACATATAGAGGATGGACTGCGCGATCTACTCAGGAAATTATCCACTTTGTTAGAAAGGGACAGTGCGATGATACTCCCCTGCTCTGTCTCTCTCTGTAGGTTTGTAGTTATGAAAATATCTGCAGAGTTGTGACGTGGACCAATCAGAATTTTAGAAAGAGATAACAACAGGGGAGTATCCGATATCTCTCACACGTTTTCTGACCATATTTTCGTTACTGCTAGGATAGGGATTGCACAGTCCATCCTCTATGTCTATGGAAATTTCACGCGGACGCTAGTTAATTAATAACTTTGCGCCAAATAGTTGTACCTACTTTTTGATTAGGTACATAAGCCAAGCTTCAGGAATAACATAAGTACATAACACATAAAAAGCTTAATAACTTGCTCGTGTTTAGATGCGACCGTATAGGTAATATCTGATTAGAATATAAATATTTTGGTACTCAGGCGTGTACCTATTAGATAACCCGAGATTTATTATGTCTGTATTAACATAGCGACGTTTTTTCATTTAGTTAGAGGGTTTTTATTTATAAACGATGATTAAAGTCAAGGGACGTTCAAACGTCAAAAATGTATGGTTAAACAATCGCTAAACACTAATCTTTCAGCAACGTTTATGAATAAAGGGGAAATAAATGCAGATGTTTTGTGATCGATCATTCTATGAATGCGGAAATCCCTAGAAATAAATACTAAGTGCATAAACGTTTATGTTTCAGAACAATATTAATAAATTTATCTCGTCTAAAATGACTAAATGACTAAATAACTAACTAACTATACTCCATTCGAAATAAGATTACACATTTAAATAAACCTTTTTTAAAGTCCGTTCTACCAATTTTGAATTCTAAAACCTAGGTATAAGGATGGCATTCAAAGCAAAAAAAAGTGGTTACAATATCAACTGTTTAGGTACTACAGCTGCCATTTGTCATGCCACCAATGCAATAGAATATTGCGCTTATTTCAAATGGAGCATAGATAAATTAATACAAAAAACATCAAACAAAAGGGCACATAAAGGCACAGTAACATGTATGTAGTATAAATATGGAATCGAGGTTTCCGGCTACTGGGACCGCAATTAACTAGGACCGCGGTCCCAATCGCCGGATCCGTAAAAATTAAATAATTTTCTTCCGGCGACTGGGACCGCTCATAAATGATAACTGAAATCAAAAAAATGTACAGTCAAACGAACAATTTTTAGATGTAATAATTGAAGAAAAATCTTTTTTGATTTAAAAATATCATTTATTGATATAAAAAAAACAGCCTTTTACTACAGTTCTGTTGTAATATGTGTATGTTTTTATTACGAAAGTTTTAAATAACAGAACTGCCGTGCGATTCTGTAACCATCTCACCGTGAAAGCTTGGGTGAAGTGAGCGTGGAGTGAGCTGTCATTCGCTAGGTATTAACACTATTAAGTGCTCACTTCACTTATGATTTCACGGTGAGTTTTTTACAGAATCGAATAACAACAAAAAATAAAATAACATAAATCGTGCTTATAATAATAATCAACAATTTTCAAACAATTAACAATCAGAAATTTATTTATTATTAATTATTTATCACAAAATCAGCCTTTTAGTGGTACCGTAAATATTAAAAAAAAATAACATAAACCTTTGTGTGTGTTTACCTGCATGTGGGAATTTTGTAAAAACGGGCTAGCTTATCTATTAAGTACTAAGCGCATAGGACAAAATCATGTCTAGAACGAGTCAATGATATTCATATGAATAATTAAGAAATTTTTTCGTTCGACTGTACCGATTTTTTAAGTTATCTATGAGTGGTCCCAGTCGCCGGAAGAAAAATATTTAATTTTTACGGATCCGGCGACTGGGACCGCGGTCCCAGTCGCCGGAAACCTCGCCGGAAACCTCATGGAATCACTGTCATTTTATTTGGTAGATAGGTACCTAGTGTACCTACCTAAATAGTTTTTTAGTAATTGTTATAAGTAATCAATTGTATGTTAATAATATAGCATTTCTTTTAGACGTCTTTTCCAAAATATATTTCTTTAACTTTATTAGTCATCTTCAAACGGCAGTTTAAAATAAAAATTTCGAAAACACAAAGAACTCCACAGTTAGCTGTAAGTTTTTTGCCGGGCATCGAACTTGAGAGTTATGGAGCATTGTCTACCACTCGAGCGAACAGAACTTTTTATAAGGGGTCAAAGTATTTACCACTGAGCTAACGTCCCATTTCACTAAAATGTAAACAGACTCCGATAACAGACTATTCGTAGTGATATGGCTACGTTTGATGCTAAAATAACTCTGAAGTGCTAGATAACGGTACTTTGTAGAATTAACAGTAAATCATTCTTTTTTATTACTTACTCCTAATAGAGAATTATGGAAGGAAAAAGACATGTTGCGCAGACCCCATATACATTGGTAAGGGCAGGAGCATGATGATCATTTAATTGTTTACATATGAATAGATAGATGGTTAAGTGCATACAAAAGACAGGACTACAAACAAAATCACAATTAAACGATAATAAATTCAAACAAATGAAATAAACTAATAAATGGTTGGTTTTAATGGATTGATGGCAAGTGGGAATACTTGGTACCCAGAGTGCAGTTAATTATATTACTTGATTAAAGATGGAGGTTAGGTTAGAACATGGCTTTTCGAAAAGATTATTAACTACTTATTAGATACAATTAATTAGCACGGGATACACACTGTAAAATTCCCCAACAAGTTTTTCAGTAAACTTTTTGTAGAGTATTGCAAGTACATAATAGCTGTAACATCCAATGATATTAATTTGTGTATGTAATATCATTGGTAACATCTAATACACTTTTTCTCTGTTTCATCGCTGCTATACGTATTACTGTAACGATTTCTAGCTGATTGGAAACAATAATAATGTAAATCGTTAAAGAAAATAAAGGTAGGTCAGGTTATCACATTATACAAAGCAGAGACTGACAAATACGGAGTTAATGTTGTGATTGTGTATACTTGGTAAGCCTGTAGGTAATTAATAAATGCAACAAAAGAATGCACATAATAAAGTAGGAAAAGTTGTTAAAATTGGTGAAAAACTACAGAAAACGGGAGCACAAAGCATGAGGGTATTAGCAAAACTCACCTCATTCCCCGTATAGAAGAAGATAGGACCCCCTCCTCGATCCCAGTTATCTTCATTCTCCAGATACTTTATTTCAAAAGTCTCATTCCTCTGAAACCCGAAATGGTCGAGGGGTACTCGGAACCATTTTGTTTCGAACTTGTAGTCTGCCCGCACTAGAGTTAGCATCACTAGGGTATAAAATATAATCCGTAACATGTTGAATTACTTGAATTATAAAGCCACGTCCATTCCGTTTGGTTTCCGATGTGATAATGAGTGATCTCGCTCGCGGCGAAACGTTTACTCGGTTATGCAATGTGATGTACAGTTGGGGAGAAAAGTCGTGCACTTGTGTTTGTATTTTCATTAGGTATGTATAATACATTATGTTTTTCTGATGAATTGTGTAAATAGATATTGATTATGCGATTGTGTAGAGCTAAGAACGTTGTAATGCGAGTAAGACGAGTTAGTTGTTTTTGTAATAGGATTATTTTATTATAGTTTGTATCTACTAGTAATTAGTTTACATTACATTTTGTCATTCATCGTGTTCTTTCATTTGGAATACTTAATTGTACAGTTTTTCATTAACTGTAGAATATCTGTTGCAGCTGTTATAATAAAAAAAAAATTGAATTATATTTTTGCTAGAAACACAATTATAAACTTAATTACTTAATGTAGTTTGTATAGCAACACTAACGAGTAATATTGTACTTCAGAATTTAACCGACTTTAGTATTTCGTAAACTGCTATTTAAATACATAAACCTTCATTGCAAACAGCATCATAACCGCTTAACACACTATTTATCACAATCTGAATCATTTTGAAGGATATTGCTAATCCATTGCTTCATATGTTCCAAAAATTGGTCTGCTCAGCAACGTAAACGACGCAATGAATGTTGTTGAACTGTCAAATAGAAACCCATTGCTACTGATAGAGTGTTACACAATTATTACCACGTAGCTCACCCAGAAAAAACAAGTTGTGATGCAGTTTAGTTTTTGGCTGAAAATATATTTATGTAGCACTTTTGTGTGCGAAGACCATAACGTTATTATCTGAGTTCATTTGACCCCTGTGTCTCGGCAGCCGGCAGGATGTACCTAACCTACTCTCTGTACATGCCACTAGGTGCTCCGAGTACATTCGGTGATTAGGTACGGTCAACCGCTCCTCGTCCTCAGTCTACAAACTACGAAAACCTTTACTGCTTGAAGAAGGCACTGGCATTGCCAAATCGTTACCATGGATATGTAGTTGAGTATACAACTATACAAGAATGTTTTGTCCCTTATCGGGTTTCTGCTTATCTACGAGGAAAATTATAACATTTGGTTGGTTTAATTGTGGTTTGTGGTTACATATTATAGCAAATTAACGTACAGACGCCAGCACATCAAGCTACCCGAAACTGTCAAATTTTCCCAATCAACTTTGAACCTAATGATTTAGCAATAATGTTGAAAATCTATTAATGACATTTGACAGATTGTAGTAGCTTGATATGCTGGCGTATGTACAGACGCCAGCACATCAAGCTACTACAATATGTCAGATTTCTTTAATAGATTTTCAACTTTATCGCTAAAGCATAAGGTTCAAAGTTGATTGGAAAAATCTGACAGTTTCGGGTAGCTTGATGTGCTGGCGTCTGTACATACACAATGACACACATATAATATCAGTAGTCAAAAATTTAATGTTTTTAGGTACTTAACAGCTGATTAAAGTTAAAAATAATAAATAATGTAAGAAAACATAATAAGTTGTTAAACTTTTGATTTTAACTTCATAAAAAACATAGATAAATACTTGTTAGTTAAATGTTTGTTTATTAACCTAGATAACATTGGAAACACGATCTTAAATCAATGATATCATTATTTGAAGATTTATTGAGATGAAGCAAGTGCGTTTCTATCAATAAATTAATTGTTGAGCGAAAACCTATGGGTATACTCGTACAACGTGTAACGTTAAATGCGCAAAACCTCAGACACCCCAACTGATTTTTAATTCAATTGACCTATTTCAAAGAGAAAAAAAAACATTTAAAAAATTGGAAAGGTTTTATGTGCTGTTTTAGTTTTATTGGCAATTCTGATTGTTTCTTGCGTCTGCGACGACGCTCTATCGAGGGAGGAGTCGTCACCGGGCCGCTGCGCCGCGCTGACATTATTATTTTTGAACAGTGATTTAAATGTTTCCATCACACTTTTCCAGGCTTTGGAAAAACTTTCGCCAACATTCTCACCATTTCACAATATTGAATGTTTGTGTACAAAAACGCCATATACGCGAAATTAGCGTGCACGCGCCGCCGGCGTAACGGGATAAAACAATTACACCTGTGATGCATGTGCCGGCGCCGCACAGACTGACTGAAGTAAGCATGGCCACTGTTCACGTATTTCGCGCGATCCGCCTCCGTGCAGATCGTCATTTCTCTTTTTAACCCTTAGGTTACGTTTAAGTTAAAAAAAGATAGGGAGCATTATTGTTTACTTCAAATTGTCTTATTCATGGTACTATGGATGATACGTATTTGGAATGAAATAAAAGCTATTATTATTTTTATTTTTATTTTATTTTATTTATTAGGGACAACAAACAGCAGTATATTAAATATTACACATGATTGGAGTACTAAACTAATAGAATTAACAAATACACTACTCACGACGTTATCCACAGATTACCATATAAAATAATTAGCATAGGTACTGTTAATAATAACAATAAGGGCAAACTTACAGATACTGATTACAAAGTTAAAATTATTACTCAGTTTGTTATTAAAATGTATCTCGGAGAGAATACAATAAAGTGAAAAAATCTAATAATATCTGCGTCTAGGGATAAATTAAAAGATTATTAATCAGATAAAATCGGCATGCAAGAACAAGAGAAAAAAAAAGAGAGAGACAAAAAAAAACAAAAAATAAAAAAAATAAAAAAAAAAACGCATGAAGTATAGGAATCAAAATCAAATAAATCAACACTTATGTCCGTTCCTTTAAAGTAGAAATAACTTGATTTTTAAACCTATTCTTGTTCAGAAATATAATATCAATTGATCCAAAATTTTTATTATAAGTGTCGACCAATCGGTGCAGCGGTGAGCGTGCGCCTGAGTTGGTATGACAGAAATTTGTGGCAAACAAACACCGTGAGCGTACTTCTCTACTCTGTACTGTGCGAGGGACCAGGTAGCACAAACTTCTCACAAGTTCAGAACAATCAAACTTGTTGCGGCATATACTGAACAGGGTCATCATTTCTAGGAGTGTGCGTCTAGATTGTAGGGTCAGGATATTATATTTTTTGAGCAATGATTGGTAGGAAATCCTTTTACGAAAGCATCTATAGTGCACAGAGCGAAGGTATTTTCGTTGGACTAACTCCAATATTTCTATATATTTTTTGTAGAAAGGATTCCAAATAGGGACTGCGTACTCTAATTGTGGTCGGATTATCGACTTGTATAAATGCAAATAAGTTGAAGGGCGGCGGAATTCCCTAGATGCGCGCATTACGAAGCCAAACTTTTGATAAGCTTTATTGACTATATTATTCACATGCGCGTCGAGATGGAGCCTGCTATGCTATTCTGAAAATGGTAAATCACTTCGAAAGCCATCTCGCAAGTCATCTCGAAAGTCACAAGTCACTTCGCTTCTCATGTCGCTTGTACAAGTTTCGGTATTCACATGTCAAGATCAAGGCCAAGTGAAGTGAAGTGAGTTCCGAAAACTCAAGTGACATTGCTCTATGGTAGTAGGGTAGTGACGCTGAATTGTGTCTTGTTATAATTTATATCGAATTATTCCCTTTATGTCGAG
The DNA here is from genome assembly GCA_949629135.1 of Eremobia ochroleuca. Lineage (NCBI taxonomy): Eukaryota > Metazoa > Arthropoda > Insecta > Lepidoptera > Noctuidae > Eremobia > Eremobia ochroleuca. Next base: position 22,749,062 of record OX451386.1, on the reverse strand, counting down.
TCCCGTTATGTCGAGTCTGGAAGTCTATTGTTCTCCAAATTATTGATATTTTACGCTTTCTATTACCTTTATGTCGAGTTTGGTGAACAGGTACAGTCAGGGATGTAAATTAAAAGCCAATGGCATAAAAACATTGTTTTTATTATTTGTTCTATTACTTATTTTCATATACCTATAAGTTTAATCTTTCTTAATCTAAACATATAAATCACAGTATAATCATCACTATTGTTGCAAATGTTAAACAGCTTTTACAATAAAAAATAATTCTTCTTGCAAAAGTAACTTTCTTAATCTAAATAAATCACAGTATAATCATCACTATTGTTGCAAATGTTAAACAGCATATATAGTTTTACAGTAAAAAATAATCTTCTTATAAAAGTAACTTTCTTAATCTAAATAAATCACAGTATAGGTAATCATCACTATTGTTGCAAATGTTAAACACTATATACAACGTGTAACGTTAAATGCGCAAAACCTGACACCCCAACTGATTTTTAATTCAATTGACCTATTTTAGAGAGAAAATAAGTCATTAAAAAAATAGTAAAGGTTTTATGTGCTGTTTTAGTTTTACTGGCCATTCTGATCGTTTCTTGCGTCTGCGACGACGCTTTATCGAGGGAGGAGTCATCACCGGGCCGCTGCGCCGCGCTGATATTAGCTTGCTTGACCTATTAATAAATAGACACGGCAACGTTTTTAATGAAGATTTTTTTGAAAAATGTGACCTATGTTAAAAAGTGATTCAATTAATTCTGCTCGTTATTCTCATCAAACTATTTTCAGATTTTGCGCATTTAACGTTACACATTATATAGATTTACAGTAACAAATAATTCTTCTTATAAAAGTAACTTTCGACTCACTGAATTTAGCTGAATTTGCGCTTTGCAATAATAGTTTATAGTTTATTTCAGCCATAAATGCAATGTAAATGCATAATTTTGTACGTTTTAATATTTACAAGTTTTATTTGAGATGAGAATGAAAAAACTAGGCTGAACGCAGTATCGCCTTTGCCTCATGTCCGTGTATATTGAAAAAAAAAAAACGTTTAAAATTGTTTGTTTACAAACAAGCAGTTTAAATTATATTTATTTTTCCGCGATTTTTCAGTAAAGTGAGTAAAGTGATTAACAAAATGAAGTAAGTACGATTTCTGTGGTAATTAGTTACTGCCGGTATCGATATATTCACATTTAAGTAATTGTTAATTCTCTACTTCAGTGCCGAGCGTACTTCCCATCCATCTGCGGCCCAAGTGGAGACGCTAATAGATTTTTTAGAAAGGAAGCCTAGCTTGGCTCTGCCAAAAATTAAAGCGCCAAACAGGCAGCTAATAAGGAGTAGGATCGTATCACCCTAACACTATACAGTGTGTCCGGACATGGACTAGCGATATTCTAAATACTTAAATATAAGCTATTTTAAAGTACAATTACACTATAGGCTTAGGTCCAATATACTTCCCCGCTATGTGGCAGCCATTTTGTTTTTTTTGTTGAAGTATGCTCTATGCGAGTACAAAAAAAATCATATATCTCAAAGTTTTAGTCATACTGAGATAAAAATAGGCTTATTCGAAAGGCAATAATATTGTCTACCGTCTGCACTACAAAGCAATATGTTCACAATTCCATAACTTTTGAAAAAAAATGTGAAAGTCGAAAAAAAAAACAAAAAATTATGCAATTCAACCAATAATTGTTAATTACTACAAAAACAACCCCGAGAGCTTTTTTATTTTTTATACTAGATCGACAGTTTTTGAGCTAAGCTACAATACAACATAAAATTCACAACTGTATGTCTAATACTTTAAGAGTTATTGTTGTATGAACATAGCGTATGCGCAAGCACAAAAGGCCTTTGTCGGAACCCTAAACAGGAAATCATTAAAAAAACATAACATTCATATTGAATTTTATTTAATGTTTTTTCCAATATTAAATGAAGATTAAAATATCTAAAGCAGTTGCTCAAAGTGGCCACCTCCAGCTTGTAGACACACTACGGCTCTCTGTGCCACCTGGGTTGATGAGCGCCTAATTAAATCCAAATCGGATCTAATTTCTTCGGCGGCTGCCATAATTTTTGCGACGAGTTCTTCCCTGGTATTTGGAACTGTAGCGTATACTTTTTGTTTCATATGACCCCACAAAAAATAATCCAAGGGTGTCAAATCGGGTGAGCGAGGCGGCCACGCTACTACACCACCACGACCGATCCACGGCTGTAGATTATTATTTAAATATTCTCTCACTGCTCGAGAAAAATGCGCGGGTGCACCATCGAGCTGGAACCACATACGCCGACGGTATGATAGAGGTAGGTCCATGAGGCTGTCCGCAAACTGTGTCTGTAAGAATTCTAAAAATCTAGCGCCGTTTAATGTAGGTGGCAATTCCAATGGCCATATCAGCCTATCGTTGATTATGCCGGCCCACACATTTACTGAGAATTCATGTTGAAATGAGCTTGGGCGCACCGCCCTTGGATTTGCGGAGCACCAGAGATGGTCGTTTCTGTGGTTTGTAATCCCAGCTCTTGTAAATTTGGCTTCATCAGTCCACAGTATTCTTTGTAAAAAATTACGGTTCTGTCTCAAATTTCTATTTATCCACGAACAAAACACAGATCTCGCAGCAAAATCTGGTTCGATCACGTCTTGAACCCGTCGAAAATGATAAGGGTGTAACCCTTCTCTTTTCAAAATTCTCCATACATGCCACTTAGACATTCGAAGTTGCACTGAAATCCGTCTAACGCTTAGTCTAGGATCATTGGTTATTAGTCTAAGCACTTCTTCTTCATCTTCGGGCGATACCAAGCGATTGCGTTCATTAACAGCTCTTTGAATACCTCTTTCCGCTAATCTTGAATGCACGTCGATAAAAGTTTGGCGACTCGGTGTAGGCCTGTTAGGGTACCTTCGTCGATATTCTTGTACAGCCAAATTTGCACTTCCATTGCAAAAGCCATACACAAAGTGTATGTCAGCAATATGTTGCGATGAATATTGACGCTGTGCCATACTTTATCACACTTTTAAATACAAAACACTAACGCAGCACGTAAACAGCACGGACGGTAAGTGAAAGTAGCGATAGCGATCACAACGCAGGGCGAGGGACAACTAAACTAACCCAACTAATAATTTGTCCTTAAAACTGATTTTGTTTCAGGTAGTGGACTAATACGTTCTATCTCGCTTACTCACGGTAGTAACGAACAGTATTTCTCGCCTGCTCTCAGATGGAATACAGTGAATGCCATAAATGACACTCTGGCGGTTAACAAAGACGTTTTGTGCTTGCGCATACGCTATGTTCAAACAACAATAACTCTTAAAGTATTAAACATACAGTTGTGAATTTTATGTTGCATTGTAGCGTAGCTCAAAAACTGTCGATCTAGTATAAAAAATAAAAAAGTTCTCGGGGTTGTTTTTGTAGTAATTAACCATTATTGGTTGAATTGCATAATTTTTTGATTTTTTTTTCGACTTTCACATTTTTTTTCAAAAGTTATGGAATTGTGAACACATTGCTTTGTAATGCAGACGGTAGACAATATTATTGCCTTCCGAATAAGCCTATTTTTATCTCAGTATGACTAAAACTTTGAGATATATGATTTTTTTTGTACTCGCATAGAGCATATTTCAACAAAAAAAACAAAATGGCTGCCACATAGCGGGGAAGTGTATTGGACCCAAGCCTATAGTGTAATAGTACTTTAAAATAGCTTATATTTAAGTATTTAGAATATCGCTAGTCCATGTCCGGACACACTGTATAGTATGGGTGGAGGTACGGTAAAGACGGCAAAAAATTGGACTAAGGTAAGTTGGTCATTTCAGTTAACGTATATACAAAGTACTTATACTTAGTTTATTGTGCGTATGTTATTTACGCCTCTGCCTATCATGCAGTGTGAAATTATTATTATTTCCGTATTTCCCATTATAGTATTGGTCTGACAAAAAAAAGTGCAGTAAAAAAGAAAGTTGCTGAACGCGCCGCTTTTAGAAGTACCACAGGCTTAGGAATGGTAGAAGGTGGCATGCCAGAGCTTTCGAATATAGAAGAGCGGATACTACTGTTAATGGGTGGTGAAGGTTTTGCTACAGGCGACACACATTTACAGATAGAACCATTTAATGTACTTAGGTATGTTATTTTTTTTACATAGGTTTCATAGCTTACTCATATAAAGGTATATAATTTATTAAATTGATTTTATAGGAACCTTCACAGGAAAATAGTCCCTCTATTAGTATAGAGGGACTATGGTCCTGGTACCACTGGATTGTGCCACTGGTGCTAGTGCACCAGTGGCACAATCCAGTGGTACCTGCACAAATATGCCAGTAAGTGATTTAAGTATTAGTATTATAAAAATATTCTTCTTCATTCCACTGTCAAGATCTGATCTCAATAAAAGTGTCTTCGAGCTTACTTCACCGTGCTGCCTCACTATGGCTAGGCAGAAGTCAGTGTTTTCAAGCCGGCTGGAGGCCACTTATTTGGCTTAATTACTGTCATTGTATAACAACAGCTGAGATCAAAGACTTATATATTATAATATATGTACTTACATACACTCCCATGCATGAAGGAGCTTCAGAGTTTCAGATAATGTAGGTGATGATGGGCTGTCAAGTTTTTTTAAACTGGCATATTCAATTTGCAACATTAGTGACTCTTATTTTTTTTTTATTACTAAGTTTTGTTTTTTTTGTTATATTTTTTACATTAAAAATGTAATGTTTCAGGATATTGATGAATGTCTGTTTGCGGTACCAGGCACATCAGCTCTTGTTGATCCAGTTATTGTATGAAATATTCTATATTTTCCTTATTTAACATAATTTGTAATATAATAAGTATTAATAGTTATACTTATTTAACAGAACACAGCTGACGTGGACTTCAGTTTGGGTCATAGAGCCCAATCAGAATTAATGGTGTGTTTTTATCATTATTATTCATTAAAATTCTTATTTTTTTACATGTATATTCCTTTAAAAAAAAAATCAACATAAAAACATTTAAAAATATAATAAAATAACTAAAAATATTTTCTAGAACAATCTTCTGAGCCCAGAAACGGAAGTTGCCACCACCACCAGTCCCACCAGGCCTAATGAAAGTTTTACAGTTGTAAGAAATTGCTCAATTTTTTTCTTTTGCTTCTCATTTGTATTATACATTTAATTTTGTTGTTTTTGTCCAGAACATCACAAATCAACATCTGACGCCTGCTATTCGGAACCACCAGCAGCAGCAGTCTGAGCCTGCTAGGAGCACCACCGAGCAGCACTTACCTCCTACTACTCGTACAAGACCTTCATCATCTAGGCTTACAAGTAAATTACTTTGCTACTTTATCGACTCAGAGCAATATTTACAAACGCAACAAACAACGCAAACAAGTAAAGGTTCGACTGATGTAAAGCTGCTGCAAGAGTTTGCTAATTGGCAGGGTGCACCACATGCAGGCTGCTTTCCTTTTTATACCTTATATTCAGTGCCAGTACTGCACCAATTGCGGTGCTTCTAAGTAAATGTGGCTTTGCCGTACTTGTATGTTTTGATTGGTGGGGTGCACCACATGTAGGTTTGGTGACGTCTAAGATAAACCATTTACATGCTGAAACTTGTTTTGTTTTAGGTCCAAGACGACCACGTCGCAGGATTTTACAGGCCACAAGAAGAACTGACCAGGCGTCACCACCATCTCAGCGACATAGCAACTTAATAGGCATGGCTGATACATTTTTGCAGGTACAGCAGCAGCGTTTGGATTTAGACAACAGAATGCTTGCTCTCATGGAACACAACAGTGAGAGGGACCGTTTGCTGGTGGAGGCTACTAAAGCTGTGGGAGAAGGCTTAAAAGCTCTGGCGGGAGCAATCAAGCGCTAATATGTCAATGACTACTTCTGCACACATGGCTTCCCTGGTAGTTCATTAACTGCATTATCTTGTAAATGTCTATTCCGTTTTTATTGTATTGTTTTGTATTAATTATTTAATTATGAATTATAATTTTTCTTTTTATAACATTGTTTTTGTAAATTATATCATTGTTTTTGTATATTATTTAGACCACAGCCACCTTAACTTCATTAGTGATTTATTATTGTTAAAGCGTTACTCTGGGTTATTTTTCCTTTGGCCTTTCTTCTCAGAGTAGTCAGATAGGAAACACCGACCTCACTAGTTTTAAAAAAAATATGATTGACATGTAAAAGTGTTTGTACAAACCTACTTACAGAAAATAAATCATTTATCATTATCTTTTATTTTATTTACCTTCTTTTCTATGATGTTGTAAATGTGAGGACTTTGTAGGCCTTGTAGACTTTAGATCTGTAGACCATTTTTATTTTATCAAGTACCTGGTACTTGTAGACTGGCCTACGCTGTCCTGGGAATACCTACTGTAATTTGAAAACATTGTAAAAGCCAATTATTTTTAAAAGAGTAACGGTGGAGTTTCTTGCCGGTTCTTCCCCACAGGAAACGACCAATTGGAACTGTGCAAGTGTGCACTTAGCTTCTGACGTTTCATAAGTGCCCATGTAGGCTTATGTGAAATAAAATATTTTTGATTTTGGCCAGACCTCTTCCTTTTTGTGCGGTCACGGGTAATAGACGTCTAAGCTCTTATTCTAAATTTCTAATAAGCTCCTCTGTTAATCTGTACATATGCACTTAGTCTTGACCACGGCTCAATATGTTCAGATTTCTAATATTCCGGGCTTGGCGATTGCTTGCGGCAACGTCTAGAGTATCAGCTTCTTTCAATAAACTTAATATCAAGAAAGAACGAGACATCTACAAAAGTTAGAAATATATGAAAACACAACAAGTTCATAGAGTTTTATAAGGTCGGTAAGTATATTAGTTCACACTAATCGTTTCAATTTTTCTGCAATAAAGTCACAAATATATAATTATTATTTTTGTTTTGCGTTAATTTCATTACCTTTATTAAAAACGCTTCAATTCGCTCAAGAAATAGTTACTTTTCATTTGACAGATGAATTCGTGTGTGAGATGCGAGATGACTTTCGATATGACAAGCGAATTGTATTTCAGAATCAGTGTTGCCAGTCGGGTCATGTCAAAAATTACCTGAAATATAAAAAAATGTAACCTTTTTGTATAAAAAATAACCTTTCATATTTTTGGACTGGAAAGGTAGGTATTGTAAGTTGATAGAATAGAATAGTGTCATATTTTTGTCTAATAATTAGTAATAGATCTGTAATTATTACAGTAGGTTTATCTCATGGCAGAATCGATCGATGGAAATTGTCGGCAAAAATAGTTTACGACTACTAAAATCGACCAATTATTCAATTAATCAAATTCCGATTCGTTATTATTGCAATATTGTCGACATTAATGATAATAATGGTTTTAATTGCATGCAATCAAAATATATTACAACAATCATATTTAATTTCATAAGTTTATAAATACAACGTGTAACGTTAAATGCGCAAAACCTCTGACACCCCAACTGATTTTTAATTCAATTGACCTACTTCAGAAAATAAAGAAAATAAGTCATTAAAAACAATTAAAAGGTTTTATGTGCTGTTTTAATTTACTGGCCATTCTGATCGTTTCTTGTGTCTGCGACGACGCTTTACCGAGGGAGGAGTCATCACCAGGCCGCTGCGCCGCGCTAACATTGGCTTGCTTGACCTATTAATAAATAGACACGGCAACGTTTTTAATGAAGATTTTTTGAAAAATGTGAACTATATTAAAAAGTGGTTCAAATAATTCTGCTCGTTATTCTGATCAAACTATTTTCAGGTTTTGCGCATTTAACGTTACACGTTGTATACAGTCTACAGACTGACTATTGAAAGAAAGAAAGAAAGAAAGAAATTATACGCGAATTCATAGCCCCTAATCTTTCATACGAAGGAGCTTGTAAATTTAATAAATACACTACCACTTTATGTGAAATCTTTTAATATACCTATGTCACTTCTTGTTTTACTACTCCATTTACGACGGTACTAATTATCATATTGATAGCGTAGCCCTTCCATTAATTAATTAAGACATCGGATCACGTCATATTTTAATTTTAAATGAAAAATTATCCATTCGATATTGGCAATCGGTAATATAATTCTACATTACCATATTATTTTTGACATTCGATTCACTTTCGCTTTCGCTTTTTGTTCAATATATGGTTGGAGAGAGCCAACTTGAAGAAAATAAATAAGTGCCCTAGTTATTGTTGGCAAAGTGCTCATACCCCTAAGAATATGATTGTTTATAAAGGTAAAGAAGTTTAAGTTCTACTACTGCTAACGAAGCTTACCAACATGAAAAATTCTAAAACGAGCGTTCCGTTTCAAGTTGCTTTTATGTAAAAAATTAAAAAAATATTCTACAAATTCCGAAAAATCACCTAAAGTAACCTTTTCATTAGTGTAACCTAAAAGTAACCAATGCAGTTCAAAAATCACCTAAAAGGTTACAAAAGTAACCTTCTGGCAAGACTGTTCAGAATACAAAATCCTATAGACAAACGTCAAAATACTCACCCGTTTTAGTTCCTCTCACTTTGATTGTCACTTGGTGGCGCCAGTGTCGAATTCACTCCATTTAAGAATACGAAACTTTAATTTCACAAGTTTTCACTGCGGATTCAGAAGTGATTTCGCAAATAAAGTTTTCGGAATAGCACTGCTGGAATCTAACTGAACACCAAGATCGCGGAGACAAGTAACATTATTTAGGACCATTGAGATGGGATATAACAGGAGATGCCCTGTTATTCTATACACGGTTGTAGGTAGGTGCCAGAGCAGCCATCTTTGTCGCCAAGTTTCGTGGTAGTTCAGCTGTCAAATGGTTGTTTATTTTTTGTATTATTGAGATTTGCGAGAAAATTACAAGGACTTTACCTTTAAAACTGCATGTAAATGTTGAAAAACAGCAATTCAACATGCCTGTGTGTTGTATTGTGAAGTGTGGTGCAAGGAAGAATGAAAATCAACCTCAACTTTCTTTGCACAGGTTAGTAGCCGGTTTTCATGCAATAACACATACAATAATAGACATTCGATGATATAATTGTAACGCGATCATGAATTTATGGCTAAAGTATTGATATTTGGGCGAATTTCCGTATAACAGACCTTTTTATTATTTTGTTAATTCATTCGTTTGTTTACAATAATATGTCATAATAGAATAGTGTTGTACCGTTGCCTAATAGTTTCCGGAACTAGTTCTTCCGCTGGAACGATATCGGTATATTCTGCTATGTTAACATAAATAGTCCTGCGTCTTATTAGCTCCGATTGACCTTGCTAGGTCCGGCCCGTGGTTCACAGCACCAAAATCAAAATATTTTCTTTCACATAAACCTACATGGGCACTTATGAAACGTCAGAAGCTAGATGCACGTTTCCAAATGGTGGTTTCCTATGCAGAAGAACCAGCGAGAAACTCCACGGTTACTCTTTTAAAAACAATTGGCTTTTACAATGTCTTCTATTTTTTTAAGTACCTGGTACTTGTTGACAGGCCTACACTGTCCTCCCCTACCTATTAACATTGTAAAAGCCAATTATTTTGAGTAACCGTGGAGTTTCTTGCCGACTCTTCTCCATAGAAACCACCAATTGGAACCGTGCACATAGCTTCTGACGTTTCCTATTGATTTTAGTTTCATATGCTAATATAATATAGCTGTAACCAAAATTATTTATTGATAAAAATACTTGCACTTTTTATAGGTTTCCTAAAAAGGAAGGACTAAAGAAAAAGTGGTTAGAGGCTATTGGTGAAGAAAATATTAATCCCCAACATAAAGAATGGTACCTCTGTTCACTTCACTTTGAAGAAAGCTGTTTCAATAGAACACTTGATGTAATGAGATTACATGATAACTCTGTTCCCACAGCATTTTTGGTAAATGTGTATTCAAATGATTGATTAATAATAGCCTGGCCGTTTGGCCTGAAATAAATAAATAGATATATATTAATTACATATATAAAAATAATAATAAATAAATAAATCATATTCCACATCTTTCACACAACGCCATCTAGTCCCAAACTAAGCAGAGCTTGTGCTATGAGTACTAAGACAGCTGATAAACATACATATATATTTCTAAATACTTACATATTATAAGGTATAATAGGTATAATAATAAAGGTATAATATGCGAAAGCACCTGTTTTTGGTCATATGGATACATATCTCTTCACGCTGTTTTCCTTCACTTTAATACGTAAACGTGATGCAATTAAAAAGTGTTTTTTAATTCTGTGCCGAAAAAACACTTGGCATTAATTTTATTTTCAGGGAAGAAAGTTGATTGCGATAATTTGATAGTTTCGGGTAGCTTGATGTGCTGGCGTCTGTACCTATCGATAAATAGTTCATATGAGTCTTTTACACATAACAAAAGATTAGAAATAAAGTATTTTCGCATACTGTATTTTTATGCAAAATTATAAAGTACGTTTATCGAAAATAAACTAGGATACGTTACTATAAAGTAGGCAACCTTAGTTAGAACGGACTATAAGTTAGTATACTATATTATGATCCAAACGTGATAACTAGTACGACTCGTATTTAGTATCGATACTCGTTATAGTAACACCAATGTTCCTTGATTGATACAACCCTAGCAATGGCAGCCATTTTTTGAGACAATATGAGTTGTAGGTAGGCACCCTTTTTTCGTAGGTATTTCCAGTCCATATATATATGTCTATGTTTAGGACAGTATTGCCAAGACAATAACTAAACTTGATAACTGATTTCTTTTTGGTAAACGTAATACTATGACATTTAGGGTAACTAAGCTGAAGTTTGTTAGAGGAGCAGTATTCTAAGAATCGATCAAGGTCCTTCTGTAAATCTATGCAATCAGATTGATTGGTGATATTTTTATATATCTTTAAGTCATCCGCATATAGGAGAAATTTGGAAGATTGAAAACAATTTTTAACGTCGTTAATAAACAAAATGAATAATAATGGACCTAGAATGGATCCTTGCGGAACTCCAGATGTGACTTTAATGGGGCTAGACTCATAGCCGCTTATCACCACTTTTTGAGTCCTATCAGTGACGTAAGAAACAAACCAGCGAAGCAGATTTCCTCTGATGCCGTTAAAAGCAATTTTATCTAGTAGTAACTTGTGATCCACTTTGTCAAAAGCTTTTTGGAAATCAGTATATACCGCATCAATTTGTTGTCTATTATCGAGGCTTTCAAATAACTGCGATGTAAAAATGAGGAGGTTACTCACGCAAGACCTATCCTTTACAAACCCATGTTGTTCTTTTAATATCACGTGGCGAAGGACGGGGTAGATCTCGCTGTGAACGAGTTTTTCAAAAACTTTTGAGAGCGCCGACAGCAAAGATATTGGGCGGTATGTAGACACATCATTTTTAGAGCCGCTTTTGTGGACCGGAACAATGTTAGCTCGTTTCCATATTTCTGGGAATACGCCATTAGTAATGCATATTAAATAGTAAGAATAGAGGAAAGCACAGTGTGTCGCAGGTGTTTTTTAAGAAGATAGGGGGAATCCCGTCTGGGCCCGGCCCCTTAGATGCATCTAAAGACTTAAGTTCACTTTGTATCTTGTCCATGGAGAAGTGTAAATTGCAAAGGTTAATATCATTATCAGGAGTAGGGGGCGGTGGTTCCCATGAATTATGATCAAACGTAGAGGGTTCATATACCGAATGGAAAAAAGTGGAAAATAAATTACAAGTAGCAGTTGGTTCATTGGAAGACTGTTGTTGGTAATAGACTGTGGAGGGGATACTGTTACTGGATTTGCGACTAGAGACATAGGACCAAAATGCCTTGATATTGACAGCCACGCTATCTTCCACCGTATTCATATATTTTTTATAGCATAAGTCCACGTCCTTTTTAAATTTCGCTCTATAGATGGAAAATACCTCATAGTCGCTAATATTTCCGTATTTTTTCCACTTCGTCCATGCTTGTGATTTCTTTCTGTATGAATGCAAAAGTGATTTAGTGAACCAGTTCGGAAAATTACAACTTTTGGGTTTGTGCGTGGGAGTGTGTAGCTTAATGATGTCATAGATCTTTTCGTAGAAAATTGAAACTGCTTCCTCAGGAGGTAGTTCTTCTAGAAGGCTAAGCCAGTCAACGGCTTCAATTTCGGAATTAATCTCAGCATAGTTAGAATTTATAATAATTAAGTGGAATTTGGTTTATTTGTTTTGATATACATGAAGCTTTTCTAAATGGTATTAATGCATAGAAGACTGGATGGTGGGAATCAATGGTCAAAAGCGGAACATTAGGAGTATGAGTCACTACATGTGTGTTACAGAAGAATAAGTCTAGTATGCGCCCGTTGTCGTTAGTAGTACTGTTATATTGGTTCATATCCAATAGTGAGCAAAAACTCAATAGATGACGACTAACATTGGAATAAGTGCTACTTGCGGCACATGCCATATGAGTTTTGGAACTAATCCAATTAAGCTCAGGTAAATTAAAATCGCCGGCTAAAACAATGTATTCTATGGAGGGATCGTCAATTAAAATAGCCAGCGAATCAATAAAGTTAACATAAATATCTTCTGTTGTATTTGGGGGTATGTAAGTGATGCAAAGTAGTAAATATTTACTATCATGAAAGGGGATTTTAATTATTTTATGCTCAGGTAAAATTAAAGGAGGAGACAACGTGACACATGACGAAATAAGGGCTTTGGCGATAGCTATAAGGACGCCTCCTCCATCTTTCTTATTGGAGACGGAACGATTACGTTCGCATCTGTATACCGAGTAGCGGTTATCAATAAATTCATTTTCAGAAATATCCGGCGTCAACCAAGTTTCTGTTAAGATAATAATATCGTAAGAGTGAGACAATATGTTAATATACAGTGTATTCAGTTTGGTCCTGATCCCTCGGCAGTTCTGATAATAAATACATAAATTATTATTATTATCTACAGCCATTATAAAAGCGCGGAAACACAATAGAATTGAATTTGCCAGTATAGTCAAAAAGTATTGCATTTAGTTTTGAATGGGAAATAATTGATTGTTTAAGTTGAGTGTTTTATAATAATTGATTATCCCGCGTATGAGAAAATTTAAACTGGCCGACAGCAATTTGTGTTTGTTTACTTATTTTGGCGGGTTTGCGCATGTGATGGCTTGCTTGACCTATTAATACCTTGTCCTTTCATTGGTATTGTTCGTCGAATCGTAAGGCTCCTCAAGTTCTGAGTTGAGCTGCACGATTTTTGACAAATGCGTGCACTGACTGGTCAGGTCCGCTCAATCTGTGTGGTTCTTTACTCAAAAGACCGTTTCAGACACCAATCTACATGGTCTTCACATGATCTGACCAAGATTATGTCTGGACTTTAAAAGAGACTGTGACCTCTGAGTTTGTTTCGGCCTTTCTTCTCAGAGTAGTCAGATAGGAAACGCCGACCTCATCTAGTTTAAAAAATATGATTGACATGTAAAAGTGTTTGTACAAACCTACTTACAGAAAATAAATCATTTATCATTTAATAAATAGACACGGCAAGTATATTAAAAAGTGGTTCAATTGATTCTGTTCGTTATTCTGATCAAACTATTTTCAGGTTTTGCGCATTTAATGTTACACGTTGTAGATATAGCAACGAAAACCGATTAACCCTGCTTTTTTACATACCATCCAAATGGACTCGATATTATTCCATAGACTACTTTTCAGTGTTACATGCTGTTCAAATACTTTTTAAATATTGTACTATTTTTATATAAAAATCTGAAGTGAAAATCGTGTGGTCAATAATTTATTATTTAAAAACTGAAGTGACAGTCGAGTTTAGTTGCTGACTGAATGATGAATGTTTCTTTGTTGATGGAAAAATCGTTTAGGATGAACAGTGAGAAAATATGGTCTAAGGATGGATGGATGGATGAGGAAGGAAGGTCTGTGTTTCAGCAGACTAAATACTAAGTAGGTAATGTGCGTATGGGGGTTCATAAGTTTGCATTTAAAAGTTGGGCTTAAAAATGGCAGAAGTGTTGAAAACTCCTTGGCACGCTCCGCTCTCAAAACATTTGAGGTCAGGTTCACGCCGTTCACGTTACCTCAATAAAATAGGTCTACAGCCAAATGTGAATGAAAGAACTCGTCATTTGATGATGTCTTCAACGCAAACCTTAGATAATAGCAGTGGTGGTCCAGTGGTAACGGCCCCGTCTTACGAGTTGTGGGTCATGGGCTCGAACCCAGGCAGTCGCTTTACTTGTGTAAATAATTTCATCATCACTGCTTTCAAAACGGTGAAAAAAATTCGAAGACATGTGACATCCATCAGCCCGCACTGGGCCCGCGTGGTAGATTACAGCCCGCCCCCTCTCGAAGAGAGACCTGTGTCCCAGCAGTGGGAACGTTATAGGCTGATTAGGCTAAACCAAAGATAATCAGGTAGGTACAGACGCCAGCACATCAAGCCACCCGAAACGTGTCAGATTTTCCCAATCAACTTTGAACCTTATGCTTTAGGGATAAAGTTGAAAATCTATTAAAGAAATCTGACAGATTGTAGTAGCTTGATCTGCTGGCGTCTGTACGTCGGTTGCAGTTTGTATTCAGCCGAACAAATTAGTTACAACACCTGTCATCAGGAAATATTTGACTGATTTTACCGGTATGAACAGCTCCTATGATGGATGACTAGACCTCATCCATCACAGGAGTACACTAGGTGGACGGATGGGCCTCATTATTTTCTTGGCCGACAAATACGAACGAAATCTCGGGAGACAGTTTTCAATTGCAGCTTCCAGCTTCCCCTCTTCATTGATACACTTAACGATTCGTCCTTGGTTCCCTCGACCCACTCCGCAAGTACCCAGCTATCCCCGTCTTGTGACTCAACCCGTGACGTCATCTTTATGAGTCAAACGTCATCTATATAGTTACTAGTAATAATAAAGCTGAAGAGTTTGTTTGTTTGAATGCGGTAATCTTGGGAACTACCAGTCGGATTTGATGAATTCTTTTTGCATTTGATTGCCCAATTTTTGAGAAAAGCTATAGGCTACTTAACATCACGCTAGGATTGTTATGAGCTGAACAAAAACCAAAAAAGTCAGAAAGACGGCTAAAAAAAAACAAAGTAATAGGGCGATGCGATGCCATGGGGTGGGTCGGGGGAACTAAGATATTTCAAGCTGACGAAGTCGCGGGCAGAAGCTACTTTGCTATAACATTGTTATTTCTCTCTCGTGGATCACAAATGCCTTTGAGGATAAGATTATGTGCATATAAATATTGTGTTTACACATCATTATCGAATACTAATACAACGGGCAGTAATACAATGGCAAATCAATGATTTTTCATGTCTTGTCTGGTATAAGTTAACGTGCTTAGGCAGAACAAAATCCAAGACCTTTAGCAACAACGCTAGAAGGAATGGTTGGAGAAGACTGGATGCGGAAGTTCGCGAATCATGTAAAACAGTAAGATGAAGGCAGCTCACCTAGATGTCCTACTATGGACTCCCCTTATTGGAATTAAAGTCCATTAAAAGCTGGTAGTTTCTTTTTTCTACCGATTTCAATCTTGTACACACGGCGACATATCAAGCTATACATTTACAGTTTTAGCTGAACTCGCATTGTATAGGTTTTTCGTACAATGAGAATTCGACTTTTCTGTAAATGTATAGCTTGATATGTCACCGTGTTTACTAGTTGACGAAAAATATGATTTAGATAATAATTAGAAATGTGGCATGATTTGAAGCAGGTACAAAAGGCTTCTAAAAGTTTAATTTAAAATGATAACTAACTAATATTAAATGAAGTCATTGTCAAATATGTTTTGGCAGACTTTAGTGTCTCGGTGTTTCAGATCAAGAGATCGTATAGTGAAGACGCTTGCTCTTATTCTGGCAGGACGACTGGGGCCTAAGTCTATTAGTTTACAAGCGTTGCATTGCTCTCGCCATTCTGAATTTTGGTTACATTTTGTATGGCAAACCACCAGCGTAATTATGTAACACAATTTCAATCACAATCTGAATCAATTTGAAGGATATTGCTCATCCATTGCTGCATGTTCGAAAAAAACTCTGGTTTTTTTTTTTCTTTATTTATTTAGGGACATTTATAATCGCATTGCGTATGTCAGTTCCATCGTACCCTAAATACACATCAATCATATCTGGGCCATGAACCTAAACAGACTCTTCGCATCATCACTATTTGGTTGAGCCAAAATATTATTTAATGAGCCTACTTCAAGTCTGTTCAATTTCAAGACCCTAAACAAATCATTTCTCTCAGACTCATACCGCACACAGTCCATCAATAAGTGGAGTAAGTCTTCAACAACTCCACATTCCACACAGTTGGGAGAATTCGTTTTTTTCATCATGAAAACAAACTTATTGCATGGAGTGTGTCCAGATCTAAGTCTATGAACTCTGCTTAACAACGTAAATAACGCAATGAATGTTGCTTCTGTTAGTGTATTACGCAATCACCCCGCTCTCAAAAACTTACAAGGTAAGACAATTGCAAAGTTTGCTAATTAAGTTATAGAGCTCAACACGTATACCAGTGTATTCAACTATTGTTGAACTTTTATTTCACCAATCAACCAATTTTATCTGCCTACTGTCCTGCTATATTTAAGTCTTTGTTCTAAAAGAGAAGTTTGGTGTTATTTCCTGGGGGGATGGACTACATCCACCAGTCCAATCACCTCCAGATCCTGCAGGTATTGTCCTTGGATGCTGTGATGATCGCATCTCCTGCGTAAGAAAACGCACAGGAGAAAATCTCTCCTTGGTGTCCTGACAGGACCTGTAAGCAAGGTTATAGGTTTATACAAATGGAAGAGTGGTAGGACTTTTAAATGTTTGGCTACCTATTATTATTATCAGAACTCAACGGGCACCTAGCTTGTTTGTAACTTTTTGGCTTACTGACAGACTCCTTGACAATTCAAAAGTAAATGGTGCTACATTGGCGGTACTTTTAACTTTACACTCAAAACTCAAATGGCTGATGGATAGTCTTGCCGGTCGAATGGAAAAATCTCACCGTGATAACTAAGGTGAAGTGGGCTTAGAGTGAGCTGTGAGCCATACTGATGCTAGGGATTGACACTATTGACGACTCACTCGCTCACTTCACCCAAGTTTTCACGGTGAGGTGGTTATAGAATCGCACGGCTGTAATGAAGCTGAATCGCCTTTCAGTCTTATTTCAAATGTTTTATTACGTGGGTAGAAGAAAAACTACGACACAACCACGACAAATTGACACAATTACTTCACAAGGATGTATCATTTTTGTGGGTGATGTAATGGATGCAATGGGTGCATTCAAGGTCCGCGTAGTTTACAATTAATTTATCTAGACAAAACGGAACGGATGGCTCTTAACACGTTGAGCGCCATGTGTATCCTTCCGGAAACACAAAGTACCACCTTCAGAGGCCGCGTGTTTCCTTCGGGAAGCACAGTCAGTGCTTCATTCGGAGGCCAGTGTGGCTGCAGTGTGCAGTGTGATTTTGGAAAATCACGCATTTATTTCATACCTATGTTATTAAAATAGCATGAGAATATGAATTAGGCAGATAAAATGCAATTACCAGAAAATGAAAAACACAGCTTATGGGCTTGGCGCTCAATGTGTTAAGCAGTGAAAGAAAATATCGTAAGGACACCGGCATGTCCTAGAACCAAAATTCTAAGACATGTGACATCAACAATACCGCACTGGGCCCGTGTAGTGGCCCTTTCACAGATATGGATAGGAGGCAAGTGTCCCAGAAATAGGAACGTTGTAGGCAGGTTATGCAGTGAGTTATACCTGAATGCAGTTGCCAGTGCTAGTATTCCATACTCTGGAACTCCTGTCAGCCGATGCGGTTAGCAGGCACCCGCCTGCTGGGCTGAAGCAAACCTGTTTACATAAACAATTACAAACATTTCAAAAGAAACTAAAATGTGAGTGATTTTTCTCATTACAAAATATAACTCACTCAACACGTTGATGTGGAAAATTATTTTCTTTCTCCAGAGTACTTGCGCACGTACCTAACGCTGCATTAGTCGCTCTATATTTCTACGTTTCTAGTATATCGTGGGTGCATACTTACATACCTCACATATAAAAACACACGATCCTTTGATGACAATAATTGGTCGCGCAAAAACAAATCGTACCGCCAAGCGTCAACTTGACATCAATTAGATGAGATGTGACATAAAAACGTTAAAGAGTAACTTACTGTGTTGTTGCGTAACAGGAGGAGAAACCAACAAATAAACTTTCATCATCTGCCTATCTTCTTCCCAACGGTATGAAGTATGAAGTAGGACAGGACAACAAACCTTGGATACCTCGCCGCGATGTCCCTTCATGACGGCTAGCTCCTTGAAGTCCGACTTGACGTCGTAAATCCTCGCGGAGCAGTCGCTGGAGGCCGTGGCCATGCGTTGGCCAGCCCAGTCGAAGCAGATGTCTAACACCTTACAGTGGAAATTGGCACTGAGATTTTATGTGTGAAAACTTGGTATCTCGATCTTCACAGCCATCTCCACGGGCGAGAGAATCGTGGCGATAGTCTCGCCGTGTCATCAACTTCTCGCCGCAATGATATCACCATGAGAAGGTTGCTTCATACAGTTTCTATTGAATTTGATGCCTCGGCGTGACTATCGCCGCGATACTCTCGCCGTCACAGCTAAACATTATTTGATGTAATAGGTCTTTACCTATGAAATTGCCGTTTTGTATGAAAAAATTTAAACGATTTTTTTTCATGTAATTTTTATTTGTAAATCACCCATGCAATCAATGCATCTTTGCCAACGCAGTGGCAGTTTATTGAAGCCCTTCTTAAAGAAATCAGCTGGACTGGAGGCAACAAATTCTTCAAAGGCATTTTGTACTGCCTCTCGGGTATTGAATTTTTTTCCCGCCAAGAAGTTATCCAAATTCTGGAAAAAGTAGTAGTCTGTAGGCGCAAGGTCTGGTGAGTAGGGCGGATGACGGAGAGCTTCCAACCCCAGTTCTTGCAGCTTGGAGACCGTCTGCTGTGCAGTATGTGGTCGCGTGTTGTCGTGCAGGAGCAGCGGAGACGGGCGATTGACCAATGCTGGTTGGAGATGTGCCAGCTTCTCCATCATTGTGTTCAGTTCTTCACAGTACATATCTGCAGTAGTGCGCACCCCGTTTGGTAAGAAGCTGTGATGAATCACACCGGCGCTAGACCACCAAACAGTGACCATCACTTTTCTAGGGGTAAGTTTTCGCTTAGGGCATTGTTTAGGTGCTGAACCAGGATCCAACCACCTTGCTCAGCGCTTGCGGTTATCAAACAGAATCCATTTTTCATCGCAGGTAACAATGCGGTTCAAAATTCCTTCATTTGTGTGTCTGTTGAGCAGTGCAAGGCACGTCTCGACGCGTACTTCGCGCTGGCGATCATTGAGTTCGTGGGGCACCCATTTGTCAATCTTTTTTACCTTGCCAATTTGACGCAAATGGACCAATATTGTTTTGACGCTAACGTCGAAAGCTGCTGCTAATTCAGCCGTAGATTGTGTATCATAAGCTTCCACAATCGCCTTTAATTCGTCACTGTCGACCAAAATTTCCAGAACGGAAGCGAGCAAACCAATAACAGGTGGTGCGTTGGTTTGTAGTGTTAGCTCCGTAAACGTCGTTGATGTTGCGTGCCGCTTGTGCCGCGTTGCTGCCACGACGGTACTCATATTCAACAATTACTCGAATTTTTAACGTATCCATGATGACGAAAAAGATTGAAATGCGATGAAAATGTAAAACTAATCAATAAACAAATGACTACTTTTGGAAACAAAATTCCATGTTTTTAAAATAAAATTAATTTGAAATTAGAATTCTTAGCCAAACAAAAATTATTTTGATTTGAAATGGCCAGTACTCCAGAACGGCAATTTCATAGGTAAAGACCTAATATAATTCTGACGCTAGTTTATTACATCGGTGAATACTTTATTTATTTATTTATTTTACTTTCATGAATATACCATAGCTATGTAATGCAAGCTGTGTCTATCGCCTAATATTGTGCATTTGGCTTGTAACACCTATGTTGTGTTATCGAATTGGTGGAACAGTGTAACGATTGTGGATACCTTACTTAGACCAATATACAAAGTGATAGCTGGTAGGGACATAGACGCGCAAACTGACCATGGTCAGCATATGATTCTACGTCCCTAGCCTAGAAATGTTTCGTCGGTTAAAAAAAAAGTCTGCCGTTTCATAGAAAATTGCTATTCCCACGAAGGTCTACCTAAATGTACGGAACGGCATTTTTTTTTTTTGAAATAAACGACGTAATATTATTGTATTATTATTTATACTGAATCAATGGTAACAAGTTGCGCGTCGATGTCTCTGTCACCCAAAAATAATAAGTCTTTGTCATCGTTCACCCGGTTGTTTTCTCATCTCAAAATTTACACGAACTATGAATTAATATTGCGTGGTTAATGTCAGATGTATGTTCATTTTTTGTCAGAAAATTAAACTCTTTTTATGTTATATACCTAGTACTTCATTCTAGGGTTTGACTCTAGAGTGGTTCTACTTACTTCATCTGTATGTCCGGACACGGTAGCCAGACAAGAGCTCTGCCTTGCGTCCCACAGCTTAGCACTGCCGTCCAGAGAAGACGAGCCCACGAGAGAACTGTCCCAGTTGAACTGCACGTTGGAGATCTCGCCGTCGTGGCCCCGGAGTACTGATACACGACTGGATAAAGAAACACATAAGACTATGTAATAAAGAAAGGGTATTTTTTTTTTCAAACATGAAACAAGTCTGGACAATTTAATAGAGCAACATGTTGTCAGCGGTACATTGCTCATATATTTACTGTAGGCGCTTCGATGATTGTTTATATAACATTACTATTTGTCAATTCTTAAAGATTTATTGACTTGTCTATGGATCCCATGCATACAGTATACTGTGGTATTTTTGTTTATAAACTAAATAGCCTGTTGTTGTTCTTTTTATAATAACGTTGTTAATAATTGTTCTTAACTCCTCAGCTCTAGTGTCCCACAAAGATATGGTGCCGTCGAAGGAGCCAGTGATCAGCCTCTGACCCTCGTTGGGGTCAAACTGCAGTGCGATTACCTCGGCAGTGTGGCCGGTGTAAGTGTGGATCTCGCTGCCTGAAAATTAGCGAAAGGTTTACATAGTTATTTCATTTTTATGAGGAGTGATGGTGCTAACCAGGCGCTACCATATTATGCAAACGCAGGTAAGGTGGCAATAATGAACGGAGTTTCTTGCCCATTCTTCTCCACAGGAACCTACTACGCTTTGGAATGGGCAGCTAGCTTCACCTTTTTGATCGGCTTACTCCTATGGGATAACTCATCACACATACAAAGAGCTTTCATAGCGCAAAAAAAAATGCTTGCGAGCAGTAACTGGGACGCCTCCATACGAGAGCTGTAGACCAATTTTTAAAAAGCTAAAGGTTCTAACTCTATCTTCTACTTACATTTTAGAAATAGCCATATTTGTCAAGAAAAACTCTCACTTCTTCTCCACAGTAGCCGAAAACAATAGGTTTGCAAAAAGGGACCCCACCAAGTTAAAAAACCAATTTTGTAATAGCACTCTCCACTACAGAAACAGCTACCTTATGTCCATTAAAATTTATAACCATATTCCAAAGGTAAGACGAAATACCAAAGACGAATAAGACGAGCTACCATTTCATTTTTACAAAAAAAAATCTAAAAAATTGGCTTCTCCAAAATAATTTTTACACGCTAAAAGAATTTATTGAACACAAGTAAATAATATAAATACATATATACATTTTTTAATAAATATTTTTTAGTAAATATTTGTATGCCGCTATTAGCGGCGGATGTGTCCTGAACTTATCCATATATACCAACCAACTTTGTACAGACGCCAGCACATCAAGCTACTACAATCTGTCAGATTTATTTAATAGATTTTCAACTTTATCGTTAAAGCATAAGGTTCAAAGTTGATTGGGAAAATCTGACAGTTTCGGGTAGCTTGATGTGCTGGCGTCTGTACCTACCATATCCAACGAATAAATGTCTTTGTCTTTGTCTTTGTCTTTGACCGACTCCTTGACAATTCAAAAGTGCCTGTAATTGGTTTATTTGAAATAAATGCTTTGAGTTTGAGTTTTAACATGAGGAGTTCACGATTACTGACTTTTGCTGCAAACTTTATGACAATTTTATGTTTAAGGTTTCTATGTCCAGTCCAGACAGTGCAGTCATTAGAGCACAAAAATATCATGCCATAGGTAATTAAGCATTTTGAGGTTCCTTTCATAATAAGAATGTTCTTATTTCGACCAATAGTTCAACAAAGAAGAGAAAGGAGTTATTTACCAGTGCGAACATCAAACAGCTTAGCAGTATGGTCCATGGATCCAGTAGCGGCCATGTCTCCCTTAGCACTGAATTGACAAGCCACCACCTCCCCGCGGTGCCCTAACAGTGTGGCCAGGCATTCAGCTGTCTCTGGGTCCCAGATCCTTGCTGACTTGTCAAAAGAACCAGTCAGCACGCGGTTGCTGTGGAAATACAATGTTAAATACGAGTAAATTAGCTTCCTCCTGTAATTTAGTTATCTACTTGAAGTATGAGTTTGGAAAAATCGTTTTTTGTTTTGTTTTATAGTGGTACGATTCGTCACGTCTGTGGAGTTCCACTAGCTGATTTAATTGGACCCTGTAGAACTTGATTTATAGTGAGTGGCCTAGGGACAGTATATTCAATCATGTCATATCAGCCAAGAACCTATCTTCTTCTATACACAGGCATACACATGATGGCCACATCCCGTAATTAAAAACGTTCAAATTCTATTCGCGATCTCATCTCTATTCTATTCTATTTTTCATTATGACAATGGTGCCGAAACCAACTATTCTAAAATAAAAAAAATCTACATCCTATACTATTTCTTACAAATATTAATACATTTTTTTACAAATAGTTGAATTTAATGTGAAACGTTGTTTACGAGTATTAGTAGGTATACTGTAACGAACAAATAAAAAATATTGTTAGTTATATTATTAAATAAATATACTCACATAAATGATTATCTACACAAAAATCATCATAATTTGATGTGACCGACGCGGATAAAATACATCAAAGCTTCAAGGAGCTTTGGGGAAGAATATGTTGGTAGGAATGGAAAGTTAGTTGGGACAGGAATCTTTCATTTAGGGAGATGGCAATATGATCTCTAATTTCAGCGAAAATCAATGTCAAAAATGTTTCTTACTTAACCTGGGTCAAATAAGATTATTTTCTTTCTTTCTAAACATATTAAAAAATATATTATATAGATTTAGAAGTAATTATGATGATGACAGGAATGTTTTTAGAAATGCGGGAATTGTCTGTAAGGTTCATCGTATTATAAAATATACTTTGTTGCTCATATTTAATAGTAAAGTAGATAGGTAAAACAGTGTCAAAAGCATTCTCTCGGCGGTCGAAGTTTAGTTTACTAAAATGACAGCCGGTCGATTCTGTAAAAATCTCACCGTGAAATCATTAAGTGAAGTGAGCTTGAAGTGAGCAGTGTCAATAGTGTTAATCCCTAATGACAGCTCACTCCACGCTCACTTCACCCAAGTTTTCACGGTGAGATGGTTACAGAATCGCACGGCAGGTAAACATGCAATCACTGACTACGTTAATACGGCTCTTAGAATAGAATAGAATAGAATACTAATATAGAATATACTATAATAGAATACAAATTTTACAGAGGGTGACACAATGGGCGGTCTTATCGCTAAGAGCGATCTTTTAAAGACAACCTTTGGATGGATTGAAAAGGGAAGGAGAGACAAATATTGTAGGTAGTCTGTGGTGTACTATTTACACGATAAAATGAAATACGAATTAATAATATAATGTAGGGTACTCGTATACCTACAGTAGAATCCGGTTATAGCAACTAACCGTTTTTAGCGACGACGATATCATTCTATAGTTAATGGTAGAATAGAATGATATATTATACATATTCAGCACCCAATATTTTTTTATGCACTATACACATAATATATGACATATGTTTGTATCGTCCGTCAGAAAATTTAAAATAGCTGGCTATTATTTATATGAGCTATTTTGCTTTGTTACTTCCTTAGGTTGAAGTGCTTCCTCAATTATAGCTCTGAGAGCACTCACCATGTTGGGAAGTTAAAGCCGACAGAGTACACGACGTTCTGATGTCCTGAGAGCGTCTGCATCTCCTTCCCAGACTCCACGTCCCACATCTTGCACGTCCGATCGTAGCTCCCGGAAAGACATCTATGGATATAATACAGTAAACTCATCACCTACCTACTCAAAAGTATTCTGTAAATTAGTCTGAGTAATACTGTTATTAATATTACTTTTCTTACGTTTAATATTATATTGAACGAGACTTTATTGCTGTAGCAACAAGCGTTGCTGGTCGTAGTTAGTATAGCTACTGCGACTGCAACGGTCTTTCATACGAATATGTTAGCCGAGTTCAGCGGGGCAGTTGCGTAACACACTAACAGTAGCAATGGCTTTCATTTTGACAGTTCAACAACATTCATTGCGTTATTTACGTTGTTGAGCACACAAATTTTTCGAACATTTGAAGTAATGGATTAGCAATGTCCTTCAAAATAATTCAGATTGTCATTGAAAGTGTGTCACGCAATTAGGGTGCTGGTGGTTGTTGAAATTGCGTATGCGATATGCATTACAATGATCTTCTCGCCACCTCAGTTTGCTGTCTTATACTAACAATTTTTATTTTCAATGTTTCTACGACAGATCAAGAAGTCGATTTCCAAACAATGTAAAATCGACAAAAGATTCATCGCAAGCGGATATCAACGTTTTTCTTTGCAATTTTCACAGCGATCATCAATCCATTCTCGAAGCGTTGCTGACAGGGCATGGAACTGGTGCCAAAAGTACAGGTTATGTGTCGGTATGGTATCCTGTTCTTGCCATTTCGGTACCTGGGAACCGGTTCCAGACGGTCACCTGTACTCCACCTAACAAGTAATACCGGTACCAAATTCAGGTAACTGGTACCACAAATCTCCCAAAAAAACGTAGAACAACTGATGCTTACTTGTCTCATTAGTAATGTGTTACCAAGTTTTTTCAAAACCTACACGATAAACCACTTGCCTGGCCCCGGTTTTATCGAAGGCTACATTAGTGAGAGGCAGCACATGCGTCATCAAGGTCTTGTAGATGTAGAACCTCTTGCCCGTGGGACCTTCATGCTCGATCCTTTTCTTTAGAATGTCGAGGCATTGCTCCAGCTGTCCTCTGACATCTTCGGTGATGAGGGGCTGTTTTTGGTGCAGGTGAAGAGCTATCGCTTTGATGTCTGACCTGATGGAAGATACCAGTAAAAGTATTTTAAAACCTGCCCCTTTATTAATAAATTCGCTGTAAAGTTATAGTGCCAAACTTAAAAACTACGAAAAAAATTATAGTCAAACCGAAGTTAATAGTACGATTAATTTTGGTGTATGTAACTTTACTCCGTGTGCATAAGGGGTTTATTTAGATTTCAACTGTTTTGTGGCTCTTCCTTTGTTGTCTCTCTCTTAGTTGTCTCTCCCTCTAATGATTCCCATCATTAGAGGGAGAGACAACTAAGAGGATTGCAGCAGTAGCGTCCTTCTGTCGGCACCAGCTGCACGTGGTAGCAGAATGCGCTCGCGTGATGCGAACTTGACGCGAGTGTATATGACGGCGTGTAGAAAATGCTAAAAGCGTTGTCTTGATCGAAACAGAACTTTCTGTCGTTACGTGAATACCCTACAGGTTATTGACTCGCCTATACTTGACACCAGATGTTAAGTTAAAGTTTTGTATCGACTCTATACAGACTAAGATGGTGGCAGGGATCGACATGAGTTCTAGCGAAGAAATTTACCGTCGGTTATAAAAAGATAAATAATCAGTTGTTCCCTAAAGTAATGTTCCGTATAGTTGGATAAGAACCTGCACATTTTGAAGGAATTTTGGAGGAAGATGGGAATCTTACCTCATTGTTCCAGATTGCAACTAGTACCGAGGAATGGAATCACTTACATTTTTTTTTTTTGTACGAATGAAATCAACTAATTCCTTTTTTTTGTTTACCCTACCCCTATGCTGTCCCACTGCTGGGCAAATGCCCCCTAAGTCCTTCCAGGAACTAATTTTCAGCCACTAAAATCTTTAAATTCCTTATCTTCATAATAATAATTAGGTATTAAAGTTATTTATTAGAAGACGAAAATACCTTTTGGGAAACTTACTCAGAGTTCAGATCCAATAAATCTATTTCTTTTTTTTTCACTAGTCCCTTTTGCAAATATTCCAATGTGATACCTGGGGGGTGGTATCTCAGGTGGAATTTTAACAACTTCATGATGAAATCAAGTAAAGCATTCACTTAAAAAAACATTTTTTTGCGATTCTTTATGGATTCTTTTCGTCGGAGTAAAATTTGAAATTGTCAGAATTTTTTCAATAGTGCGTTACCATGGCAACTGGGATGACTGTTTTTATTGAAATAACAAAGAGGATTGAGGTCATAAGGTCAAGGTATGTTGATTTAAAAAGGGTGCAAGTTTTGGGGTAGTTCAAGAAGCTTATAGATAAACGTGGAGGCAACACTCTAAATACCCAAGAGAAGACGACTGTGGTCGGACACTCTCTTTCTGAATATGTACAGACGCCAGCACATCAGGATGCATAAGAACGAGACAGTAATATGTGTTTTCTGTTGTTTTATGTATGTGTTCAGAAAGAGAGTGTCCGACACAGTCGTCTTCACGTAGGTACTCGTATTTAGTGTTGCCTCCACTTTTATCTATAAGCTTCTTGGAGTAGGTAATACCTGAATAAAGTTCTGTTGTAAGTTATGGTGCGTTAGAAACAACACGGATACAAAACTTTTGGAGTTCGATTTTTTAACACGCTTTTATTACTTTCACCTGTATGTTTGTTTGTTTGTTTGTATGTAACTGACTCGTTTGGGCTCGATGTTGCCCCACTTTAAGCGATCAGATTTATTTTAAACGTTGTTGACTTATCAACGACCGACGACAATACAATATTTTGATAACAAAAAGTTGAAAAAAAAACAGTTTAAAAAAACAAAAAAAGATATATGTATACCTACTTAGTTTAAAAAAAGAACTAAAAAACACGCTTTAATAGCAAATGGAACTAAAAATCAGAAAATAACTTTTAATTTAAAATTCTAAATTAAAAATAAAGTTATGAAAAGAAAATTAATTTAATTGTAAAAAAGCGTGGGATGCTCGATATTGATTCTTGTAAATATATATAATTAGTAGTTATTTGTAAACGTAGAGTAAGTATAGAAATATGATAAAAAGCACCCCACGCTTTTTTACAATGACATTAATTTTCTTTTCATAACTTTATTTTTATTTTAGAATTTTAAATTAAAAGTTATTTTCTGATTTTTAATACGATTTTCTATCAAAGCGTGTTTTTTTTAGTTTTTTTTTAAACTATATATTTTATTTATATTTCAAATCAAGTTTGCCTTTTTGTTATGGAAAAATACCAGCTGTGTTAGTGCCTCATCATCGACATTAATCGGTAGTCAATCTTATTATCATAGAATGAGAGTCATGCTATAAATGCGCAACTATGGCGGCTACATAATAAGTAAGTTACTATATTATTTTCCCAGCAAAAGAACTCATATTGTACGGTAGCATGTAATACAACTCAGCATCTAGTGGATTGATTAATGTAATACATTCAACTTACATAAGTACGTGCGTATGCGACACCTCCCCACAGACAATGGCCCACCTTCCATCCTGCGCCACATGCCCTGTCACCTGTACACTTGATGATCGTATGACTGTGTCAGTGAGCGGAGTTCGCGCAGCTGAATTTTAGGTAAAAAATATTTAAATTTTAAGACATCGATACGCTAAAATGAAGAACAATTTTTATTATGTAGGTTCTACACAACTATGAAACTGTGTCCTCTGGTGCAATAAATCTCTTACAACTTAAATACGTATCACTTTTTATATCATGCCAGTTCGACAAACGGCCTTATGATTAAGAGCTTTTTTTTGGTGGTGGTCGAGGTTCTTGGCTATTTGATCCTATGAGGTATGTTTACCTCTTGTATACCAAATCAAAATACTTGATTCCCTAACCTACCTTTCTTCTTCTTTTCTTCTTCAAAGTTTTGTTAACTTTGTATACAGGGTGTCAGGGACATCGACGCAACTTTTTACCATGGATTCAGCACATGATTCTGAATGATTCATGATTCCAGGCGCTGACATTTCTCGCCAGTTATTTA
Organism: Eremobia ochroleuca; assembly: GCA_949629135.1. Lineage (NCBI taxonomy): Eukaryota > Metazoa > Arthropoda > Insecta > Lepidoptera > Noctuidae > Eremobia > Eremobia ochroleuca. The sequence goes on along the minus strand of OX451386.1, from coordinate 22,720,571 downwards.
AAAAAAAATACTGTTCTGTTACACTTTATACATTTGAACCTCGTAGGTATTGCACTTTTCTATGAAACAGAAGATAAAAAATAGCCTTAGTTGATAAGCACCTACCGGGTTTATTACGTGCCAAGGCGATAAATGATCGATCGTCAGTTGTTTTGCGACATCGCAATAAACCGGTGTTCCTCGGCAAGTTGCCACCAAGTTGCTCAATCCCCGGTCCGTCAGTCAGTTTCAGCCGCTTCAGTTGCAAACTTGTGAAATTCACACCCGTCCGGTTGGTCAACATCCAATTATTGGGAAAATTAAATCGTATCGGGAAGGGCGATGTTTTGAAACTGTATAGAATTTAATTAGAAGTAGCGTCGGTGAGAGCAGTGGTAGCCCAGTGGTGACGGCCGTGCCTTACGTGTTGGTCGTGGGTTCGAACCCAGGCAGGCGCTTTACTCGGTGGAAATAATTTTATCACCACTGATGTCAAAACGGTGAAGGAAAATATCGCGAGGAAACCGGTATGTCCTAGAACCAAAAATTCGAAGACATATGCATGTGCAGTGGGAACATTATAGGCAGATTATGGTAACGTCGAATCCCGAATGAAGTATTTTTCGTATTCAGAAAAAAAAAACAATCACACAAGTCTCTTCCATATAAAAAGCTAAGTAAAGTTCCCTCATCAATTTGAATTGTCTAAACAATTGTGTGTATCTAAACAATTATCACCGATATTACTATATCGGTGATAATTGTTTAGACACATACCCGGTCTCTTGTGTACAAATCGCATCGTGGAAACTTAGGCGAAATGAGCTTGAAGTGAGCTGTCAATAGTGTCAGACAAAACAGTCCTTAGTTTCGTTGGAATAACAGAGGGGCAATTCTCGTAGTTTTAAGGACTTTCACAGTCTGTTCTTTGCCTCAATCTGACAAAAATACCTCTAATTTCCCTAATTTTTTTACAAGTTTTTGACATTGAATGTCGTTGCGATGAGGTTGCGCGACTACATTTTGTGAGTTTTTAATTATGGGCTTTAGCTCACTTCACCTAAGTTTTCACAGTGAGCTTTTTACAGAATAGACCGATATGTATTCTAGTTTGTTTCTGGGAGATTATTACTCACATGGCAATTCAGGCCCTGCAGTCCACGCTTCCATAGTAATTACAGTATTGTCCATGTACAAACCTGGCTGCACCCAAGTTGAACTGTTATAGAAATAGAAACATCCATTTAACAATATGCCGGAAATCCATTCGGTACAGAGTACCTAATATGATTGTGACACACGACTGTAGCATGGGAGAGGCTTATGAAAGCAGTGAACTGCGAAATAGGCTGAGTTGATCGATTCAGCGATATATTCAGATCATTTATAGGACCGTTAAAGCGTCAAACTAAAATCTAACACTTAGTAAACAACTTTCCACACACAAATAGGTATGTACCTCCAACTTCAAATCAGAAGGCCAATTCCAGTAATTAAAAACGTTCAAAATCTAGTCGACTTCACATCTCAGCGACAATCAATGTCAAAAACTTGTCAAAAATGTAGGTAATAGAGGTATTTTGACAGATTTGGACTCCGATCAGACTGTGAACGTGCCTAAAATTACGAGAATTGCCCATCAGACTGTGGACCTTGTTAAAATTGCGAGGAATTGCCCATCAGAATTCCAAATCCTCTAAAACCTAGCCAAACAATCACTTTCCTGCCCACTTACTCACGTTATTCTACTCTACAATAACCAACAAATCATTTCAGAATACCCTCACATTAGCAGACGCACACAGCACGGTATATTAGCCAGCTCGGGAACAAAGGCCAGGTGCCCCATATACGAGCTACACAAAGGTATGAAAAGGCTGCGAGATGGAGAGATGGACCGCTTTCATGTCGTGGCACATATTTGTCTAACATTCGAGAATGTTCGCTGATGTTTGTGAATGTTTTTCTAAGGGTTAAGGTTGGAAAAGGAAAACTTAGGTACGCTTTCGTGTGACTGGAATTAGGTAGTAACATCACCTACTTATATAGTTACATTAGGTTTACGTAGTACCTACTGCACATGTGTTTTCAGAAGGGGGTCTGCAGAGGTGAAAATCTCTCACATTTTGCCAGAAATGTAAGTCCAAGGCATAAGGAGGTGAGCCTAAATTGTCATCTACTGAACAGATTTACTGTGCAGTCTTAATAATTATATTATATACCGGCTTCTGCTCGCGGCTTCGCCCGCGTAAAAAGTGACTTTCAACTGTTATCCCAAGGGAACACATTACCGGCATAAAAAGTATTCTATTTATTAATTCAGGAAGTGGTCTATCTATGTGCCAATTTTCATCCAAATCAGTTCAACAGCTTACACGTGGTTGAGTAACAAAGGCGTTTATCAGAGGCGTTGTTCAGATCGTCAAGGGTGCAGGTCAATGGATATTTGGGACAATCTTGCAGAAGGGGCAGTCTGTCCCCACTCGCACTGAAAAAGCCTAATGTAAAAAACATGTATTTCCCAATAAGTACTTCACCCAACCAGGAAGATCGAACTCAAAACTCCACGCTCTGTAGACTAACTATGACTTGGGATCACTAAGCCCACGAGGCAGTAAGACATATTCAAACACACACATACACACCTAATGAATATACCCACATGGTACACGGTATGTTCTATAACTAGTTTTAAAACAATTATAATTAAATAGAAGCGAAGGCTTCACTCATTTCTCAGGCACATTGTTGAGCAATTTCCGGTGCTCGCCGCGAAACAACCAGTTTTGCCTGACGCGGGAGCAGAACCGGATCTAAGGCGATGAGAACTTGACATCCAACGATAATGCGTGAACTTTTTATAAACATGAAGATATTTTTTAGTATTAGTAGTGAAAACAGTCGTCGTGTGGCTAAAATGTTTTTTTTTTGGAGATCGGTTTTGCACAGGTGGATAGACTTTCAAAGTTGCATACATTGATGTTCGTAGAAATGGAAGGTTATTTTGGGTCTTAACAATTTATGAATGAATACGATATAAATATATACAACGTGTAACGTTAAATGCGCAAAACCTGAAAATAGTTTGATCAGAATAACGAGCAGAATTAATTGAACCACTTTTTAATATAGGTCACATTTTTCAAAAAATCTTCATTCAAAATGTTGCCGTGTCTATTTATTAATAGGTCAAGCAACCCAATGTCAGCGCGGCGCAGCGGCCAGGTAACGACTGCTCCCTCGATAAAGCGTCGTCGCAGATGCAAGAAATGATCAGAATGGGCAGTAAAACTAAAACAGCACATAAAACTTTTACAATTTTTTTAATGACTTTTTTCCTCTTTGTAATAGGTCAATTGAATTAAAAATCAGTTGGGGTGTCTGAGGTTTTGCGCATTTAACGTTACACGTTGTATATACATACACACCGGATAAACTGTTTATACTAAACTAGCTGCTGCCGCACCTTCGCCCGCGTGGATGTAGAAAAATATTCCCACGGGAACATACCGGCTTTACTGGCATTTTTACCGGGGTTTTCATAAAACTCTTTTGATTTACTCGGCGCGCCAGTATTAGTCAGCATTATTTTTTTCCGATATCCTCAACAATCATAGTCATATTTCAGCTAATTTACACAAAACACCAAAACCTTCCTCATGAATTACTCCGTCCATTGGTGAAAACTGTACGAAAATCCGTTCGGTAGTTTTAGTGTTATTTTTGGTAGTTTTTCAGACAGACAGATACAGATACGGCGGGAGGACTTGGTTCTATTATAATTACGTAGTGATTAACAACTACTCGTAACAAACTATGCAATTTTTTTTTTGGGGCTTGCAATGAATCAGAAAACTTACAACTTAGTAAACACACTGCGAAATAGGAAGTTGGTATGTTTGAAGCCTAAAATGAAATCGAATCTGAATTGCATCGTAAATATAACACGTTCACAATTTAGTATGCCACCACGACGTTAAGTATTACTACACACATACTAAACAGAGTTCAAATGATTTGTTAACAACACGGTAACTTTGTTGAAGTCAGTGAGTTGAGATAGGAATATATGGGGTCGGATAGAAAGGAGAGCTATTCTCCTAAATCAAAAGTTAGAAGGTGTGTCAAGGTAAGGTAAGGTATGGTAAGTAGGTACTTAATAGAAGAACAAAGGATATTGTTTTCAAAATCATAAGTCTTCGTAGAATCTGGAAATGAGAGCCAGCAGTTATTTGAATATTTTCATAGATGTTCCTGTTTATTACTGCTTTAATGTTTTGACTTGCATAGATTAGATCAGCGTTTGCTAAGCTGATTTCAAGCTTGTCTTTCATCGACCAGTGGTTGACACGTAAATAAGCACTTTTGTCGGTTTCAAAGCAATAATAAATCGTCCAATCCACTCAATAATCCCAACTCATAATGTTAATTTTTCACGTATGGTATATGTAAATTGGTAACGATTAGCTTGATGTCAATTATAAGTAAATGGAACACGACTTAATTTCTCTTGAGTGTTTCGTGTTATTTTATGGCATCTTATGGACAGTTAGCGCTTTGCAATTTCTAGGCAATGCTCCACAAAGCAATTGGTTAGTTCTTACGTCAATATTCTATTGTATAAAATTTATTGTGTTGAAACTTGTAGTCATTAAAGCATATTTCTTTAAGGCAAAAGCTACTGGGCATTCCGCGAAATCAAAATTTTCATACGGTTTTTGCAATTGACAGGTCAGTAGATCATATAAGGTTTTATTTGTATGTTGATCAAAATTAAGAAAATTATAATTAGCAGTACAACTCTCTCAGTACAAATTACCTCATTGAATCATGACATTTGAGACCAATTTTAACTTAGAGAGTTGTATCGGTGATGACTCCCATTACTTTAGTTCATCCCCCCTTAATATCTTACTGGACGCTGTGGTGATGATAGCATCCTTCTTGTTTTCTTCGTGCTCGGCTACCAAACCACGTCTCATGCTGCCGCCGCCGCCTAGCGGTTTTCTATGTTTAACAGTTAATTAATGACTGTCATTAAGCCGTTAGGTGCCAAGCGTTAAGATAGGTGGTCTGATAGTGACATTAATACTTACTTATTATGCAAAATATTTTGAAATATTATCATCGTTAATTTTAAAAGATTAGTGTCATATTACCAAGTAGGCAGGCGTTAAAGCTGTTAATAATTTCTGTCGTACGATGACATTGTGTTTCTTAATTAATAGTAGATATATGTTATTGAACAAGGTTTTGAGTGGAAAGGGCCTAGAAATACGAGGAATATTGTGTTGGACACGGTTTTCACGAGTGACATATTTTTTTTTTAAAACCCTTTTTGTTCTAACTATTTGCACCAGGTACTAAATTAAAAGACTAACTAACTAACTAACTATATATATAAATACAAAAAAAGGACATTTAGGCGTCAAAGTACTCGTCCGCATCGCTGTCATCCGGAAACGTGCCCAGAAGACTGGCAGCATTACCACGTTGAATGGCAATGCTAATTCTTTGGCCAAAGAACGACTCAGCCCTCTGGTCACGTGAAGTCTCGATCAGCCGGCGAGAAATTTCTTTAAAAAGGTGACGCGCCCTCGGGCCGCATGACCCGAGCGTTTCGACCCCAAACGACTCAAAGCTGTAGTTACCCATAATGCCGCTTAAGCATCTCAGCAGCCGCAGCAGCGGCGCCAGCACAGCCCGCCGTGCTAAGAACATGAGATGGCGCAAGGATATCGACACAGCTTGCGTCCCACACCAGAGGCCTACCCACCGTCCAAGGCAACAATGTTATCTCCGTCTGTTTTATTATTGTTTTGTTTTTGTTTTTCAAGTACACCAATAAAAAGTTTTTGTTTTTATTTAACCTGGAATTCACCACATAAATCTTAAACAATCATGTAACCTGGAAGTCCGCAACTTCATAAAAAATAATAGAAATATTATATCCTTATCGGATATCTATGCTATCAACCCAACAATTACAACTTCACAAGTCAAGCTCTATCGAACAGAATTAATTAACTCACACTATTCCACCATTTTTGGGTGGTGGAGCGTGGCACCACCAGTCCACCACCTATTATTTCCCTTTGGCAACCCTACGGGTATAGCGTCCGGTCAGCCAGGCTGCTTGGTAGGTCCTTGACCGCTTTATACCGGCTTGGGAAACACTACCTGGGGCGTTAACGCAAGATGCTATTGTCAGGGGTAGTTTTACCACTTTTTTTGGGTATTTTTGACTTTTTGGGAAGTGGGCGATTGTTTTAGGGCCAGTTTCTCGCAAAATTAATGTGACAAATTGTCAAGCGCGCGTAAACTGCTGTGATTGGATGAATGATTCATCAACAGCCAATCGATAAAAAAATTGTCTAAAATAAAACTCATAGTTTTATTTTAAAGTCATTGTTTCGCTGGATTAGTATGTAAATTGAAGATAAAAATTATTTCTGTATGTTTTAGGTATGGAGACAAATAGAGCGTTAGAGATCATTTAATTTTTTAATAGGTGAGTATGTAAGGATCGTAGCAGGTAGCGTTCTGTAGTTTCAGCCCGGGTCACGGGGTACCCGTGGGAAGAAGGCGTGACTTTTACGTATGTAAATAAGGATTGTAGATAACACATCCGCACAAATGTGGACTTTTGGAACAATACATATGTTTGTCTAAGAATTGTCTTAGATTATTCACCCATGTAGTTACCTAATCTAGATGTAACATTCTATAATCTATGAGTCACAGTATTTTCTAAGACGTTAGCAATTCAGAACAATTAAGTCATAAAATACCTACTACAATCAGCATAATTATTTGCAGACTTAATTATCGAGATTAGAATATCATTCCATGGAAGTTAACAATCCAAAGGCTGGCAACACTCCACTGCGCGCGCAGTCTGCCGTGCGCCAGGTGAGCGCGCGCACGTTATAAGCGCTTCCAAATTCAAAATTCGCATCGCGAGTCCCGCGCACGATAACTTTTACTTTCTTTTTTTAATATTACGTCACAGTCGTGTTACGTTTAGTAATTGCCGGCCGTTCTGACGCAAGAGTGCTTTTAGTGCTAGTGAAGTGGGTCCTTTTAAGTTTTTTGTGAGATCTAACATGGAATTGTGAACTGTGATTGGCTGAAGTAGTAAACAAAATGTAAGTGAGAAGAGCTTATATCTAGGAGAAAGGTTTAATTAATTAGTCAGGTAATTTTATTCATAACAAGGTCAAAAATTGGCCATACCTTGCTGGTTTGTTCTACCGGCTCTCCTCTACTGCACAGACAGCTGTAAAGTGTGCATCTAACTTAAAATCACCACGTTTAGTTAACTTGTCACTAAACGTAATACAGCTCGACTTATTTACCTACATGTCAAGCAAAATATACCAAGTTACTCCTAAGTAACCGTGCTGGCATTAACACACCTGTTATTTGATGAGTACCATAATATGGTACAGGTACTTAGGTAATGATTAGCAAATTATAACCAGTTTAGGAGCGTAATATCATACGAAGCAACTAATTTGCAAACGCTGTTTTTAAATGTCAGAGCGGTGATTGGAGCAAGGGCCAAGGTGTTCTAGTAAACTGGACACCTTTCGATGCGATTATCACATGATAATATATAATTGCTTTGCCAGCACCCCATTGGCATAACTTACAAATCACAATTAAAATCGTTTTAATATTGAAAGACATTTTTCCAAACATTAGAAGCGAACTTCTAATGTTTGGAAAATTCGAATGCTCGGCAAAAAACTAAACGCAATTATTACAAAAAGAAAATGCCTGTCAAATGAAATGGATTATTACTGTGTTACATGTCTAATATTAATCCTCTTTATTCATAAACGTTCCTTAACGTTAAGTAGTGATTCGAGAGACTGTTTAACCATACATTTTTGACGTTTAAAGTCACTTAACTTTAATCATCGTTGAAATAAACTCCACCCCTTTTGTCATTTATGTCCAGAGTGCACAAGACATTCACTGTTATGAATGAATGAATTAGTTTTGGTGCAGCCTGGGCATCCCTGAATGGTGTTAAAAAGCCATCTTGTATGCTACTAATGCGATCCTTGTTGTCAATAACTTGATCTTGGCTACAAATCTTTAAGCCGCCATACACCGCTCCAAGAAGTTCGATCAGAAAAAATATGACTAATATGTTATGTTTATTTATACAGACATTGCACAAGACAAAAATGTACGTAGTAGGTACTTATTTCAGTTATCATTAACTTCGTGAAGTAATTCATTTATAAATGATGATTAAAGTTAAGTGAAGTTCAAACGTTAAAAATGTATGGTTACACAGTTGCTCATCACTACTTCACTTTAAGCTACGTTTATGGTTAAAGGGGTCTATGTTGTTAAAGTTGTTGAATTAATTGCATTCAACTAAAGTGAAAATGAAAAGCATTGCGATTGCATTACGAAATGATAAGGGTTCTTTTGACATGATCAGGAGGTGAGACATTCCTGGCATTATTTTAATATTCAACGCTGTTTACGGCTCCAGCCACATATTTTGAAACTGGTTACGGAAAATAGCATGTCTGAATTTATATTAAGATTGGCGTCATGTTAGCCATCAGCATAGCTATTCACAACCATTCGATACGTTTCCATAAATCCGAATCGAAAATCAATCTAACATAGATTACAGTAGAAGTCCTTTAAACTCTGTTCTCAACTCCAAAACCCGAAAATGTTGTCAGTGTAAATCAAATAGGTCCACGACCAATATTCTTCGTGTGCTGATGGGGCAAGGAAAATCAGTCTTGCGATTCTGTAACCATCTCACCGTGAAAACTTGGGTGAAGTGAGCATGGAGTGAGTCGGCAATAGTGTCAATCCCTCATGACTCACAGCTCACTCTAAGCTCACTTCACCTTAGTTATCACGGTGAGATTTTTCCAGAATCGATTTCTTGGTTATCGAAATGTGTCATTCTCCTATCGAATGGTTGTGAATAGCTATGCAGATATAAAAAACGATGAGACAGTCCACAGTAAAGAACAACATTGATAGTATTCATCTCTCTGGCTCACATTCGTCCAAAAACGCGTTTGGTCAACGATATCGTCAAAGATAAGGGCCATACCTGGATGAAAGTATGGCAGAGGAAAGGGGGCGCCTGTACCCAGTAAAGGGTGATTCTGGACTGAAATTATGATGATGATGTTCTCTCTGGGTTACGATTTTTGATTTCACGCTCTCGCAGACACTACAATCATGTCCATATGATTGCCTTCACAATCGTGTGGTGGACATCACATCTTGCAATTATTTCCAGCCTTGATGTGCCTTTCCAATCGCTGTCAATGTGTCGTAAACACGACCCTTTTGTAGACAGTTATTAATGTATTATGACATGATACATCCTTCGTGACTATAAGCAGGCATTCAATGGCAGGACTGTTCTAAAAATGCTATCGTAAAAACTTAGGTGAAGTGCGCTTGAAGTGAGCTGTCATTTCACCTGATGCTAGGGACCTGTACATCTAATTTGTGAAAACCTAGCCATCTGTAAAAATCTCAACATAAAAATTTAGGTGAAGTGGGCTTGAAGTGAGCTGTCAATCCCTAGCATAAGCTGGAATGACAGCTCACTTCACCTAAGTTTTCACGGTGAGATTCATCGTGGTGAAGTAACTTTAGGGGGGTAGACCGCAAAATTCAAAATTTTCTGCGTTTTTGCGAATCATATTTTATTCAAGATACACGAGGTGCCCGTGGCTAAATAATAACCGCCGCACGGGTCCATCAATCAGGTTAAGTTACGCTTGCCGCGTTTGGTCTGTGGATGGGTGACCATCTTTGCATGCCGAGACCCCTCCGTGCCTCGGTCCCGGCTGTTATTTGTGGATCTTTGACAGTCGTTAAGGGTAGTCAGAAGCCCTAAAGCCTGACAACCAGTTTTACTAAGAGGTATTGTATTGTACCCAGTAACTGGGTTGTGGAGGTCAGATAAGCAGTCGCTCCATGTAAAATACTGGTATTCCGCTGCATCCGGTTGGACTGGAAGCCGACCCCAACATAGTTGGGAATAGGCAGGCAGATGATTATGTTTTGTTCAACATACAACCCGACATTGACCTGCAGGTCCTTGCAATTTACAAAAAACTTAAGAAAATTTTAAATTTCGCGGGCTACCTGGAGCATTCCCCTTAAAGTACTTAACGTTCGATGCATTTGTGAGCAAAACTGAACGAATATTTGTGCACAGCCTATACCGATTGCTAAAGTACATAGAAGAAAAAAAAAAATCATGATAAAAAAGCACTTCCCCTCTCCTTAAACACCACCATTATATTTTCTTTACTCCTGTTTCATGTCTATTGTTATTTGTATATATTTATTTATATTGGTATAATATAATTTATGTATGTATTCATTGTATCGAGTACTTAAATGGTACACCACAGACTACCTACAATATCTGTCTCTCCTTCTCTTTTCAATCCATCCAAAGGTTGTCTTCAAAAGATCGCTCTTAGCGATAAGACCGCCCATTGTGTCACCCTGTGAAAAATTTCTATATATTTATGTCTGTCATTTATATGTGTACGTAATGAAGACTATTCTATTCTATTCTATTCTATTCTAAAAGGAATAACTTCGGTGTCAGCAAGCTTGTCAAAAAGGATTGGTGAATGCAGAATACTATAACTGAATGACAATTTATTTTAGGTTACCCAACAAAAAGATTGGGTTTCTCCACGTCCTTCTTTGTCATTTCTTGATCTGTCTGTCTTTTAAATTGATGCGAAAGGTAAATCAAATAATTATAATTACACGTATTTCTATGTTTTTACTCTAATTGCCTAGCTCATGACTAATTTCTACATCCACTCACCCGTCATAATAAAAACGGCTGTCACGACTCTATTCAAAACGTGATCTCGGAAATAAACTGTACTAGTAATCTTCGATGAAATTATCAGTAATGTACATTCTAAACTTTATTTATATGCTGTTGAACTAATTATATAAACGGTGTAAAGTCACGATGTAATTCATTGCAACAATACCGTTTTGTTTTAACTGTTTCAACTTTGGCAATTTTGTTGTAAGAATGTGGAATGTATGTTCAGCTGTAGTTTCACAAGGCTTCTATAGGTGGTTAATTACAGCATAGCAGTAATATTCGGGTTTCGAATGCGTCTCTTGACCCTTTGAACCCAAATAATTTGAAATTGCATTGCTAATTGTATTTCCTTTAAAGGATCTGAACCCAAGTGTAACAATCAAATAAATATAAAAAAAAACCTTCTTTCTTATATCTATGGTCAGTTCCAACAAGTTGGCCTTGACGCAGAAGCAAGTAACAATTTTCTTCTTTTCGTATCCATTGACTACTTTATTACGGCCAGTATGATTACTATCTAGATGACTGCCCTTTGCCTCATTCAAATCTTGAAAGGTGTAGATATTTGCGTATGGTGGGCAGGAAGGAATGCGAGGCATCTTGTGGAGGGACTCCAAGCTCACTGTCTTTGAGATGGGTTGATGATACCCTATTTAGCCAGATTATTTGATGCCCAGCAGAATAATGAATTCCCTTCATTCCAGTAACTTCGTGAAACTGTAAGAACAGTTGCATCTTCATGCGAAACAGAATCCAAAAGTTTTCTAAACCATAATTTGTATGACAGTTGAACACAACTTTAATGAAGTTCGTGATCAGAGTTACAAACAGACAGAGAAAACGGAAAGGAGATGTTTTAAGTAAAAGTAAATACTAATTTAATATTCTGTACTAGTTATATACGTTATAAAAATCCTCACGTTTTTCACCTGGTAGCATTCCATGTGGGGGCGACTGGGAATATTCGAGGTGTATGCTGTGGTTACGCAAGGCAAACGCGGAGGATTATTAAAAGATAGTTATGACTATTAGATGTTCAGTACCGTAGGAAGCTAGTTCAGAGACAGAAATGGCGTAGTTATTAATGGATAGCAGTTATAAATAATAAAATCATCGTAATAATAATAATTAGCCGTTTAGGTTTGACTTCTTATCTTAATTGATGTTAAAAACCGGCACAATTTATAACAGGTTTTTCGCCTCTGGTAATACTACACTAAGAATCCAACGTTCATGGAAGTATGTAGCTATGTGTACGACGTATGCTAAAAAAACAGCTGTTTCATACATTTTGGTCAAGTAGGTTCAATACCTACTTGACCAAACTTTTGTATTAAACAGATGATTTTGTTTTCGTAATTTCAGAGTTGGTCCCATAGTGAAAGTTGTTCATATACATGAGTAGAACACCCTGTAAAAATTTGGAGCCTGTAAAACAAAAGCATCCAGTATGTATGATTATAATCATAAATCATCATCATCATCATCATTTGCCTAGCCTTTTCTCAACTATTTTTTTATTTATTTAAACTTTTCGCACACAAAAAGGTATAAAGGCGGAACTATTTTTTACTATATTATAAAAGTTATTTCAATTTCCTTTGTATGTTTGGTCATTGCTGGATCATCTGTTTAACTACTACTGGTAACTGTAACGGCATCGATTTCCGAAAATAAAGAAATCAAAAAATCTGTCTCGTGGGCTTCTTTGTCGACACGACTTAGGTATCTACCTATATCAGAATGAGAAAAGTTGATGCTGCATGCTGTTGTAAAATATATTGCGTGTTTGTTCTTCCCTGCTAAATCACTAGAAAGTGTTGAAGAGCGAGCGTTTTGAGGGACTGTTTTACGTAATTTTTACGAGTGCTGATTCTGCCTAGTTTGAATAAATTACTTTTGATTTTGATAATCCAGTCAGCAAGGTCTGACTGCCCTGATTCAATTAAAAGAAAATACAGTACAGTTTATTAATCTTGACTTGACTTATTAAAAGTAATTTGAATTATGATTGCATAGGCAATGCATTCTCTTATCAGTAGGTAAACGTGCCGAATACACGTCTCGATTGATAACGTTTTAGTAACTAGATACTAATGCATTCATGTTATTCGAACAGATAGGAAATGGGCACGAGTCCAAGTAGTCGCAAGGTGGTCAGCTGGTCATTGACGTTTAAACTTCGATGCAAAGGTCCTTTGCTTCTTGTAGACCATCAACCTGCGGGCCTATTCTGTAAAAGTCTCACCGTCAAAACCTAGGTGACGTGAGCTTGAAGTGAGCTGTCAATAGTCGACATAGTGTCGACTATTGACAGCTCACAGTCGGCTTTGACGATGAGATTTTTACAGAATAGATCGGCTGATTGTATATGGTGATCGCAATCACTATCACCATCATTTTGTCAATTTTACCTGCATTGCGTTTTCACGAAGATGAATTTTCAAAAATTAGTGTGTTGAAATAGATTTTGACTATTTGTCAAGAGTATTTTCTAAACTAATACCTAATTTTATATAGTTTTATGTACAAAATTTTAGTATGATGGTGTGGCTTTTCCCAAGATATTTCACCACCACTTTAAATAGATAAAATTAATGTATCTAAGTTTGGTTTTCCCAAGGCATTATCATAAATAACAGTTAATACAACTACATATTTACGAAGTCAAAGTGATTGTTTTTATGAGTTCCCTGGCTTCTGTTATCAGTCTAATAAAAGTCGGCGACATTGAACATAACACGTTGAAGATATTGTTGTAAATTAATTAGCATATTAATTAAATGAAGGAAATGCATGTCATTGCCTGCACAAGTGCGCAGTCTTATTCTGTTACACACTCGCCATCTCTTTGATTTTGACAGAATAGCTGAGTTCATATTTTAAAAACCCGTATTCAACTGCCAAACTGATTGGCAGGTTGTTAGGAGTCCTAACACACTGACGATCAGGAAAAACAGCGCTGCTAATTTTTGCGTGTCGGCGGCTGCAGTAGCTTCTGCCGATGGCGTGTGCCGGTCGTGTATATGAGCGCTTAGTCCTAACGTAGCGTAAGATTTTGTACCGCGTTTTTTTTCTGTTAGCCATTCCACTCTGGGGCGGACTGAAAGCACACTTACGAGTATTACACTTATTATTAATCAGCTTACCTAACCCAACCGCGTTTTTCGGCACTAAAATGAATACTGAAATTACTTTCCTGTCTCAATTAACGTAACCCAAGTAGCAACACGTAATGAATTTTTCGTAACCAAAGACTTTTGACATCACAAAAAAATGCTAACTTGTCAGGTAGCGAGTAAAATAAAAACAACATAATATTACAAAGTTATTTTTTATAGACTTGAGCACACCATGAATATGCATAGGTGACACAGAGGCATGTAAAACACGCTCTTGTGTACCTGCCTTACGTAGTTAGTGATTGCTAATTTATGTAAAAATGTGTGTCCCTATGAATATCTTTATGTTTAAGTTTAAAATTTTTGGTGGTAGTTTCTGAGAATCTATGTCATCGTGGTTTGGCGAGCAAGCATTGAATGATTATCATTTTATAATATGATTCTATTATTTAAAACAAGTAGATTTTTTCTAATTGAAAACCTTGATTTTTTTCGCAAAATTTATTTTAGAATGATTAGATATCATAATAAGACTTTGCATCATTCTAAAACAAATTGAAAAACGGCGGCCTTTCATCTCACTAAGTAGTTTATGACTGGGATAGAAAAATGAGAAATTAAAAATGAAAAAAAAAAAAAAAATGTACGCAGATTTGAAAAATCTCTACTACGAGTATTCCTGTCTTTTTTCACATAAATCGATATGCATCTTGATCCCACATAGAGAAAGCGTGAATAACCGACGATAAGTACGATAATGTTTAGCTGAGTGGAGAGAATCGATGTCACGCATGGCTTCAGGTCAAGCCTGCCTCTGCGGATACGATAGCAAATCGTTGATAGCCGGCTTTTGTGTTGAGTGACGTGGTTCTGGTTGACAGGATACGAGTTGGAGATCAGTCTGTTCCGTTATCTGGTTTAGGGTTCGACTTCCGGTGGTGGGATGAGACATGAGACTATGGTCTTTATTTATAAACGATGATTAAAGCTAAGTTAAAAAAAAAAATACGAATGAATGTCAGTGTCGGACCCCATGGACATAGAAGACAAGCCAAATTACTCCCCCAGTCCGCCACGGTAGCGGCGGCGCCGCGGCGGCGTGGCGGCGTACGTATTTTAATCCTGTCAAACTCGTCACCTTCCTGGCTCATCTATGCACGGCATGAGCTATGCCTAATTGGGACAAAGTATACATATATTTTGTCCCAATTTGGGAGAAGAAAACTAGATCGACTGCCATCTGAACTCATTATAATCAGCCTATAATGTTCCCACTGCTGGGACTCAGGCTTCCTCTCTGTGACAGTGAGTTGGCCGTAATCTACCATGCGGGCCTAGTGCGGGTTAGTAGGTACATGTCACAATCATGTATTCAAAATTTTGGTTCTAGGACATGCCGGTTTCCTCACGATGTGTTTGTTATGTTTTTTTTTATGTTTCCTTCACCGTTTTGGTGACAAAATAATTTACACAAAGTAAAGCGCCTATCTGGGTTCAAACCTACGACCTACAACCCGTAAGTCGGGGCCATTACCACTGGGCCACCGCTGCTCTCTGCTCATCTGGAATAATGTTATTGAAATGCAAGTCAAGATAGCCAAAACGTGTTATTAGCGGTACTAAGGGCAGGATTTTTAGGTTATGTGTCCCTTAACCCAATAAAGAACAAAGAAGATAAAACGAAAGGTAACTTAAAGCTTACCCAAATCATCACTGCCACAATGCCATAAAATTTACAACCTGTTCAAAAACTACGATCAAAATGAACCGCTAGCTAAAATGGCTTACCTTTGGGTTAGGCCCAAAGCTGAGCCATTTTAGCGGTTCATTTTGTGTCAGTGTGGTGTCAGCTTACATAACGCAGGTAACAGACAACTACAACAGTGTAACAGGTGTGTTGTGCTCGTTCAGTGACACAGAACCGGATCGATGTGACGTCACGCGTAGAAAGGCGTGCGCCCGGCGCGTGCGCACCCACTCGGATATGGCGGTAGGGCTGGCAACACTGCTGCAATGTGATTAATGTCTTTTTTATTGATCGACGCAGTTAATGCAAAAGGGAGTTTTATATTGTAATGCAATATAGTAGCTTAGCACGATTGGCGGCACGGCATTGGCAGGATGCTGACTGTATATGTAGGTAGCGGAGTGTATTCAATCAGTTATTTCTATACATTTTTATTGTTTTAATTTACATAATATAGGCTAACATTTAAACTAATAATATGTACGTGTATATGAAAAAAATAAGCAAAAGAATCATAGAGCATCAAAAAATTCGTCCGCATCGCGGTCAACAGGAACAGTGCCCATAAGGCTGGCAGCATTGCCACGTTGTATGGCGATGCTAATTCTTTCTTTCTTATCCTTATAAGAAAGTCTCTTTTCATGTTATTTCTATATAATATTTTTAAGCAGTTCTGCGACTGACTGATTGATTCACTGACTAACATTTTAGTCCCTATCAATGAAGACAAAGATTCCCGTCTAGGAGAACGCGGGAATCTTTAGTGCGAATGCCCTTACTTATTTCGAAATCCATGCCGATGAATCGCGAGCAGAAGCTAGTTACTTACTCACTAATAAACTAAACAAACCAATCATTAGTATTTCCAACAATTCTGTTCCGCGGATAGTAGAAAGTGTGTCGCGGTTATTATCATCGCAAATATCCGATCAATGAGGAAACGATCTCATTTGTGTTTCTAGATAGATTTCACTCTCAACGGATTGTTTGTTAACTACGCTCTAGCGTATGTCACGAATTACAAGAAATACGTTGTTCTTTTTATTTATATTTTGTTTATTCAGACGACATGAATCTACAGATATAAATGTGATGACGTCGTCTGATTAGGTATTGAATAAATTTTAAATATCATATAAAAAAATAATAATGTAAGCACTGTAAAGTAGACAGGAGGCAGACAGGACAGGAGGCAGGAGACTTATTAGCTACTTTTAGGGCTGATTCTTCAATCGACAGATAATTGACGTCTGACAGATTTTGTAAGTATTGAAGAACTGTCAAAAATTCGAAATTATTTCTCGGATAAAATTATCTGGCGTTGGAAAGATCAGCCCTTAAAATTACTTATAAAAACAAAATACCCAATCCTTTAATCTTGGTTATATTGGCGACCCGATCCTTTATATAGCTATTTTGGCGACCAACCTGCGTCCTTATTTCGTAATTCTCAATCGCAATGGCAAAGTAAAAGCATTTTGATTGATCAACAATAATAAATTATTACCTAATAAAATTTTCTTCTAATAATAAGGCTGCTTTGGTGGCCAAGATTGCTTTTTTTTTACCTATTTTTTAGTTTACCTCGATTAGAACGGCTTAAACCAGCGGCCTTTAGCTTTAACTCACCGTAAAAACTTACCATGAAGTGAGCTGTTATTCCACTGATGCAAGGGATTGACACTATTGACAGTTCACTTCACCTAAGTTTCCACTGTGAGATTTTTACAGAATAGGCCGGCTTGAGCAGCCCTGATTATGGCTCTTATCGAATGTGTCGATTCCCATGACGTCGCTATTGTTGAATTGTGGCCTGTGGGTATGGTTCCAAATGACACTTTTTATAGAGTCCTTCATTGTATGTTCACGTATTGTTGATGTTCGGACATGTGATGCGGTGATTATAAATTAACCCTACAGTGCATGATTTTTCTTATCGGCTTAAAAAAAATACATTAGCCTGCAAATATGATGCCATTTCTCGAAAAAATATTTAGAAAAATCATAACTCAATAGAAACGTATGTTTTTGTGCATGGCACATCATGCATTATAATGTTAATATGTGTTACGTAGTGTCAATGAAATTACAAGATTACACGTAAAATGACAAATATGAACATGAACTTACCTCTAAATGTTTCGACCCTGAAAATTCTATAATTTTAATTTTATCCTTTTTTTGCGATTATTATACGCCGCTCGTTAATCGTATCCAAAGTACCCACCGATTTGAAGAAAACATAAATAAATGTTTATCTACAGATCTATCCAAAATATATGGTACTAAATTCGAAACACAAATACATAATAGTTAATCTTGTCAACAGTAGATCACGCTACTTGGATCGATTTTTAAAATATAAGACATTTTTCGGTGTGTCATATGTTGGACTCTATGCGCTGTAGGGTTAAGTTTTTTCATATTGGGGTCAAATAATTTTGAGAATGTATGGTATATGAACTATTTATAAAAAGCTGCGCTGTGAGGAAAGAGTAGAACTGAAAAAGGTTTCTTGAAAACAGTTAAATCTTACTCAAACTCAAACTCAAAGCATTTATTTCAAGTAAACCAATTACAGGCACTTTTGAATTGTCAAGGGGTCGGTCAGTCAGAAAGATGAAGCTAGTTGCCCATTCCAAAGCGTAGTAGGTAGCTGTGGAGAAGAACGGGCAAGAAACTCCACGGACACTCTTTTAAATCATAAAAATCGTTACAAAATTTTGGTTACATCATTCAAGTTGAAATAATACATGTGAGAACGATGTAGAAAGACGTGCACGTTAAAAGCGTCCGTACTAAAAAATATAAAAACAAAAACAAAAAAATTACAATTCAGAAATGAAAATACTTAGATTAAAATTAAAATAAGCCTTGGCAGCTAAGAGATGACCAGTCCCTACTGGCGGCGCCCGTTCACGAACATGACGTATGGATCAGCACCATTTAGCTCAATCATTTTGAAGGGAACTCAATGATCCAACACACACGCCACCACTAGCGAGACATTTGAGTGAGCATGACATACCCTCAGCCGCCAGGGCACATTCAAGTCAATGAAAGACGTACGCAGTAAATGGTAGCTTTATAGTTTAGTTGCATAGTGCTCACACGTGTGTTATGCAATTATACAATATTAAGAGATTGAATTTATACAATACAAAGATAGTTTTTTCAATCTTCAGCAGCTCACAACTATATTTTCGAATGCTAATTAATTAGTTTATGCGCCCTTGTGGAGGAGGACCAGCGGTGAACCAAGCATTTTTGTCAGCGATGTAATCCCCCAACTTATAATATGCTTGGCTGCATAGTGTGCGTTTTATATAAGATTTGAATTTAGTTTCGTTGAGTTGGAGTATGTGGGGAGGTATTTTATTGTAGCATTTTAAACAGTACCCCATGAAGGATGAGTCTACTTTAGCCAGTCTGAAGCCTGGTTGAACTAATTGGTCCCTATTTCTGGTCCTATAGGTGTGTCTGTCACCTCTTTTAGTGAAAAGATTTAGATTTTTTCCTTACGTACATGATGTTTTCATAGATGTATTGACAAGGTACCGTCATGATATTAATATCCTTAAACAGTTCCCTTAGAGAATCGCGCCTGCGGAGGCCAGATATTGCTCTCATGGCTCTTTTCTGCAGAATAAAAATAGACTCGATATCTGTAGCCCGCCCCCATAGTAAAATACCGTAAGACATGATACTATGAAAGTAACTGAAATAGACTAGTCTCGCGGTATCTACATTAGTAAATTGACGGATTTTTCTTACAGCATATGCTGCTGAACTTAGCCGTCTGAGGACCCCATTGCAGCTTTGAGTCGAGCGTGATCCCCAGGAAAACATTTTTATCGACGAATTCTAGTTTCTCTTTATTCAATACTATGTCACAATCACTACTTTTAACATTTGGTAAAGCAAATCTTATGCATTTAGTTTTTTTTTCCATTTAACACTAAATTATTAGCAGTGAACCAATTTTGCACCTGCAGTAAGGCGTTATTTACGTCGTCAAGATTTGATGCACGTCTATTTATCTTAAAAATTAAGGAAGTATCGTCAGCAAATAACACCATTTTTGGTTGGTTTTTTAATAAATGGGGTAGATCACTAATATATACTAAAAAGAGGAAATGACCTAATATCGAGCCTTGTGGAACACCCATTTTTACTTTTAAACCAAGTGAATTGACCCCGTTTATTTGAACTTTTTGTTGTCTATCATTTAAATAAGATTTTACTAAACTGAGCGCAAGTTTACCTAATCCGTAATGCTCAAGTTTCAAGAGCAAGGTTTCATGATTAACGCAGTCAAATGCCTTGGAGAGGTCACAAAAGATTCCTATGGCATCTTGGGCCTCCTCCCACACTGTAAATATGTGTTTTAATAAAGTGACACCGGCGTCGGTTGTACAACAGCCTTTGGTGAAGCCATATTGCTGGTCGTGTAAGATTTTGTTGTTGTTAAAATGATTAAGCATTTGATTGAGCATTACCTTTTCGAATACCTTGCTGAATACTTTCAACACGGATACTGGTCTATAATTATTGGTGTCTTTGCTGTCCCCAGATTTAAAAAGTGGAATAACCTTACTGTATTTCATTAAATCTGGGAAGACTCCTTGATCTACACACAAATTAATTTTATAAGATTTATTTTATACACTTCACACAAATTAATTTACTTTATAAGACTTATGGGAATACCTCATGTGGTGCTAAAAATAAGTATACCTATCCAGTCAGAATGGTGGTAGTGTTCGCCACACGTAAGCCAGGCTTATGCATCTGAAAAACTCTATAAGCAACGTCAACGTATAACAACCATACAACAGCATCTTGTTAAGAAAGAAAGAAAAAGGCGTTTATTGGCATTACAGCAAAATAAATACACCTTAAAACTATAAAAAGAGAAAACAAAGATTATAGTGCCAAAAGGGCATAAGTATAAGCATATATAGCTTAAGCATACATAAACGCCACAAGTACAAGTAAAGTGTACATTTAAATAAATATACGAACGGCCATAATAATGGAGCGTCACTGTGTCAAATGTTTGACCTACTTCTTTAGCATCTATTTCTATCACAGAACTATTGATTAGCTTTGTGTACTTATGTGCAATATATTAATGTCATCGTGTCATTGCCCTCAGAATACGATGTCGACGGACAGCACGGGTGGGTGTGTGAACAAGGCGTTCGAGAGCGCTGACGATGGCTTCCACACCATCGACCTGAGGGCTGGCAGGAGGGAGGAAGACAACCAGACCCGACCACAGGTAAATAACAGATGTAAAACACTTAACGAAGCCGAGACTTACTTTTACTCCCGGTCATTGCAATAATTTTTTTGTATTGGACCATACCCGAGAACCTTCCTATTACGGAGATATTGAAGGTCTAAAATTCCAACTTTCACGGACGTTTTATACGAAAACAAGTTTTTGATAATTATAACACATCTTTAATACCCCCACGACCGCGGCATGCACCCATAAGCACAATGTCTTGAGTGTGTTACATTGCGCAATACCGCAAACGACAAATTTTCACAGCAAAAATAAAAGTCGATTCCCAGCCATTAATGTTGTGCAATGTTACTTAGTTTGGTCAAAAGTGCCATTATTTAAAAATCATAGGTAAATAGGGAAAGTGTGATCCATCAACCTAGAAAACAATTATGGCACTGTATGAACGTGATTGATCCTATAAAAAGATTGCTGATGTTATGGAGCGCTCTAAAGCTAACGTTTTTAAATCACGTCAAGAAATTCAACACTACCAATAATGTTCTTCAAAAACTTAAATCTAGGAAAACGCCTCCGCGTGAAGATGCTTTGATTGTTCGTTCAGCGAAGACTGATCCATTTAAGGGTTCTGAAATTATAAGAAGAGAATTTTTTGCCAATGGAGGGGTATCAGCTCGTGTACTGCGAAACCGCTTAACGGATGCAAATTTATTTGGAATAATAGTCCGGAGAGTACCACTTCTCAAGAAGGTGCATGGAAAAGCAAGATTAGATTTCGCTAGAAAGTGTGGCGACTGGACGGCAAGTCAATGGAAAATATATTATTTTCTGACGAAACGAAGATTAAACTAGGTTCTGACGGTAAACAGAGGGCGATTCTTGTAATTTTTAGAACTTTCACAATCTGATTTCAGTCTCAATCTGTCAAAAATACCTCTAATTTCCCTACATTTTTGACATTTGTTTGTCGCCGAGATGAGACTGCAACTAGACTTTGAACGTTTTAAATTACGAGAATAATTAGCCTTCAGATGTGCGTCGACTCTTTGGGCACTATTTCTGTTGAAACCAGTAAGAAATTCATAAATTCCACCCCTTCGCTGCAGAGCAGTTATTATAAGCAAAGGTTATCATACAAAATATGAATGCTTAGTTTTGTAAGCAGTGATAAAGCCTATTTAATAAGTATTGTTAATTTTATTAAAACAAATTTTATTAAAAAAAAAAAATCTGATATCGTGTGATAAATTATTATTATTATATTATTATTTCATTTTACCCGTTCCTATTATTTGTCCACAGCTAGGAAGTTTCAAATAGGTACTTCAAACGGACTATAGTTAAATTATTAATAGAAGTCCAACTATTTAGCGTGTCTTGTATGTAGTATTAAAGCTTACTAAAATGGATTTTAACCATGCTGTAAAAAGTTACAGCAAAGTTACAAAAATAACAGCAACTTGTTTATCTAAAAGTGACTTCGGTATCAGTCGTTCCTAATTATATGTTATTGTTGCTGTTTATTAACTGTATCTTAGTAAATATGAGACTGAAATCATTGTGATCTAGTACCGAACTAGTTCTAGAACTGTGGAAAACTTTAATATACAATGGGACCCAAAATCACCAGCCTACACCTAACAGCTTTCGGATTGCACGCTACTAAGCCTGATCCTCCGTAGCTTTATTTTCATCCATCACTTAAAAGGAAGTAACAAATAATAATATGATATGGAATTTTGGAAAACGTGGTTGACTTTTGGAAAACTAGATGTGTAGAGTTTTCCCAGCCGCAAACTCAGTAGTAGATTTGATAACAAATAACGGTACGACACCTCTGTCTAACCCTTTAGAGTTAACAGACGTGATGTTATGTTACGTTTTATAATAGTATACTTTTACAGGGTGTTATAGGTAGTATAGGTACTTTTACAGTTACGTTTTACAGGGTGTAAAAAGACCCATCCCATGGCCGCCAACTACGCATTCTGTACAACTGTTGACTACGGAACCCTAAAAACGTACAAAAAAGTAGCCGTCTACGACAAGCGGGAAATAAAAAATTTGCTATTTGTTTTGGAAATCTAATATTGAGAATTAATTTCTCGCCGACTGATTGACACTTGACGTGACCAGAGGGCTGGGTCATGGCTGGGTCGTTCTTTGGCCAAAAAGTTAGCATTGCCATTCAACGTGGCGATGCTGCGAGTCTGCTGGGCACGTTTCCGGATGATAGCGAGTAGTACTTTGACGCTTAAATATCCTTTTGTTTTTGTTGCATTTATTATTTAGTTTAGTTACTTAGTTAGTCTTTTAATTACCCGACTTCGGCGAAGCAAAACGGAGTAGTATGTATGTTCATCTGTTCCCTCATAACTTCAAAAGTACTTATAATAATTTTACAAATGAGGTATCATTAGAAGCGTCTTGACCGTCCGCTGGTTATATGCTATGTGAGGTCACACTAAATTCAATGTGGCGCCCTATAGAGGACATTAAGTAATTAATTTAACAATCAATATTTTGGAATGGTGACCTGTTGGGTATCAAATGAAAGGGCTTAATTAGTACATTTCAAAAATATAAATATTACTGAAATAAGGCCCATAATAATTAAAAAAAAAATAAGTTTAAAAAGTAAAGCCCGACTACTGAAAAGGATGACACCAGAAAGTACCTTCCCGTGGTCGCATGCTACCATAGCTTTTAACTATGTTAGTACAGCGGCATGCACTTATTTTTTTTTAGTACAGACGCTAGCACATCAAGCTACCCGAAACTATCAAAAATTCCCAATCAACCTTGAACCTTACGCTTTAGCCATAAAGTTGAAATTTACTAAAGAAATTTTACAGATTGTAGTAGCTTGATTTGCTGGCGTCTGTACCTAGTGTAAACAAAAGCCTATGAAAATAAAAAGAAATTGAGAACATATTTATTTGCGTTAATAATTTTTTGTCCAGCGTACTTTCGAAATACAGTCAATTTACGATAAATTGGTTTTTATAGGGAAGTGCAATCGTTTTGATTATTGAGTATGAATCATTAAAACCTACAAAAAAGATATTATTTCAAAGTTGTTAATGCAAAAGTAAAAGCAACTTGTTTATCCAAACGTGCCTTCGTTATCAGTCGTTCCTAATTAGGGGGAACCGTCCTAAATACTAATATGAGCATAGAAAAAACTAAAATTGTATCAGCCTAGGGTAATTTAAGAACAGTCACATGTTGTATGTCCACAACTGTACCTATCTGGTCTTCTGCTGTGGGCTGATGATTTTCTGTCCCACTGTTTGTAAAAGTTCTCCACAGTTCTAGAACTAGTTAGGTATCACATCGTAATAATTTCCGTCTCAAACTAAGATATAAATCCTTTGGCATCTTTAGTTTCAGAATAATCATCGCCGGTGTCGGGTACCGTCCATTCTTCACTGCTGTAAATAATCAATGATAATGTCTTCCTTGATTACTTTTTCCGTAAAATAATAATAAACAATTATTTTTAGAATATTAAAATTCTTCAAGTACTTTAGAGAAGACGTGTAGAGAAGTAAGTACCTCTCGCCAGCCGTTCTCGATTTCCCTCCTAAAGCCATAAATATGGCGCGAATTTCATTATGTTCCAAATTCAAATTAAAGTCACGTCAAGTTCGCACGTGCGCAGTATTACGGCGGAGTACAGATTAAAAACTAGAGTGCTCTCCAAACTCAAGGAGGTTACATTAATTCGTTAGTCTATCCTTCCGTTGGATATTAAAGGAGACAACTTCAAAGTTAATGTAGGAAATTGGTAATATGTCGTAGGTAAGTTCTGCATGATATAATTCATTTAGGTTTGAGGTTAAAGTGTTAAATTATCAATATGAATCATTCCTTATATAATCTGCATAAACTAAGTAGTACCATAAAATAAATAATAGTACTAAGAAACTTAATTAATGATGTAATGACCAAGATTTTTCCAGTTCTGTCTATGAAAGAAAGAAAGAAAGAAAATAAGTTTATTTGCGGCAAACATGACGCATCAAATAATAACAAGTTGGAAGAAAACATGGGTCACATCCACGCAAAACGAAGAAAAAAGAAAATATAAACTACAAAGAAGAGAAGGAGAGGAAGGAGAAGAGGAAGAAGAGGGGGGAGCGTATGAATGTTATGAAAACACGCCGTAATAAGCAATGACTAGGAAGGAAGAGAACAATGAATTTTACGAACAATGTTTTTAATTATGTAGAAAATTTTACTTGGTGGAATTCAATACAATTAAATACTATTTAAAGTGGGTGTATTACTGACAAGTAAAAGTGTTTTTACAAACCTACTTACAGAAAATAAATCATTTATCATTTATAAATTGAAAATAAATTACCTATCGTTTTTGTATTTCTAACAAATTCAGACATTAGCCTTCTTTAGCCTCAAATCTCTAAAAAATGTACACTACCCACGTACCCACACACGACAACAAATTGTTCCTGCTTCTCAAAACCTAGCATATACTACATTCCCTGTTTATAACCTGTGGTGTGCCGGTGTAGCCCTCAGTTGCCTTCGTGGGGTCGTCCCGCCCGCCCACAGCGAACGC
The DNA here is from genome assembly GCA_949629135.1 of Eremobia ochroleuca. Classification (NCBI taxonomy): domain Eukaryota; kingdom Metazoa; phylum Arthropoda; class Insecta; order Lepidoptera; family Noctuidae; genus Eremobia; species Eremobia ochroleuca. Next base: position 22,695,017 of record OX451386.1, on the reverse strand, counting down.
GCGTCGCTCCGTGCACCGAAACTTTTACGAAAACACACGAACGCGAAGTTTGAATTTTTGAACCCGGAATGGTTTGAAATAAGAAGTGAAGGTGGAAGACGGTTGTTGTTTCAAGATGGTAATTGTTATTTTGATATTATTTTTTTAGGGTAGGTTAAAATTTCTCTTTTTAGTGAAAAATGAAAAGTCATGGAAATTGAGATGTGAGTTTTTTTTAACGAAATTATTTTTTACTGTCGTCATTTCCGTTCTAGGACACGAAATATATATTTTTATCCTGCATGTTACAAGATTATTTAAAGCAAAGAGGAAAATAATATTTCTCATAATGGTTAAAGTTCCTCTATCTAAATAATTGTTAATAAACTATACACACCTAACATTAATATATACAATTTTAAGTTTTTTTTTGTTTTTGTCTGAATATTGTGTGCCTTACTTAAACTGGATCGAATAAACTTATTTTCTTTCTTCACACACTTACTACCTTTTAAGCCTAAGTTGAGTATGATTAGGTAGATATCTTTATAAAAGACTAGCTGTGCCCGCGAATTCGTTCGCGTGGATGTCAGAAAACATTAATGTTTCTCTTTTTTATTACTATTCTAAAATGAAAATAACTCAACTAAATTACTCCTTATAACATCAGCTATCTGCCAGTAAAAGTCCCAGTTTCGGAGATTAGCCGGAACAAACAGATAGACAGACAAAAATGTACTAAATTGTTTTTTTTAATTATAAGTACCGTATAAACTTTCATAATATGCTTTTAGTAAAAAGCTGTTAATTTGACATTACAAACAGGCACTTCAATTGTATGTATTTGTATAGATTTCAGAAACAAAAATGTGAGTACCTGTAACAATATTTTCAGTTGCGTGCGTACGTACCTTTACCCCCAACCTTGACGTTACTACTCATACACCGATAAATAACATGCCATTTCCTATTTACATAATATTTATGATTTTTTGTTCAGTGTTTCTCATTTTGCTCATATTTGCTTACAAAACTGCTTTAAAAACCAGTCAGATATGGTATCCTCCTCCTGCTGGAACTTTGACGGGCAATCTGGACTCTCCAGTTGTAGTTGTGGAGGTCACTCCGGATAAATTATTTAAACTAGTCAGTGATACAACATACGTCAGCCCTTCAAATAACCAATTATTATTACACAATAATAAAAAGCTATCTTCTGGAAATATAATTAATAATACTAAAAAAACTGAAGGGAGTGCAACATAATTTAAAATTATTTTTGAAATAGAATTGTTTTTGGAAAAAACAAATTCATTATGAATTAATTATGAAAATTATTATGTAATTAGCCTTTTCAGCCGAAAACGTATGATACATGGCGGGTCATTAATATTACTTAAAATTCTATTAAATCGAAAGAACGAAAAGACATCATCGGGTTGTCTGTTGAACACACCATTGAATTGTCCCGTGTTGAGCTTGGTAAGCATGTATAGTATGCGTATACACAGATAGATTCTGTAATGGAAGATGTGTTAAAGAAAGTAATAATAATAATTAATAAAATTAATACTATTCATTAATAATATTAATGAATAATATTCATTTATTGGAAAATAACTCAACTACTGTCAGATTAGATAAAGGCTTTTTAGGTAATTTTATTTAATAAATGTTTTTATTGAACAACCCGCTTCTTCTGCCACTTGTATAGATAATATTTTTTGTAATTGTGGTTAGTTAGGTACATAAAAAAATTGTAGAGAAGTTGCCGTCTGATCATAGTGGACAAACAATAACATTTAGCTCCTTTACAAAAAATTCGAATAAGGTTTAGGACAAAACATGTAAAAATTTAGATAACTTAAATAATTCTTCAGTCTTCCTGTCAACGTCATTCGAGTGCCCAAAGATCCTTGTAGTGTACTCGTACACGTGCTGCAGGTAAAAGTCACTGCTGAACGTTGTCCTCTTTTAAAACAAAGGTATAATCTTTCAGCCAGCCTAAAACAAAGACAATAATTAACACGAAAAAGAAATGATTTACGTTATCTACCGTATCTAAACGCTGTAATTAAAGGGATTATTATGTTGCTCTACCTACACGGTGTGTAAATGTAGATTTTAATGATATTTGTAGGCATAGGTTAATATCCTCGTGTTGGATATCATGTTTTGCTATACTTATTAAAGACAACATGGCTATTTTACTGAAAAAAAAACAGTCCTCCAGGAGTTCCGGGTAAACCCTCTTGTACAGACGCCAGCACATCAAGCTACTACAATCTGTCAAATTTCTTTAATAGATTTTCAATTTTATCGCTAAAGCATTAGGTTCAAAGTTGATTGGGTAAATTTGACACTTTCGGCAACCGATCCAGCCGTTCTGAAGTTATGTGCTTACCAAGGAACAGCATTTCATTTTATTTATACAGAAGATTAATCTAAAAATGTTTTAAGCACGCACTAAGTAACTATTTTTCAATTCGTTAATCACAACCAAAAACATTGAACTCAACAAAAAATAATAAAGTATTCTACCGACAATTCCACTAAGCCTACACAGGGTGTTTCGAACTTAGGACCTTGAAACCTAATGGTAACGACCTAGCCTCGAAAGGCAGGACCATGGTGTAATTTAGCTGTCAACCTGACAAGTGATCCGGTTATTTTTATGGTTTATTAATTGGGGTTATTTGGCTACGAAGAACATTGATTTATCACAACAAGAGTCAGTATCATATAAATATGTCGTTTTTGCCGCCTCACGTGTTGATAAATTGTTCGATAATGTAAGACCTTAGGGGTGATTGCGTAACACACTAACAATAGGAATGGCTTTCATTTTGACAGTTCAACAACATTCATTGCGTTATTTACGTTGTTAAGCAGACACATTTTAAAGATATGAAGCAATGGATTAGTCTTCAAAATAATTCAGATTCTGATTGATCGTGTGTTACGCAATTAGGGTGCTGGTAACCTGTGCATATACCTCATTACCTACTCTAAACCTGGAAGTCATAATTCATTATAAGTAAAATCCAAGCAATCTTGTAAAATACGAGTTATTTTCCCTAGAAGCTGTAAAAAACGAGAGAGTCTTTTGCCAAGCAAATCTTCTATAGCAACTCCTTGACTTATAACCAAGCACTAACCAACAATACTATTAAAACTTCCTTATTAAAACCAGCGATATATATTCAACTCGAGCCCATTCTTCAGTCAATAGCTGCAGAAGTACCGGCAGCAGTGGTGGCGAAGTATTCAGTACTTGGGCACAAAGCACAGGATACAAGCTGTTGTGACATATTGTGGGTCTACGAGCCCATTGTGTGGCCTGTATGGACCCATTTACAGCCATTCATGGCACACACGTGACGGACTAATAGCGAGAAGAGATTTTGGTCTGCAATAGATTCGACTTTAGATTTGAATTAAAATGATATTGCATGATGTGAGCATGGTCTTTGTGATGTGAGGTGAAAGCCAAGTGTCGTAACTGTCTTTTCGTTCGACATTTAGTATTTAATACTAAGATCAGTTACAGACTAAGGATTTAGTATATCCTTCTGAACGCTACTTTTGGACATGTCACGCGATGGCGTCCAGAATCTAACTAAGTCATCCAATATTAAAATTCTGTAGCTTCTAGCTTAACTGTGACTAATGAGACACAATTACTTTTAATATTGTTATAAATCAAATTTTGATTTTCCCACAGTTGAGCGGTAGCAAGTAAAAAAAATACATTTCAGCTTTAATAAACAATGGAAAATTACGTTTGGATTCAAAGTTCGTAGGCAAACTTTGCTGCATTGAAGTATCTAAGCGTTATGACTCGTAACAGTTCCTTAGATAACGAAGAAGAGCACTAAGGAAGGATAATTGATAATTGACTCCCTAAAGTGGTTAAATGAGGGATGAAAGTTTGTATAGAAGTTCATTTTTGTCGATGGGAAATCTCATCGGGCACACGGCATGTCTATTGGTCTAACGACAATGGAAGCCTGAGATGAGAGATGATAAATATGAGATGTACATGTCTTTGGAAAACCAAACTAAACTACCCACAGAACTTTATAAAACGTACCTAATGGTAAAAAATGCAGATCAATATCTATGGCTTACAAGACAGTCTCTGGCTCCACCAAGTCTCATTCAGAATTGAAAGTGTACACACATTTTTCAATGGATGGCGATTAGTCTGATGAATGAAATAGAAATAAATTTGCTTGATCAACTTAATCGTTGGCATCCAAGACAAACAGGAGTCATCGCCTTGCAATGAACTTGAGCAAAATTATCTAATTTAATAAATTACTTTGTCGTATCAACGGAGGTATGATTCAAACTGGACTCAGTTCCATAAGTCGGAAACGCCCACGGCGTCCCGTTTTGGTCTTTGTGATTTAGTTGTTTTTATTTTTAACACTTGAACTGTTTGTATTCATAGGTAAAATGTTCTTATACGAAATGGACGATTTGCTGCATTAGCTCATATGATTCTATGGAGTGGTGACCATAGATGGGGTGGTGTTAAGAACACCACGAGACATCCTAGACACATGTTCACCTCCTTCTTTTGCCCCGATTGTCAGTTATTGAGATCATTAGAAAGAAACCCGAGACCTCTGTCACCTCAGTACTATCGGCCCAATTTTTATTTGGATGGATCGCACACTTGCATAGGTCAGGCAGACTGCTGTCTGCTGCCTTTCAGTATTACTTGTACATGTAGCGACTGCGATACATGTAGGCACAATTAATACTGATATTCAGTTTCATCAGCTGTTACGCAGGAAACATACATTAGATCTATCAAAAGTAGGAAAGGGCTGTAAGGAAAACAGCTTCTACGCCCGTATGTTAGAATTTAATGCCCAAAGTAGATTTTCACGTGCATTCCCGCATCATCTGACGTCAGCTGAGCTTCAAACAGAAGTTTAAAAAACACAAAACTAGGTTACCCAATCATTGCCATATAATGTACGAGCAACAAAGTATACCATGCAGAACTATTTATACTTGAAACAATAAATGAATAGTAGGTTTAATAAAAAAGCACGGCATTACGGCATCCAGGTCAAAGGTTCGTGATACATGTGTTAAAAGTTGTAGACACGATTGTGCATTGCCCCAGTTAGCACAACTGCAACTTCTATGACCTACTAGAATTGATTAATAACAAAATACGTAATACGACATGACATTTATTGTATTTGGAAATGCGAAACTGACTGACTGTTTGCTAAAGCTTTGTTTCCTAAAAAACGCTGAATGGTCACACAATAACGGCGGTCCAAATACAAAGCGTTTTTTGACACCTTAATGGCAGAAACTGGTGAAAAATACAGATTTTAATGACAGCCGTTATAATATGACGAAACCGCTTTCCTAGGAAACCTATGCTTGAAACTTCAGCCGTGAAAACTTTTGAAATTACGTGTGTTTTGTGAGTGTGTAATTTTTGATCTCACGAAGTTTTTTGTCAAGAGGACAAAGCGAACTTGACTACTCATAAGCAAAATCAAAAACTTTACGTGTTTCATACAATAGAAATCGCTCGCACATCCAATCATTATATAATAAAAAATCACCAGTGCACTGTTTATCTTAAATCTAATTAATTCAATTATATTATGGAGCTATCCAATAAATCACTTTTATTAATACTACCACATAACTCTTAGTATGCTTCAAGTCCTTGAAGTCGGAAACGCCCACTGTTTCGTAATACTTAACATCTGTTTCTATTACTGAATAATTTATGTAATACTTGCACTAAATCTTTATTTGACTGATAGATGTCCCGGCGTGCGATGGTTTTATTAGGAGTTTAATCTTATAAACTCAAACTCAAACTCAAAGCATTTATTTCAAGTAAACCAATTACAGGCACTTTTGAATTGTCAAGGGGTCGGTCAGTCAGAAAGATGAAGCTGGGGAGTTTATGTCAATTAGAATAATTATCAAGGGTCTCGCTGTAACCGGGTTGTGGAGGACTGACCTCGACAACCAAGCCCGTAGTGCAGCTGGCTCCGGCTGTCATTCGTGGATCTTTGGCAGGTGTTACGGGTCGTCAGAAGCCCGAAAGTCTAACAACCAGTCTTACCAACAGTATGGTATTATTACCCAGTAACTGGGTTGTGGAGATCAGATAGGTAGGTAGTTGCTCCATGTAAAATACTGGTATTTAGCTGCATCCGGTTAGACTGGAAGCCGACGCCAACTTTGTGTGGAAAAAGCTAGGCAAGGATAGGACCGAGGGTCTTGCTAAAGTATTTTATTAAAGTCAAAGCATTTTACAGGCCCTTTTGAACTGTCGTCAGTTAGTCAGAAAGTAGAAGCTAGTTGCCCATTTTAACAGCAAATGTCTATGGAGAAAAACGGACAAGAAACTACATGGAAATTCTTTTATTGTTAATACTTTTCACAAATAAGTGCATTTTGAAATGGTTGCGCTGAATAAAGGAGTGTGACAATACTGTGCATAAGTCAATGTTTCTCGAAAGTACCTAACGCTGTAGGGAACAGGATCTATACTTTAAAAACGTAAAACAGTGGGAAGAATAGCTTTTGAGATTTTAAAGTTTTCACCATTTCCAAGATATCAAACGTCTCGGTCATGACGTCGAAATGATCAAAAACCCAGTATTAACTAACCGTTTTTCTGTTTCCACCAGGCCACGACAGAAGCTGCACCAGCATCTCCTAAGAGAACAGCCCACGATGAGGAGCAGTCACTCAAGTGCGGCTGGGGCATGTTCCGCCCTTTGTGGCTGCAGCGCTTCCGCACTGCCAAATGGGCGCTCTTCTGGCTATGCTGGGCAGGAGCCATACAGGGTGAGTCATATGACCTTACATGTTTTGCTCAGCTTTGAGCTGATATGAAGGTTGTATTGTTTATGCGGCGCTAACAGTTTTCAAAGCGTGTTTTCTTTTTTTATTTAATTGTTTTTGTAATTTTTTGGGAAATATTGTTAACGATACCCCATGGTAGTTTACATTGAGCAGTGACGAATTTTTCTGGTCAGTCGTACTCTGGCCTTTAGGATGTTAGGGACATCGACGCAAACCCCCTTGCGTTGAAATTATTCGTAGGTTATAAAAATAAAAAAATGTCTGATCCATACATTTTGACCGCGTAGGTTTTCTATGAAACAGCAGTTTTTTTTTTAACCGATGAATAATTTGAACGCCGGGGGCTCAGAATCATGTACTGAATCCATGGTAACAGGCCCTGATGAGCCCTGCCACCCTGTATTCAGTTAATCTCTTATAGGATTCGCCAAAGCATTGCGACCAAATAAAAAAGTTTAGTGTGCAAAATATATATTCAAACCAAACCGGACCGAAGCGATCTCTCTGCATGACAGCTGAGACGAAGCTCTACTGGTGCTGTACAAGAGAATCTCCCCATTGACATACCATGAGTGCAGTGACTTTAATTTTTTAGTACTTTATAGTGGAGTTTCTTGCCCATTCTTCTCCATACGAAAACTACCTTTTAGAAGGGGCGAAGGGGCGATCAATTCTATTTTATTTTTGTCGTTCAAAAGTGCCCTTTATGTGCCTGTTGGAAATAAATGCTTTGACTTTATATTACGAGTATTATTAATAGCTGGGGTACCCGGCTTCGCTCAGGCACATTCCACAAAATTCCAGAATGCTGTCCAATACTCTCGAATGTTCTGGACTGTTCCAGAAATTTCTAGACGGTGAAAATTCCAGCCCTTATATCTTCAAAAGCATGTCCTTCAGGTAAAAACGGGAACCTTCTTCATGGACAGGAGACAGAGGGTTACCACACCATATAACTCCCTTGATCGTACCAGGACTCATTTCTGAGTTTTAGCGGCACGCACATGGTACACTTTCTTTTATAATATATATTGATTAAACAATAGGCAGGCCTTCTAATGAGGGTTTTCACAAAAATTTACGCCACCAGTTGGCGCCACTTTGGCAAGAGGTCTTCCATTTCGGCAATTAATTTAAAATATATGATGACGTTCATCATTCGTTTCATTCATTCGTTTTTCATTCAGTCAGGACTAAAGAAAATATAGGCGCTTTGACACTTTTGACAGGTACTCGGACCTGACGTCTCAGTGCTGCCACCTAGTGAACGTCATTTCAGGAAACCCTCATTATGTCACAATTGCGTCAGTTCAGTAACAACTTATTGTTAGTTACCTACAAGATGTAGGCATAGGGCAGGGTCCGCAGGCTCACATTACTCATAGCAACAGAACAATAACATTTCATTTGGAATGCTCCACACGCGCCGATTCTGATCAATCTTTTGTTCCGATTAAGTATAATGATTAATTAGTTATGATGTAATGAGGGGCCCGTGGCTAAATAATAACAGCCGCACAGGTCGATCGATCAGGTTAAGCTAGGCTTGCCGTGGCTGGTCTGTGGATGGGTACATACCGAGACCCCTCCGTGCCTCGGAAAGCACGTTAAGCCGTTGGTCCCGGCTGTCATTCGTAGATATTTGACAGTCGTTACGGGTAGTCAGAAGCCTGAAAGTCTGACAACCAGTCTTACCTAGGGGTATCGTATTACCCAGTAACTGGGTTATGGAGGTCAGATAGGCAGTCGCTCCATGTAAAATACTGGTATTCAGCTGCATCCGGTTAGACTGGAAGCCGACCCCAACATAGTTGGGAAAAGGCTAGGCAGATGATGATGAGTTATGATGTAATGAAGTTAAGTAAATAATAGATAGCACATGTGCATGTTCTAAGAATGAGTCGATGATAAGGGGAATTGGAACAACTTTCAGAGTTCGCAATTACTTTCTGGAAATCTGGAATGTCTCGTTGGTCTAGTGGTCGCCAGCGCTCCTGTTGAGCATGAGCTCCTTGGTTCGATTCCCGGGTCGGGCAGTGTTGTTGAGTTCTTCCATATGGAATTTCTCAGAAGTCTCGCCCCTTAGGTATTACATGGGTGGCGAAATGTGGGCGTACTATATGTACACCTCTGCCTAGCCACTCGGGAAATCAAGGCGTGATATTATGTTGCGTCATCGATAGAACAACTCTCAGATTACACATTTACTTTCTGGAATGCTATTTAACAAGCTGTTGTTGTTGTTTTTAAACCTTGAAAATCTCGCGGTTTTCAAAAACCTTTATGCATTTTACATCGTCTGCTTTGAGGGACATTGTTGTCTAACAGTTCTGTCTTTGGTAGTTTTATTAGTACGTATTTAGGCTGTGCGTTGTCAGTCACGTAAAGTTTTGTATTATTTGTAGAAGATTATCATCCCAAGTTCTCAACTACAAACATATTTGTTTAAAAAAAACATCTACCAATTGCTACACACGACATCTCCACATAACCAAGCAGATATTAATCTATGCAAATGATCATAACACATGATCTAGAGACAGTGTTCACTGCTAGAAAGCACACGCATATTATTGTGAGTGTGAGAAACTGTTCTACCCGTACGATCACCACGATCGTGGATCACACACTTTCCATATGAAATTGGCTTCCGACATGAAACTGTGCCGGTATAAAAATCGTTTATAGAACAAACAGTATTGTTTCTGTGGTTCCGTAGGCAATTCTATTTATGGCAATGTTTTGAATCAAAGGGAGTATCACGATTTGTCCTAATACTCTCATCATCATAAGATATATCATAAAAGTCATCAAACCTAATCCTTTAGGCTGTTAAAGAAGATAAAAAAAAACAAAGAAAAAAAAAAGAAAAAAAAGAAAGAAAGTAAAAAATAAATAAATAAGTATAGAAATTTTACCAATATTGTGAGCATTATTGGAACATAATAAGTAATATATACGTACGCCTTTCACACGGTGCATCCGAAATTATACTTACCTACTTGATGCGTGCTCTTCATGAAACAATAATTATAAAAGGAGTGTGTTGGGTTGCCACCTTACATTTATAAATTCCCCTAAGTGGGTGGTGTTACTAGCACCGTTACTTAAAAATAAGGACCCATGCATATTACGGGCTTACGTGAAAACCGTAATCGTAACGTTACTTAGTTTAAAACTTTGACGATTCCCTCCGGTGCAGTGGTACAGGGGGCAGGTGAAGACATTACAATTTGGGGAAGAGCAGTTCCCCTTATGGATGCAATTATGATATCTCATACAGTAATAGGGGTTGCCTATGAAGCCGGGTGAGTCCATTATGAAGCGATAATTAAATTAATGAAACATCCCCGTGCCTGGTCGCCACGTGGGGCTAATTGGGTAGAATGGGTTACATGCTGCTAGTAAGCGATTATTAAATGTATTAAAACTTAATTTAATAAGGAATGTGAACGCAATTTTCGAAATTTAATTTACTCAGTTCAAGCTTGAAGTTTGTAGCGCCTGAAAACGGCTGGGTAGGTAAATGTTATAATTATGTTCAAGTTTATGTTACTACTTATAAAGTGAAGTGAATATTTTGGTTTTGACACCTTCGATCGACAATCGCACTAGATTAAGGATTAGGAACAAAAACACATCGCTCAAGTAGCCGCGATTGCATATACTCGTAACTTGAGTTTATTGTCGTTTGCAATATATTTAGTGCTTTTATTGAAATGTAAACGTATTTTTAAAACAAGAAAAACATTACGTCGACAAATCTATGTAGCGAAATAAGACCACAACATTGTGTGGACTTATTTTTCCGGTCATCTTTGATGCGCTCATCGGAAATCTAGTATTTTTGGTCGAAGTTTGAGGCAATTGAAACAAGCACAGTGTGCTAATAGGCCACAAACAGGACAATTACATTCGTTGCTTAAAGGACGAGTTAAAGAACAAGCGTTTCAAGTAAAAAACTCAAGAAAAACGGGCTAGTTTAGAAATAGGAACAAATAAAAAATAAACTTAAAAGAAAGGTTATGATTTTAACAGGCTACGTATGTTTGTACATCTGTTCAAATAGCTGTCGTATTTTGACAAACGAGGTATTTCAGCACGAGAAAAGGTCGACAATCTCTCAATAAAAAAAACGAATACTTTTCTTTACGTCTCGATAGTGCTTTCAATATTCAATAAAATTATGAGTCATACACACATCTGTACGCTAAAAAGTTATTTATTGTTTTATATTTACATACTTATTACTTGACTTATGGTTGAAAGATTAGAAATTGTCAACACGCAGTGTGCAAGCGTGGCTATCATTGCTCATTCTCACCGTTCTTTGTGAGTATTCTTCTTCTCCTTACCTTGTATTGGCACGAACTATGTCCCTACTATGGACTCACAGTTTCCTGTATTATACAGCGTTCCCAAACTAATTTCCAAAAATGTAAACACACATGTTTTTGGAAAAACAACGTTAATAATCACACGTAACTTCATTTTGCGATACGCCTATCATTTCTTTACTGCTATTTTTATTTTTTTATTTTATTTTATTTATTGAGGGATAATAAACAGCTACAATATAAAATATAACAAATTATAAGAATATTATAAGGAGTGTTAACAATATTGTGGCCCACTACATTATCCGCATATTACAAACAAAAATGGTAATGAGTGCCACTAAATGAACAATAAATGAATTAATAATTATTACATCATAATAATACAATAGAAATAATAAGAAGAAGAACAATAAAAGACATAACAGAATAACAATAAGTAAAAATATAAATATTAAAAATATAGGACTAACATTAATTAATATTATAATTATTATTACATAGAAGTTTCATCACATTCCATTTGAATTTAGATTTTGAGCATATAAAAATATCAATGTCTATGAAATCTTGATTATAGGTATCTACCATACGACGAATAGGACAGCGCAAACCAGAATTAGTTCGACATATGTTGACAGCAAACAAAGTACCTGCACGAACACTACGCTTATTAACGGTGCGAGGGACTGCATAACATAATTTGCTCGTGAGGTCAATTGAGTCAAAGCCACTATGGACAATAGCATGTAGTACAGTGGCTTCCAAGAGTTTACGTCTGGCTTCCAAGGTAATCTGCTTGTATTTATGTAACAACTGAGAATACGACAAGTATATTCCGTGACACCTATAATGCAAGGCTCGAAGAAACTTACGCTGGACCTTCTCGATCTCATCTTTGTATTTCTGATAGAACGGGTTCCAGATTGGGACGGCATATTCAAGCTGTGATCGTACAAGTGTCTTATATAGGTAAAGATAAGTAGAAGCTCGTTTGAACTCAGTAGATGACCTCATTACAAACCCATACATCTTGAATGCGTTATTTACAATCTTTTCCACATGTAGATTTAATGATAGCTTATTGTCAAATAATACACCCAGATCTCTCACAGTAGAAACATTGTTAAGCGCGGTATTACATAATTTATATTTAAAATTTGTGGGAGATCTGTTCCTTGTAAAATTAATATAATTACATTTAGAGAGGCTAAGATGTAGCTTATTGTCAAGACAGTATCTCGCGAGTCTATCCAAATCTTCCTGGAGTTTGAGGCAATCTTCTACAGTTTGTACAGTTGTATAAGCTTTGAGGTCATCAGCATATAAAAGAAACTTGGTATTTAAAAAACACTTATTTATATCATTTATATATATAATAAATAATAAAGGCCCGAGGATTGAGCCTTGCGGAACGCCTGAGGTAATAGGCACGGAACCAGACTGATGGCCATTCACAACAATCTTTTGAGTTCTGTTTTTAATGTAGGATGAGAACCAGCGAAGCAGATTTCCCCGTATGCCATTAAAAGCAATCTTATTCAACAAAATTTCATGGTCAACCTTGTCAAAAGCCTTTTTGAAATCTGTATAGACAGTGTCAACTTGCAAGCGCTTATCAGTGTTCTCAAAAAGATAATTAGAAAAGATAAGTAGGTTGGAAATAGTAGAACGCTGATGAACGAACCCATGTTGTTCTGGGATGATAGCGCTATGCAAGATTGGATAGATTTCATTGTGAACGAGTCTCTCAAAAAGTTTTGACAAAGTTGACAGAATTGAGATGGGCCGATATTGCTCTATATCATGTTTTGGACCATCCTTGTGTACGGGTGTAATATTAGCCTGTTTCCATACATCAGGGAAAATACCCTCACATAAGCACTTATTATAAATTGTGTAGAGTGGCTTACAGATACTGCCAGCAGTAGCCTTAAAAAACAGAGCTGGATACCCATCAGGGCCCGCCCCCTTGGATGCATCAAGCAATTTCAGCTCTTCAAGTATTTTAGATTCCTCGATATGCAGATTATCAACTAAACTAATATTGGCATCACAGAGCGTAGGCGGGGTCCAGGTTAACAGCGAGGGAGAACTAGGTTCAAATACAGACTGGAAAAAGTCCGAGAACATGTTACAAATCACGTCTGGGGCACTTGACTTAACGTTTTGGTACTGCATCGTGGAAGGAATACCTGATTTATTTTTACGATTTGATATATACGTCCAGAAGTATTTAATGTTAGATGTGAGGTTATCTTCAACGGATGTGATATAAGCTGAATAACAAGTTTTACACGCTTCTTTGAATGTTGTTCGGAGTTCAGAAAACTCATTGTAGTCTTTGATGTTATTAAATTTTTTCCATTTTATCCAAAGGCGTTGTTTCTTTTTGAAAATTTTAATTAAATGGTCAGAGAACCAAACTGGAAAGTCAAGGGCCCGGGACTTAACACGCGGGACGTTGGGTCTGATGATTTCATCAAGCATATCATAGAAAGTATGTACAGCTTCCTCAGCAGAAAGGTGGCCCAGCAGGCTAGACCATTCAGCATCATTGATTTGCTTATTAATAACATCGTAGTTGGCCTTACGGAAGTTATACTTACTCAACGGCTTGCGTTTCAGAGTTTGTGTGGATATACTTGTGGGGGCTGTTGCAACAAACGGTGGATGGTGAGGGTCAATAGGTAATAGTGAGTCTAAGGGAGGGCCAACTGTACTAATGATGTTAGAAATAAACAAATCTAGAATTCTCCCATTCCCGTTAGGGATGTTATTATACTGGTATGCATTGAGAGTAGACATGAGCTGCGTTAGCTGCAAAGATACAGGGGATGTTCCAGTGCATGTCATACCAGTAGCAAGATGTGGTCCGCCGGGCTGGGTAGCCCTCCATGTAATTTCTGGAAGGTTATAATCACCAATAATGAATACACTCATGACACATGGTTCGTTAATCAGATCCTGTAATGTATCAAGATGACAGGTATATACATCCATTGAAGCCCATGGTGGCATATATACAGCACTAACTACATGCATCTCAGAGCTATTATTTTTACTAGGGACTCCAACCATGAGATGCTCGATGCACGCTGCGGAATTGTACTGAGGGCGACGAGGAACATCAAGCAAGCATGACCGAAGTCCACGTAACACTGCGATGAGGACTCCGCCACCATCTTGTTTCTTTGTTGTGTTGCGATCTCGGTCACATCGGTATACAACATATCGAGGATCCACAAACTCACTACTAGCAATATCGGGTGTAAGCCACGTCTCAGTTAATATTATTATGTCATAGGAAAACGATAGAATACTTAGGAACAGTGTCTGCAGCTTGGTTCTCACACCCCTACAGTTCTGGTAGTACATAGTTATGTTGTTGTTATCCATTAACGAAGTAGCTGACAATAAATTCATATAAAATACTAAGTGTTGTGCACATAAGGTCCAGTAGTATTGCGTAGGGATAACAAGTTATGAGACTACACAAGGGAGGATCAAGACGGTCCAGCATACTGAGAAGGTGAAAGACGCACACTACGTCGCATTCGCAATAGACAATCAATTTCATCAATTTGTGAAGATATTGCAATAGAATGGAATGTGATGACAAGTGCCATTGAATGCCAATATTAATTAAATCTAAAAATAAATATCTAGACAATATTAGTGTAATTGTAATAATAATTGTAATAAGTAATTCAATAATTAAATAGCCAAATAATATCAGAATAACTACTATAACACTTAATTCTACGAATAAGAACTTTAAAAATATCAGAACAATATTGACTGTGATCGGGAAAACATGCAACACAAAACATACACAGTTATTGTTCTGGTTAAGTAAAAAGTATAAAAGCTTACCATAACTTAATATTGCGCAAAGAACGATTAAGAAGAAGCGGCTAATCAGTTGTTTTAGTTTTAATTTTATTGAGATCGCTGTCTCCACGTTTTGAGAATGCGGTCGCACCATCACGCTCGCGCACCAATATGGTACCATTCCTGATCCATACATATTTGTGATTATGATTGTTTGCAACTTCGCGAGTCTTCCGAAATAACTGCTTCTTCCTTAAAGTTAAATGCTCATTAATATAAACGGACATGGAGGTGCCGGTGATACCAATGTGGTCAGTTTTAAGAGAAATAGCTTTACGGAATGCACTCAGCAAATTATCCCTCTGCAGGCGAGATGTGAATTTGAGTATAACGTTTTTTGGTCTCGTACTCTGTTGATGTGCATGAGGCACCCTGTGCACGGCGACGATGTCACTGAGTGAGACTGGGCATTTAAGGACGTTTCCTATGGCTTCAATAATAGCAGGGAGGTTTTCATTGCGCCTCTCAGGCAAGTTACATATCTCGACATTGCATTGTCGTGCCTGCTGCTCAAGGACGTCAATCTTTGTCTCCAGACCACTGATTGTAGATTCCAGCACAGCCGATGAGGGGGTATAATTCAAATCATCAACACGCTTCTTGAGGATGTCATGCTCCGCAGCCTGGTTCTGAGAAGAAGTTTGGAGGGTGATAATATCATCACGGAGATCGGAGACTTGTTGTTTCAAGAGGGTTTGTTCCGTACGTAACGTTTGCATTTCCTTCTGAATACCTGTCAAGGTAGATTTAATATCATCGCGCATTTGAAGCATATCCTTGCTCATTTCATTACGCCACTGGCTAAGAGTTAATTGCAGATTTGCAGTAAATTTCTCAAAGTCACCTAAGTGTGTGGGCATTGACGACGTTCCGGTGATCAATGTATTATTACTACAACGACTGGTAGATGAACTGAGGTGACTGTGGTCTAAGTTGTCACAGGACATGTCCATACTGTGTTCGTCAGCTGGGAGCTCGGTGTAGCTGCGCACAGGTGTGTTTGTATTTGACTTAGCCCGTCTAGTTACGTTACTACACGAAGGGCACTTCCAGACAGCCTTGAACTCCTCGTTCAAAGCCATAAATTGGTCAGCTGTTAAATTCAAACATTCGCAGTGGTATTTTCCGCGACAAACGGAGCATTGGAGAATATTATGAATCGAAGCATCATTACAACATTCCATCTTAAAGGATCTAGTGCGATTAGTATGTGCAAACTTAAATGTTCCGCAGTTTATAACTCGATGGTACTACAAGCGCCCTCTATACAGTCTTGTTGCAACGAAGATCTATAATGATTGCAGGATATGTCAATAATTACTCGTTTCGCAGTTGCCAATTCGAAGGGTAGCTGTCACCGTAATTCATAAGCATGCAAACAGATGGCGTTTATTTACTTAATCTACACATAAATAAAGTTGAAATTTGCTCAGGCGGAGATATATTTTGGAAACAAGGATTTGAACTAGGTAGTTTATAATTATGGTCTTGTCGTGTACAGCCTGCAGTGTAGTTACACTGCAGGCTGGTGATATTTGGGATGGTTTTTTCACATATTTTTATAAGCCATGCGGTATCCTAAAACGTGGTAGTTATTATGCATTATAATCGTTCGATAGTCACGACAGCCCTAGCTGCATTTGTTACAATTTCACCTTGAGGTGTTCGTCAAGGTGAAATTGTTACAACACACCACCATTTTACTATTGTTTTATAGTGTTCGGTTATGCAATGGTTATGTGTATCGGAAGTGGATGTTATGTCAGTGGGAATACTATCAAACGTTCCATTGAACTATTGCATGACATAACATTAAAGAACAGTGACTTATTTTCTTACCATAAGCAAATAGGAGTGTCTGTGTGACAGCCGTGAAACGTCCAAGCCATATTTTGACCAATATGTAAGGTTTGTAGAGTTAGGGGTCTGGCTCTACATTAGATCTGATAACTATTTAACAGTGAAAGCGTTCCGAGAGTCTTGTTAACCTACTTTACATGAAACGTGAGACCAATTTATCATACAATAAATTCAGTATAGAATTTTCTCCTCATTCTTTAATCAGGAAACGTAATGAGCATTAATGAAATATTAAAAAGCTATTTAAAACTAACACATCACCCACAAAACATCGAAAAACAATAAATTATAGAGCATAACACGAAACCATAATCGCATTACCCAGTTCGTCGACTTCCAACAAAAACACTTAAGTTGCCCGGGAAGCCTTTGTAAACCCCAAACAAATAAGGAAAAAGGGTTAATGAAATAATAAAATACATTAATTAATATAAAAAACAGCAACTCAGCCCACCGGGGCCGGATAACTAGATTTACACGGCGATTCGCACACAGAATTAACTGGAGCTCCCAAGTTTTGAGATGTAGCAACTGTAGACTGAAAAAGCTTATAGAGGTGTGTGATTTTCCGTGACGTCAGTATGACTCGTAGTTCGCATGTGACGTTGTAGATACCGCTATAAGCTCATCGGAAAAGCTAGGTTTTCCTTGCGGGTGATTGTCTTTCGTTTTTCCTGCTGACTCCAAAAACTGAACAAAAGTGCTATTTACTTATAGAATAGGTTTTTCTTTTCAACATTAACACATTGAACGCCATGGTGTTCACCGGTGAGCGACAGCAATTATTTTAGTTAATTCTTTGAATAGTAATAAGAAAGGATTATTTAGAGTGGGGTTTTTGACTATTTTGAACCGTATGAGCCAATAAAATATAACATAAAATTTGCCGAAATCGCGAATCAGCGTCAGCCCATATGGAAAGTTCAGTGGTGGTCAGTGCTGGTCACCGGTCACCACCACGGCGTTCAATGTAGATCCCCAGCACCATTGCGTAACACACTATTAATCTCAATCTGAATCATTTTGAAGGATATTGCTAATCCATTGCTTCATATGTTCGACAAATGTGTCTGCTCAACAACGTAAGTACAGTAGCCGGCACATAACTTGGCAAAAGTCCTCCCCTTTTCCTCTCCTTTCTTTAACTTTCTTCTAAACATACGTGATTAAAATAAATTATGGAAATAACCGTAGAATAATTACATGCAATCGAAAGTGATAATTTTTTTGTTGCACTAAGTGTACATGCGCAAACTTATTCCCACTACGGCAAAACCTTGCCAAGTTACGTGCCGCCGACTGTAACGTAATGAATATTGTTGAGCTGTCAAAATGAAAAACATTGCTACTGATAGTGTGTTATGCAATCATCCTAATGACCCCACAGCGTTTTGATAGCATACGTTCACCTAAAATTATTAGTCATGTCTATAAGTGTCGTGATGTGTCGTTAGTCATCAATATAGACAAGTGTGGCCACCTGTTCAATTGTGAAACAACATAAGGTCTCACACAAATAAGGTAAAGATTGAAAAATACGTTATTTTATATGGAACATCCACATTAAACCACAGAGGTCTATAATTGTTCCCCGCTGTCGCTTATGACTTGTACATATAATACCATGCAAAAACACTGTTTAATCATTTCGCAGAAAAAGGTTAAAAGCCTTGCGGAAATACCTGCAGTGTTAATATAGTTGCTTCAGCGTCGGCTTCTTAAATGTTACAAATGGGGATGCATTATAATTTTCCTCCTTTTCCTTCGTTTGTGTTTATAAAGGTTGGCGGCAGTTTTTTTTAATATTTTTTTTTATTTTATGAAAAAGCTGTCATTTTGCACAGAGTGTTTTTTTTTCAGGTACTTTATCATATGACTGATGTTAGTGTCGGGTATCTACTTTTAAACCTTCATAATTATTCGCATGGGGTCACTTTTATGTGATGAAAAAAGTATACAATGGTTGAAATGTCCTGGCGCTCCCAATAGCTTCATAATACACCTCAAAGCACTTCTACTATACTAATATAATAAAGAGGTAAAAGTTTATTTTTTTGTAAGTTCGCATGTAGGTGGTAATCTCTGGAACTACCCGTCGGATTTGAAAAATTCTTTTTGTATTTGATAGCCCAATTCTTGAAAGCTGAAGGCTATCTATAAATGATAAATGATAAATGATAAATGATTTTATTTTCTGTAAGTAGGTTTGTACAAACACTTTTACATGTCAATCATATTTTTTAAACTAGATGAGGTCGGCGTTTCCTATCTGACTACTCTGAGAAGAAAGGCCGAAACAAACTCAGAGGTCACAGTCTCTTTTAAAGTCCAGACATAATCTTGGTCAGATCATGTGAAGACCATGCAGATTGGTGTCTGAAATGGTCTTTTGAGTAAAGAACCACACAGATTGAGCGGACCTGTCCAGACAGTGCACGCATTTGTCAAAAATTGTGTAGCTCAACTCAGAACTTGAGGAGCCTTACGATTCGACGAACAATACCAATGAAAGGACATTTGGGTAGGCCGCATAAATTACTCAAACTGCCAGACCATGATTAAAACTAACTAAGAAGGAAAAAAGAAAAAAGAAATGACCCACATAGTCTTCACACTCACAATAATAATAATAAAAAATAAGATACTATACAAAGTAAATATCCATGTCATTGTTTATATAAAATTCATCAATGTCAATGTGTATATAAAAATCCGGACATCATCTTTGATCTTTGAGGACCATGTAGATTGGTGTCTGAAGTGGTATTTTGAGGGAAGAACCACACAGATTGAGTGGACCTGTGCAGTCAGTGCACGCATTCGTCAGTAACCGTGCAGCTCAACTCAGAACTTAAGGAGCTCAACGATTCGACGAGCAATACCAAGGACAGAACATTTGTGTAGACCGCATAAACCACTCAAACTGCCAGACCATGATTAAAACGGAAACAATGACCCACATAGTCCTCACATTCACAATAATTAAAATAATATAAGACTTTAAACAGTAAATGTTCATGTCATGTCATAAATAGATATTTAGAAAGAAAAAAAATAACAAAAGTGTAAATCAGCAAAATAAAAAATAAACAACATTCACTGTCAGACCTATTGGAGCAGCTCAACATCACGCTATGATCATTAGGAGTCGAGCAAAAAGAAATAAGTCTGGAAGAACGCTGAGCGAAAACGAAGTTATAGCGCGGGCAGGCGATGCGATACAACAGAGTGATAGCGCGGGCAGCCGATGCGATACAACAGAGTGATAGCGCGGCCAGGCGATGCGATACAACAGAGTGATAGCGCGGGCAGGCGATGCGATACAACAGAGTGAGGCGGGGGAACAAGAAATTTCGCGCGGACGAAGTCCCGGACAGAAGCTAGCATATTATAACTGCAGGTTCTAGAGGAACGAGTCATGTGTGTAAACACGGTTGGTGTACCTTTTTTGATTTGACTGCTGCAGGATGCGTAGCTGCTCTCTTGAGCTATGGCCCCATGCGAGCACTTACTTGCGTGATTTCCTTAGTGTGAGTATTTTTAATTTACATAAATACAAAACCATAAGTCACTTATAAAACAGTAGTTTCAGATCTTGTCGTTTTAGTTTGTCGTTAAGTATGACTTGCGTGTGTAAACCATAGACATGAATATTACAAAAGTTAATACTGAAGTATAGTAGGTACGCTCCCTGTTACATTGGACTTAAACAGAACTGGCGGCGAAATGTACCCACATTTCACACATACACCCGTACTAGAGGTATATCTCTGCCAACCCCTCGGGGAAGACAGGCGAGATGTTAAATGTGTGTATGTAAATTAAGTTTACCTATATAAATTTATCTACATAAATTGTCTGCTGAAACACTTTCAGTGCGTTTTAATTCCGTATTGCATACAGTTATAGATTCATGAAGATATCGATTAATGACGATAACGTGACTGCAGCGCGTTTGCTACGCCAAATTAGTGTGCTGAGGTGTATAAACACTGATTATATCGGAAAATAAATATGGTATGTATTTAATCCTACATTTAACCGTATTTACCGTAATAATTCTCATCTTATATTATTGAACGCTATAAATGTGCCTCGTTTTGTGAAGCTCAAATAATTCCCATTTTAGGCTCCCAAATCACCAAGTAACTGCGACCTACCTGAAAACAGCGCTCCCTTGGCGTGGTTGCTAATCTATAAACCTAACCCATTTGGTCGAGGTGCCCTAGCTAGCAAACTACTGCGACCAATTCAGCTGGCGCGTGGTTGGTCACAGTTCTAACCTAACCTGACTCGTTTAGTCGTGCTTTGGCTTAGTAATTATTACGACCAACTGTGAGAAAATGCCAGAATGTTAAAATATCTGTCACATCTCATGTTAGGACATGAGATGTGACAGATATTTTTTTTTAAAACCGCGGTTTACCTATTTGAGGCAAAATCTCGTTTTTGACAAATTATTTACATAAGAACAAAAAATATTAACCATAGATTCCGTGGGAATAGTTGGGAACAGAAACCACACTGTCCAAACACAAGTCCCCTCTTCATATAATATGTTATGATACCAGCGAGTCCAGCGACCCGCACTCTTTAAGTCCGTGAACAAAGATACGGGCCCATCCGAAAGTAGTTCAAAACTTTGGAGTGAACCCTACATCCGATTAGTTAACATTTTTAGACGGGCAATAACACTTCAGGAGTAGGGACAGCTGTCAAATTGTGGTGTTATTTATTCTTATGTCGGGCCCCAAACTAATCTTATGTCCGTAGGTGGTACGGAGTAAGACGTGCCCGTAACTTGGGTGAAACTACGGATTTTGTGCTTGTGAAGTAGACCTGTTTCGTATGGGTTTTACGGCTTGATAAAACATGGCGATTATTATTTTGAGTAAGTTTAATACTAAAAAGTATTATACACATAAACCTTCCGGAACAAATTCTCTAAAGGATGGTAAAAACCGC